>JBBBDQ010001240.1:3757500-3842500 GCA_037127315.1 Ascarosepion bandense | reverse complement strand
AAGTTCATCTTAATTTTTTTAATAGCTTTTACAGTTTTAGTTACTTCTATATAAATGTTCAAAATCTGGTAAATTGTACTAAAATGAAGCAAATTATATTGAATTAAAATAGAACCTTCTGGATAATTAACATTTAAATAAAAAGCAGGATATTTATTAATATTACCAAAAACATTTGAGACTCTCTGATTTTATAATTTAATATTGGTTGCAAAATTGAAGGTATTTTATTTTGATTGTTGCAGTTCAGAAAGGAAAAATAATGTTCAAATGGCGTACATTGAATAATGATTAGTACAGAAAATTTCTAACAAATAGTGCAGGGGTCCCAAAAATAAAAATCCTCTTGTAAGACAAAAAAAAATGGCTTCTGTAATTTCATTTGGCTATATCTCTAATTCATCTAGTTAGGTTTGTTATAGCAGATAATTTATTTATACACCCCCCCCCCCAAAAAAAAAACCCCCCCTCTACACATGCCTTTATTTATCCCCTCACCCAGTATTCTTACATGACATTGATTAATGGTTAATGATATCATTTACAGTATTTATATTTGGACTATTGTCCTCATCTTTGTTGTTGTTATAACAACATTTTGTCTGTTGTGCTCTCTGGCCTTCATCTGATGAATATTGATTTAGGTAATCTACAGGGAGTTTGTGGATGTGCGTTGTGGTGCAGTGGATATCGACTCAGGATGATAAATTGGAGATCCGAGTTCAAATTCCAGTTGAATTCCTCGCATTCACTTGCGCACAAATACTCCTGGGAAAGGTATTAATCTGACTCTACCTTTCAGTTATGGGTTAAATAACAGGACAGATTGGGTTCTATAGGTTGGCTGGCAACCAGTCTACCAGAGAAAGCAATGGCAACCTACTGCAGGATAATCTTCTGACTAGTCAGTCCTGTCTCTTTCGAGACATGATCACCCAAGCGTGTATCACGTATGGTACTTAACTGACTGACTGAATATAATAATTAGAATCATGAGTAAGGCTTCTACTGGGCATAAAGTGGGGGACCAATTTTATATTGTTATGAAGTAATAAATTGATCCCCCACTAATTACTACTTAATAATATAATACATCTCTTCTCCCTCTAGCTATAAGTCAAATAACAGAACAGATTGGGCTCTAGAGCCTTGGCTAGCAACCAGTCTACCTCAGAAAGTAATGGTAGCTTACTGTGGGATAATCTTCTGCCTAGTCAGTCATGTCTCTTTCGAGGCATGATCACCCAAGCATGTATCACGTATAGTACTTAACTGACTGATTGAATATAATAGTTGGAATCATGATTAAGGCTTCTCTGGGCATAAAGTGGGGGACCAATTTTCTATTGTTATGAAGTAATAAATTGATCCCCCACTAATTACTACTTAATAATATAGTACATCTCTTTCCCCTGAAATTTAAGCAGAGATCAATGACATATTTCATTTTTTTTTTTTTTTTTTTTTAAATAAAAATCTGTATGTTTTGCTGTATTTTCTTTATTATTATTATTATTATATCTTTTAATAGAATTTATTAGCCTTAGCATTTGGTAATTCACGCTTCAGTAGAGCGAGAGACCCAAAAAATATAAATAAATAATTCACTTTCTCTTGTTGTAAAATTAGATTTTATCAGAATTGTTTATCTATTTTTCTTGTTCTTTTATGAAAACTTTTTCTTTCTGTCCCAATGAATGAGGATGTAATGCATGAATGTCTTGCAATTATTACAACATCTCTGAAGAGGTTAGCATTTTCATTGCAGATGTGACCTTTGATCTTTTATTTTTCCTCACTTATCCAGATTTTTCTCTTCATTTGTTTATTCTCCATTGCATCCAAACGTTTATCATTTTATCTTCAGTACTTGTAAGCAAATCGTCTAAACCATTTAAACATTTGTCAGCTTTCCAAATCCAATCACAACTGACTGTGATCAAATTCTTATAATTTCTCAGATTGTACAGTGCTTTTGGCCATAATATATTGAAACATTGTTTCCCATTTGAAAGCCTAGCTTGGGAATTCCAGGTGTTGTGAGTTTGGATGTGTTTCTGGTGTAATGGCTAATGACTCAGAATTGTTAATCGGAAAGCAGTGTTTCAATTCTGGTTGAGTTTGTTATATTCACTTATGTGCAAATACTGTCGTGGGAAAAAGTATGACTCCACCTTTTCGCCACCCGCCCTATGGCTTAATAAGCCCTTTAAATTGATTATGCAAGGGTATCATCGTTAAAGATGTTCCATCATTTTCATTCTTTTTTAAAGGTGAATTTCCAAATAGGCCATATAAATTCTTCTATTCTCAATACCATATTTGTGTGAAGCTTTTCTTTTTAAACAATATTAAAAACAAAAATTGATCACAACTAGAATCCTTAGAAGAAGATCTGAGTTCATGCCTGTCCAAAATTCAACCTTGTAAAGATATTGAAAAAATAAATGTCAAGCTATTTTATTAGATGCTAAATTAATAATCAGAAAAATAAGTAAACAAGATTTTTTTTTTTTTTAAGAATTTTAATATCAGGTCCATTTCTGTCTGTCATTCAAACAAATTATTAGAAATGCAAGTCTAACAGTTCTGTTCCTGCTCTCCTGTCTTTCCCTTAATCTATTCTTCAAATTCCAATGCCCTTTGAAAAGTTGTCATTTCATACATGAGTTGTCTGCTCTTGAATCTCTATTTTCCAAGTAAAAGCCAAACCTTTGAAAGTGATTTCTTTCTCACTGTTATTTATGTCTGAACATCTTTAATGGGTTGAACTAATGGCTTATAAAATAAATGATCCTCTGGGCTATGAATAGCTGTAAATTTGATTTCATAAATATCAATTATGATTTATACTGTAACTTTCAAAGTGATGGAATCTATAAAATTCATCCTTAGATTTTTCTTAAAATTTTCTTACTTCAACCAACTTTAATATTGAGTAACCATATTTTTTTTTTTTTGATTTTTTTATTTAGGTGGTTGGCATGTATTTGTTTTCTGTTTTATTTCTCTCTTTTGATATTATTCTGTGTTTTGTATCTCTACACTTGTTTGTGTATGTGTGGAACAGTAGCCATTAGTTTGAATTGTATTCTATTTTCTTGTGCATAATGGGAGAAAATTTGAACAAAAATAAAAGGTAAAAGAGTGGGGTGTATTATAGACAAGTGCACAGTTCCAGAAATTTTCACTCGGCTTAAAAAGAACCTCTTATTTGAAACTCCAAAATTGCAAATACACCAAGGTTTGCTCTCACGAATTTGTTTATATTTTGGTTTTCTTTTTTATAAAGTTTCATCTTTTCATGAAAGACTTTTTTTTATTTTCACAGTTTATTAATATATAGAAATATAATAAAGAAAAGTTTGATAGCTTAGTTAAGACCTTAAAATGTATTACCAGGTATGTCTAGCTGGCACCTTTTCTTGAAAAGTCAAAAATAAGTTTAATAATGAAAACTAGAATATTTTAGTGAAATATATGTACAGCATTTAGATTAGATAATATAGTACTTGTCAAAAAAAAAAAAAAATTGCTATATTACCAAGTCATAAAGTAATTCATTCTGTTGTTAACTTAAGAAACATGGGGTTGTATTATGCACAAGAAAATAAGGTAACAATTTTAAAAATTTCTTTTTGCAATATGGAATCAGGCATTTTGCACTCATTGACTTATTTAGACTAACATCATTTTAGATTCATTTTGGTTTTCTGTTTGTACAACATTTCTCCAGGAATTGAATGATTGCCAAAAAAAAAAAAAAGAAAAAAAGTCAGGTGTAAAAATGCTTTCATAGCAATTTTTTGTAGATGTTTTGTTTTTAGAATTGAAAAGAAATGATTGTTTAATTTTTGTTTTTCTGCTTATCAATTCCCCCCACCCCCACCCCCAACTTCTCTCTTCAGGTGACATGGCATAGATGTTTTTTCTCTTGTTTGTATTTGTGTGTTCTTTGTCACTTTTCAGAAAATTCAGAATAGCAAAGAAAATTTCAAAATAAAATTAAAACAACTAAAAGAAATCTTATGGCAACTCTTATGATAAAATTGGTCAATTGATGTATTTTTGGCCATCTTGACATTAATTAGTTTTACCCTGTTGTAGTGAAATATCCTGTCCTACCCAGGAATGGGTATGGCCCAGGTTATAAAAGACCACAACTAGAATGAACTACAGAGTCTTCGTCAATATGAGTGTGATCATGATTATACGAGAGCCATCGTCCTTAGATGAGTTACACGTCAGTAGACAGAAGTATTCTTCACAAGACAGACGCATACGTCCTATACAGAGACATTGCCTTCTTGAGTGTTATATCTGTTAACTGTTCATTGGTGTACGTGTATTTGGTTTATTGTACTGAGGTATAATAAACCTCTCATTCATATCTCCTCAGTGTTAAGAATTATTTCTTGCACTATTCTTTCTCTGTTTATTCCCTCCCAGGATATAACAAACCCATACAGTGAAAAATTAGAGAAATCTTAGAATGTTTACAATGTAATAAAACAAAAAAACAAACTTATTTTTATTGAATATGGGTACATTTTTTTTTTTACTTTCATTGTGCCTAGCCAGTGGAAAATAGATTCATGCTTTTTCCAAGACCATTAGTGAACAAAACTTGGTTAGATTTGAGCTCTGCAACACAGATATCATTTTGCCTAGTGATAACTGTTATGCCACCATATTAAGAGTAGGCTTATTTATTTTTCAAAAATAAAATTATATTCAGTGGAAAATACATAAAAGCATTATAGAATAGATCATCGTTAGACTCATGACCAGGTGGGTATGGTCGTAAGGTTGCTGTACAACTGAGCACCTGACCAGTTTCTTCCATATATCTGGATTGAAATGATAATGTGTAGTGTGTTGAGCAAGTAATTAGCTGTTTTATTTATCCCCCCCCCTCCGGACAAGGCCACCTTACCATACCTGGTAAATGCATTTCAAACGTTAGATTTTTACTTGTTTTCTGCTTTCAAAGCATTGCTAATTATGGCTATTCTCTGATGTTTTCACATACAGTATTTTGCATTTACACATTTGAGCTAATATCTCCATCTTTGTTGTTGTTATCACTATATGTCTTGTATCAAATGAAATTTAAAGACCACTGGATACTGTATTAAATGAAATTCATACAAAATATTGCAATAAAAATGTTGAAGATGGAAATATCAGTCCGAATAACGTACGTTCGATAATTATTTCCATAATTTTTGTAATTGTTCTAATTTAATGGAAAGAAATAGGACACTTATACTTAACAGCAGAAAGAGACAATTCAAATTTCTAGGACACATAATGAGAAAAGAGTTTGAAAAACTTGATAATGACAGAACCTTAGGTGACACAGGAAAACAATGCATGACTTACCTAGCGAGCTTGAGTAAATGGATGATAGAACAAAGTTTAAAAGAGATAACAAAAAGATAAAATTTATTAAGAGCTACAAAGGACAGGGAAATTGTGGAGAGCCATGATAGCAAATTCCCTGAAAGGATGTGGCACATAGAAGTACAGGGAGAGAATTCTAATTTTTTTGTTTTGTTTTTAAAAATGGTATTAAAAAAATCGGAGAATTTGAGTAAATTTTTCTTTTAAAATATGTAAGCACTAACTATAATCTCAAAAACTCAAAAGAATTTTGGGGAGCTTTTCTTCTCTCCTCCTCAACACACGCACACACACTCACTCCCAGAAGAAAAGAATCCTCCTTTTAACAAACTGTGCATTGTGGTGCATTGGATATCGGCTCGGAACGAGAAATTGGGGAGCCGAGTTCAAATTCCAGCTGAATTCATTGCATTCACTTACGCGCAAATACCCTTGGGAAAAGTATTAATCCGTCTATTCCTTCCAGTTATGGGTTAAATAACAGGACAGATTGGGTTCTATAGCCTTGGTCGGCAACCAGTCTACCGCAGAAAGCAACGGCAACCTACTGCGGGATAATCTTCTGCCCAGTCAGTCATGTCTCGAAAGAGACATGATCGCCCAAGCGTGTATCACGTATGGCACTTAACTGACTGACACTTGAAGGTCATGGGATGGATTTGACAAAACATAACTGTTATAAACAATAAAAAGGGAAAATATCTGAACAGCTTTTTGAATGCCTAATGACTCATCTCAAAATACAAAAGGTATCTTCCATATAAATTCTTCACCCAAAGAAGGCCATAGAATGGAACGGTCAAATCATTGCAGCAACAAAAGCATTGTAATAATATAGTCAGTTGTCCAAACGATTCAAAGAATCTTAGTTCTTTCCAATTTTCGTCATGATATTAAGAGTAGGCTTACTTATTTATTTTTCAAAAAATAACATTATATTTAGTGGAAAATACATAAAAGCATTTTTTAAAAATTTACTTATTTAAATGTTTGTTGTTTGCTAGACTGTTTATAGAGGAAAATAAATTTTCTCAGAATTCTCGTCCTTACATTAAATCAATGCAGGAACTTAATGTAGTTTCAATGTCTTCCAGGCTAAATTGAGAAGTCCTTAAAAAAATTTTTTTTTCTTTTTCTTCCCACCCTATCTCCTTTAGCCAAAAAATGCCTTTTTCTCATGGTGTAATTAGTTGGGGTACACTTTGGTGATAGGAATGGTTTCCATGATAGAAAAAAAAAAAAAAGGATACTGTTTCAATTGGTGTCAAGAAACAGATTTTTTTTTTATCTTGTCTTGTTGACATTAATTTTACTGCTTAAAAAAATGAAAAACAAGACAAAATACGAAAACTAATTCAAAGAAAACTATTATAAGGTAAAGCTTTCTGTGGCTTAATTAGACATAGGTGTTTCTCTGAAAAAAGGAGATAAAGGTTCAATTTTTGTCAGGAGACACAATTCTTATTTTGTAAGACCTTATCTCCAAGGCTGGTCAATGTTGATTTCACTTCAAAAACAAAAAAAATTTTTTTCAATATAATTAAGAAATATTAATTTTCAATGAAAATAAAAACTGGGATGATAAGTCGAATCTGTACCCAGTAAAAATGTTTGTAGTAATAGGAAATAATGTCGGATTAAAAAAAAAAAAATTTTAATTATTAATGCAGACTTTACACCTATTTTAAAAAGAATCTAACGTTTGTTATCTTAAAATAAACCAAAAAAAAAAAAAACGCATTAAAAAAACATCCATGTAGAACTTGACCTCATAACAAAAAAATACAAAATGATTTTTTAAAATCTGTCAAATCTTTATCACTGAATGCAAATTTATTTTACCTTTTATCTTTTAATGTAGACATGGCACTACCAAAAAGTTTAACAAAACTAAAGGCCCAAAACTGTTTTCTCAAAAAAGGGTAAAATATAGAAAATAAATCACATTCTTGAAAATGTTTTGGCATATGTGTAAAACATTTGTCAAAACAAAACAAAAGGAAATGCTGAGTAATTTGAATGATAAACAGATTGAGAAATCTGTTCAATTTCCTTGAACTTTGGGAAAAAAAAAATTTCATTTTATGTTTAGAAAGCAGAGTTTATTCAAAAGTTATTTGTTTTTTAAATTTTGATTTTCAATCAAATTGTTCATTAATCCATCATTAAATTACATCAAGATCAATTCATTTGCTAACTACAGCAGTTACTAACAAAAATGTTGGTGAAGGGTGATTTTGAAACCAGAGCCAGATATCCATAACAGTTACAAGAAAAAGAAATCTTAGAAAATAATGAACAGATAGCGATGTATTTAAAACTTATTTAATTAGATTATTCATTTAAAATTAAATAAATTTTCAATACATCACTATCTGTTCATTATTTCTTTTTCTTTCTTTTTTTTTTTTTTTTTTTTTAAATTCAATTATTGAGACAGTAATGGATGGTGACTCGGATTGGGGAATTAGAGAGCAGAGTTTAAAATCCAGTTTGCATTCACTTATGTACTAATGCCCCTGGGAAAGGTATGAATCCAACTCTTCTTTCCTCAGCTATGGGTAAAATAACAGGACATACTGGGTTCTATAGCCTTGGGTGGCAACTAGTCTAGAAGAAGGAAAACTCTGAATTCAAACTAGCCTGGAGAGAGCTGGGCTCTTTCAGGTAGTTGTGCCCAAACAAGCATCACTTCTACTGTGGCTGCAATACATGTGGTGGCCCTACAACTCTAATGAGTCATGCAATATCTGGATCTAATTCAATTATTCATTTCTTTTTGGCAAATTCATTGATCACTTTCTTGCTCATCAAAAGAAAGATGCAGCTGACTCGACTGCTTCTTTTTACTTCTGTTCTTGCTCACTGGGCCTTAACCCCCTCATTCTTCTTCCACTCAGTTCTTCCACATTTTCTGTGCACAGAACTAGCACACTGAAGCAGGGGTCTTCTCTGCTTACACTACTCTACTAATGTCCCTTGTTCACAGTTTATTCTAAGAAATGAAAGAATAGGAGATTATCACAAGTGCAAGGAGGTCAGCAAAAGTTATCTGTAATTGTCTATTATGCAAAATATTTATCTTGGAAGGAATCTAAAGCTTGTTGCACATATGGACTCATCATTGAATAAAGTAGAAAATTATTTTGGATTACAGGAAAGGCACGATAAATTAGACTGGTCAATTTTTATGACCTGAATCTTATTGTTACATTATTTACACTCTTTTGACTGGTGTCCCCCCACTCTCTATTGCGGTGTTTATGATGTTTCAGCTGTTTTATGCTCTGGCCTTCCTCAGGTGCTAGAGATTTCAAACTTATTTTGATCACTGGGGTATATAATTCTCATTCCATGATCAAAGCCACTTTTGGAGGCCATGTAGTTATCTTCCTTTAACTCAACTCTTCATTTTTTTCAAGAACACAAGGCTCACTGGATATAGAAGTTGGTTAGTTCCAGTGATTTGACCCAGAGAGTTGTGAGTTCAATACCTGTCTACAGCAGTGGTGAACAAATAACTTAATGTTGAGTTAAGGGAGATACCTACATGGCATCCAGAAGTGGCTTTGCACATGGAATGAGAATTATATTCCCAGTGATCAAAATAAAGGGTTTGGTTCAAAATTCCTAGCACCTGAAGAAGGCCAGAACATACAATAGCCGAAACATCATAAACATGGCAATAAAGACGAGGACAATAGTTCGAACTGTAAATAATGTAAATACTACCTCATCTCAGAAGTATAGACAAATTCTTACTGTTAATGTCAAATTTTGTATGGGTGTCTAGCAAGGTTTGAACTCACTATTTGCTAGTAATGGTTAACCACACTAGTTGCTACCATTTCATGAAAGATGGTAGATTCTATGCTTTAGGTACTGAACAGAATGCATCCTATTCATAATGGATAAGGTATCTGTCAAAACAACAATATATAACAAACAAAAAACAAACAATAATTTCCAAGTAATTACAAACATTGATTCCACATCCATTGTGACGAAGAGACATCCACACACACACACACACACACACGCTTTGATCAAGGATTATTCTGGAATATTCCTTCCTGCTTCTCAATACACACTTCCTCCCCGTCTTTCTCTGTCCTTTTGTCACTCACTTGTCCCCCTATTTTACCCTCCATCACTTTGCCATCAGCAATTGGGAGCAACTGGTTTTGGATGCAAATTGCTAGCATGACTTGTATTTTTGTTCTTTTCTAACCTGACTTTTCTTTCAGGGCAGCTCTGTTACGACTGAAATGTTAGTAGCTAAATATAAAATTGTTATAGATTCTAATATCTGATATTTGCATTTATGTGTTCGTAGGAGTGATATGACCATGTTTATTTTTTTGTATAGATGTTTGAACTTATTTATAAGAAACACTACTTGCTTCCATATTAAAGTAAAATTTGTGACCATAAAGTGAAAATGAATTGTTTTTTTATGCTTGTTTAGATTTTATTAACATTATCTTATTGTGATTTTGTATTTTGATATTTGTTCTTTAAAAACTTTTACAATTTTTTAATATCTTTGTCATTCTTTTAAATAGTTTTTCATTTTCCCCAAAAGCACTTGACAAACAAAACCATCATTTTCTGCCAAACCCCAACATAGATGACCTTTTTTTTTTTTTGCCAAAGCACACCTTGGCATATGCCTTTCATCTCCCTCAAAAGCCCTAACATATACGTCTTTCCTTTTTACCAGTCGTATTATGACATATATAACCATCAATTCCCCTAAAGTGTCTGAGCATATATGACAATCATTTCTAACAAAGTTGTCCCAATATACGTCTTTCATTTTCCACCAAAGTGCCTGATATAAAAAAAGTTAAGTGTTTTTTTTTTTCTAATTCACTTAGACTAAAACACAACTGTTCAGCCCTGAAAAATTTTCTGAATCCATTTCTCTCTTCTCTTGCAATTTTGTGTTTTTTGTTTTTTAAATTTTTTATATTTCAATTTTCTGAACATTTAATTTACATTTTTATTTTTTTTATTTACTTCATTTTGTATTTAATTTTATAATTTCTAACTTTTCATTTCCATGTTTATTTTTCATTTGTACAAATACTTGAAAAATTTTATAAATGAAAACCAAAAAAGTTCAGTTGCTTGATCTTTTTTCAAATGTCTGCATAAATACAATGCATGAATATCTTTTTCTCTTTCTTTTAAAATTTCTCTTGGACAAAATTTTTTGTGTGCCTCTCTTCAGCTCAACCTCCCTCCCCGGACCTTTACTGCGCTCTGCTTTTTAAGCTTGGTTCGTGCATTGTTGAATTATTTCATTATCCTTTGTTCCTTCATGTACTGTTAGGACAAAGAATTCTCTTTGAATGTCTTCAGACTATCAAATTATCAAGAAGGCATATAGAAAGAAATCTGCAGATTCATTTTATCCAAACATAAACTTTGTAGCTAAAGTAAATGTTGTAGGTTTTACATGATTCTACAAAAAACACCAAGTTTATGCATTTAGTTTTCTCTGCCACCAAAAAAAAAAAAAAACTCATTGCATTGTTTTTACTTGGATTTTTCTTGAGAGAATCAAGTCACCTCTACCAAAAGTATGTGTGGAAAACGAACAAAAACACACACATAGGTTACTGAGAAGTTATCAGTTGGGCCAAGGGTTTTACACACCCCTTTATTTACACACCCCTTTATACACACCTTTTACACACCCCTTTATATACACACCTATAATTAATGCAAATAAAATATGTCACTTGGCTGATTGATGTTATGTTCAGCACCTGAATTCTTTCAGAGTTCTGTTGGCTGATCCTTTTTTGCAATTGTTTTGTCCACATGTTGGGAGATTATATATATATATATATTTTTATATAACTTCAATCCAAAAGGAAAAGCAAGTAGGTAAATCCCAAAAACCTGATCCTAATTAATATTAATTACATTAAAATTAAAACTGATCAAGGTGAAGGTCTCAATGCAATTTATATTCAAATTACAGAGCCAATTATAAAATAAAACAAAATTCCAATGTTCAAATTCGTTGATATATATATATATATATACACACAGGTTGTTCATAAAGTTCATGTGCACTTTAAAAAGTTTATAACTTTATTTGTATTTGTGATAGAAATAATAAAAAGAAGTACATCTATATTTTTTAAGGTTTTATTTAAATTTTATTTAAGTTCCCACATGTCCTCCATCATTAGCAATACAAAGGGTAATACGATTTTGCAGTTGACGGAAAGCATTTGCCAACTGATTTACAGTAATGCCTGAAATCACATTAGTAATTTTAGCTTTCAAATCTTTTAATGAACTAGGTTTGGTTGTATACACAATTGTTTTCACATGTCCCCCATAAAAAAATCTAATGGAGTCAAATCTGGTGAACGTGGAGGATAATAAAATGGTCCACCCCTTCGGATCCGTCTGTTAGGAAATTCCTGATTTCGAAACTGTCTAACATGCAGAGCAAAGTGACAAGGAGCTCCATTTTGTTGAAACGCTGTCTTATCTTTCAAGATTAATTGTTCAAGCTCATTTTTTACAGATTATTTCTGTCACAAATACAAATAGTTATAAATTTTTTAAAGTGCACACGAACTTTCTGGACACACTGTGTGTGTGTGTGTGTGTGTGTGCGTGCATGTATATATATATATATATATATATATATACATACACTTAATAACTCTGTTATATTACATTGAGTGCTGTTCTATTAACACCAGAATAATATTTATGGGTGCACCTGTGTGTATACTCATATTTATTGATATCCATGTGTGTGTATATATATATATATATATCTCATTCATGGTATGAAACTGACTGAATACAGTGTTGGTTTCTGTGTCTTTTAATTTCTTTCTCATTAATCAAATTAGAAAACAAAATTCTGTATGAAGTAAAATCTAATCAAATCTTTAAAGAAAACGCCTCTATTATCTCCGTGTCAATTTCTCAAAGTAAATTGATATCAAGGCCGTAGTGATGTGCCTTCGTTTTGTTCTCTGATGAAAATGTCACCAATAACTGAATGTCATAATTACTTTGATTCAAAATACAATATTTGATCACCTGTAAAAAAAAAAAAATCTCTTCTCTCACCTGATTTCATTTACTGTCACTGTATTCGTTAGGGGATTTGCGTCGGTGGGGCAGTTGATATTGACTCAGAATGAAAAATTGGATAGTTATGTTCGAATTCCTGTTGAATTCGTTGCATTCATTTACATGCAAATACCCTTGGGATAGGTATTAATCCTTCTCTTCTCCCTCCAGCTATGGGTTAAATAGCATAAGATTGTTTTATAGCCTTGGTTGGCAACCAGTCTACTTTGGCCAGAGAATAAAGTTTTTCATAGTTTCAACACCACTACCTGTGAAAAAGATGAGTTACAGTAGCCTTTGTTCCACTGGGAGCAATGGGGTTAAAAAATAAATAAAAGCATTATATAAGAATCTACAATTATTTTCTCCTTAGACAGTTTGCCAATTGTCTCAGCTTTGCATATAAAACCCAAGAGATGTCTTTTTTAGAGGGAGTGGGGAAATCAAAAGCAAATTTTTATTCTGTCAAAAGTTTTACTAACAACTTACCAACAATGATATTTTTAGTTTAGAAATTAGTTTTTTTTTTCTGCTCCCAGAATTAAAATTCTAATTAGTTTTATTGTTGAGTTACGAGAACAATTACACAAGTTTTTAAGAATTTTATCTTTTATTTTTCCTTATTTTTTTTCCTTATTTTTTTTCCTCTGCAATTTTACTTTTCTTTTTTCTTTTTCTTTTTTTATTCCTAATTTTCTGTGAGATGAAGTGAAGAATTTTGTCTCCCAATATTTTCAGTGGCTTTCGCAACTTGTGTGTATTACCCTGCTAATAGGAACCAACGTGGTTTGTATTGTCCATGTTGTCCCCCCGTCTGTCTGTCCGTCCTTCCATGTCTTTCATTATTTCTATTGTCTTTTTTTTCCTCAACCACTTTTTTTTTCTCACTGCTTTAGGCTCCTGCTGGCTTTTTTGCGCTGTCATTCTTTGCCGCTTGTAATTTTCACTGCCTTTTTTTCTCTTGTAGTTTCTATTTTGTTAAACTTCCAATAGGCACCGTATGTATGGCCTGTGAACTTTTCTTCAACAAAAATCGTTTTAGCTTCTGGATTGACAGTTACCGTAAAGCCCTCGGCTGACAGTTACCGTAAAGCCCTCGGCTGACAGTTACCGTAAAGCCCTCGGCTGACAGTTACCGTAAAGCCCTTGATTGACATACTTAAGAATATTATATCCGACATATTGGGATTTTGAATATTTGTCTATACTTCTGATATGAAGTAGTATTTACATTATTTGGACTGTTGTCCTCATCTTTGTTGCCATATTCATGACATTTTGGTTTTTGTATGCTCTGGCCTCTTTCAGGTGCTTGTAATTTTGAGCTGAACCCTCCCCCACTTTTTTTTTTCCAATCACTTGGGTATATTGTTCTCATTTCATGACATGCCACTTTCAGATGTCTTAGTTATGTCCTATTAACTCAACTCCTTAAGTTATTTAGCCAGGTTTTGAATTCACAACTCTTTGGGTCTTTGGTTCTAACCAATGCTCTTATCAATTGGGTCATATATTCTTGATAAAGGGTTCGGTTTGAAATTCCAATCACTTGAAGCAGGCTAGAGCTTACAACAACCAAAATGTTGGGAATAAGGCAGTAAAGATGAGGACAACAGTCTGAACAATATAAGTAACTTGTGATTTTTTTGAAGTTAGCATATGCTAATTTTTTTGTACTGACATTTCTTTTCATCTTAATCTCAGTTACCTTTTATTGCATTTTCTGAAAGTCATTTTAGCACTTTTGCTAGTTCCTCTTCATAGCATTGTTGCATGGCTGTGCTGTCCTATTTTGAGTAAAATAGGAAATTGCAATCTGCTGGAAATGAATTAGTATAAAGACACTAGTGGAGATTTCTCATTGGTACCACTGTTTTGGTTTTGATTGGATACTCTCCAGTAGAGATGAAGCTAAATGAAATCCGCAGCACATGATATAGAAAAAAAAATATTAGGGTTATATGCTAGTGTGTGTATACATATATATATATATATATATATACATACACACACACACACACACACACACACACTGGTGTGGAAATAGCACTAAACACTACTTAGTTTACAGTTCAAATGCTAAGGACTCTTATGTCTTCTAAAATATGTATGTTTGTCCACAGTAGTGGAAAGGTTAAGCAATGTGGATTGGAAATCAAGACTTGGTTTCAAACAAAAATCCATGCATCTTTTTCTCCCCCCCCCCCCGATTAGCATGACGAACATATTTTGTTTCAGTGATAATTTGAGAAGCTGCAATAAAAAGCAACTGAAATTAAGATAATAGAGTATTTTAAAAAAAAGTGACAATGCTTCATAAATAAGTCATTGTGAAATGAGAGATACTTTTAGCATTTTTTTCACAAACTGTAGCAATAGCTTTGACCATTTTTGCTTGCTTCTCAGCTTCGGTTTTTTTTTTTCCTGCCAAAGAAACTTGCAAAACCTTTTGAGATTTAGTTGTTTTTTTTTGTTTTTTTTTCCAGAAAGGTAAGATTGAAATGATTTGAAGAAATAATCATTTAATGGGATTTTTGATTTCATATGCTACAAGTATCAATGTCTATTTTTTAAATTTTTTTTTATTTTTTAAAAAACTTAAGCCGGCTTTAATTTTTTATATTGCAGTCTATACAAATGCATCTCTTTGTATTTGATCTTTGTCTTTTGCTGACAGGTGTTTGGGGGATGTTCTTTATGTCTTTATGAACCCCAATTGGCTGACATTAATAATTGTGATTATTGTCACTGTATTGATGAAGTGTGTATATATATATATATATATATATATATATATATATATATGGTAATATTTTTATAAGTTTATAATAACAGCATAGTTTACTGCAAAACAAGCTGTTGTGTTTCGGTACGATCTTATTAGCACCTCATCAGGCAGTTGACTTGCGAGATGCTAATAAGATAGTACCGAAACACAATGGCTATTGTGTTGCAGTAAACTGTTTTTATTATGAACTTATAATAAAGACATTACCATATATTATGCGCGGCTAAGTATCGAGCACACTTAATAAAGTAAATCACTACAGTGGACTGCCAACCCATTAGTTTGTACTACTTCAAATATATATATATATATATATATATATAGGGAAAACTCGACACATTATCTAAAGTGGTTATAAACTATGATTTATGACTATACCTATCTCTTCAGACCCTGATTTCATTTGGTAAATGGTAGTCCGAAGAGATGGGAATATTCACCTGTCAAAAATGAAGTTTGTAACCATTTCAGATGATGTGTTGAGCTTTCTTTTATATATTGCTCTAGATAATATCCATTGAGCTCTTTATGTAGATCTTTTAATATATTTTTTATTAAATAGATCTTTTTGGATTATCCTCTCTGTTTATGGACATGGCATCATTATCCCTCTCTCATATATATATATATATATATATATATATATATATAAGAGCCAGCTTTTCCTGACGATCTGTTTAGGTGAAACCTAGGTAGGTTGTCTGGCTCGCTAGGTATTCTTTATTTATTCAGCTCAGGTCAAGCTGAATATTGAATATTGAGCACTTTCTTGTTAGTTGATTGCTCGTGTCGGGGTTTTTTTTGGGGGGGGGCTGCGTGCTGACTCGGCCTGAGCTCTTTTGACTGATGTTCATGTGCTTAGCTCTTTCTTTTTTAAAACCATTTTTTCCCTTTGTAGATCCATGGAAGGTTTTTCGACACAAGTATAGTTATTTCTTATATATATATATAATGAATTATTTTGAACATTATTTTTACCGATACTCGTATTTAAGTAGATATTCTGTTTTTAATTAAACAGTATTTTATATTTATATCTACCGGCCTGATTATTTTACGATAAATTTTTATTACGAAAATGTGTGCTATCCAGCAGGATTCAAACCTGCGACCCCTATTTACATAGGGGAAGCTACCATTTGATCTGGTACTGTCTTAACCACTCGACCATGAATAGCCTCTTGATCAGACAAGGTTTTTATCATGCTTATATAGCACGATTTTTTGATTTACCGTAAACAAACCATATCTGCTCTGAAATGTATCGTAATGTCAACAAATGTAAACATGTTACGGAAATTGTCAGTTGCTTATAACCAAGTTTTGTTAAAAATCGTTAATTTCCGTAACATGTTTACATTTGTTGACATTACGATACATTTCAGAGCAGATATGGTTTGTTTACGGTAAATCAAAAAATCGTGCTATATAAGCATGATAAAAACCTTGTCTGATCAAGAGGCTATTCATGGTCGAGTGGTTAAGACAGTACCAGATCAAATGGTAGCTTCCCCTATGTAAATAGGGGTCGCAGGTTCGAATCCTGCTGGATAGCACACATTTTCATAATAAAAATTTATCGTAAAATAATCAGGCCGGTAGATATAAATATAAAATACTGTTTAATTAAAAACAGAATATCTACTTAAATACGAGTATCGGTAAAAATAATGTTCAAAATAATTCATTACAAATTGTCGGTTGCTTATAACCAAGTTTCGTTAAAATTCGTTAATTTCCGTACCATGTTTATTTATATATATATAGTTGTGATAATGTTTAGTGTCAAGATGTTGTTTTTCAATGATTTACTGATAGGTATTTTGGCAAGCAGGTTTTTTTTGTCATTGAGCAGATTGAAATTAACCTCATAATGATGCCTTCATGGAACTTTGAAGTCAGCATGACTCTGTTCATGACAAACTTCTTATTATTTATATATATATAAGTGTTTAAATAGAAATGGACAAATTTATCTCTTCTTACAAAGGGTTATGTTTTAGCTAAAATATTACTAAAATACGGTTTTCATTTTAATAACTTTAATAAAAATTCATATCTGTATTCAGACTGTCTCAATTGTCTTTTATTAATTAAAAATTCTTCAGTTCTTCTTCATGTTGATCCTAAATTTCATTAAGAACAGAAACTTGATTTAAATATTTTGAATTTGTGTTCACATATGTTGTAGTTATCTTTTTTACCCCAAACCCCACCCTGCCTCATCACTTTCTAAAATATTAACTGCATATTCAGTGCAGGTATATCAAATACTTCAGGGAGCTGAACATTCCTGCCTTGTATAATTTACTATCTCTTGAAATATAGGCAGACTTAGCTTGTTAGCCTTGATTGGTAGATTGTCTAAGAGCAGGACTATTCTTATTTCAAAACTGGGATTTTTAGGACTTCTTAGTCACTTTCAATTGACCAATGACTTCTTCCTGATGATTAGAGTGGATGAACTGTGGTTCAGTAGTCAGCTTCCAAGTAATAATAGAAAAAATTTTGAGACCAACCAATATTTTTTTTTTTTCTGGTGTGCATCATAATATAAAATGGATGTGTGGATGGTGTAATTGACTGTGGCTTTGAATAAGAAATCAGTCAAATTTCAATTCCACTCAAGTATGTTGTTCACTTCTCTGTAGCCATGGTTGGTAATCAGTTTATTTTTTTTGTTTTGTTTTTTATGACATCAACCTCGACAGGTCATTTATTGCCAACTAAATTTTATTTATTTATTGATGGTAATACCTTTTTCTTTCAACAATTTATTTATTTTTTTATATAGGTTTTGTGTCTAGTTATACTTCTTTTTTTTCGAGTATCAAGATTCATTAGGATTTGTTTTTAAGGGCAGGGTCTCCAAGTCCTACCCGGTTGTTTAACCCATAACTGGAGGGAAGGGATGGATTAATACCTTTCCCAAGGGTACCAGTGCTTGAGTGAATGCAGAATATTCAACTGGAATTCGAACTCCGATTTCTCTTTCCGAGCTGATATTCACTGCACCACAACGCACATTCATTACTAAACGCTTACAGCACCTGGTATTCCCAAGCGGTCACCCATCTAAGTACTGACCAGGCTCACCGTTGCTTAACTTTGGTGATCAAGTGAGAACCGGTGTATTCAATGTGATATGGCTGTAAGCTGTATGAAAGAATGATAAAAATTTAGGGTGATTTGGGCGAGTTCATCTTTGCTTCCTTGTCTTGTAAAATTTTGCAAAGTAATAATAACAAAAGAACCATTCAATTTTCATTTGACAATAAATACTAAAAATAGTATGAAATAATCATTTCTTTAAAAAAAAAAAAAAAAAAAAACTGGGGTAACTTAATAATTATGGCCGGTAGTGTACATGCAAATAACTTATGTTGATATTTGCCAAAGTTGTTTGTCCTTGATTGATTCGTGATCTTTCTTGTATGTTGTTTTCATGATTTGTGTTGAAAGTGATGCCAGGAATTTGTTCTTGCTTCTAAAGTTGTAATTACATTTTGAAATTGGCTACCGAGATTCTCCAGTCTCAGTTTATAGACAGTGGGGTGTCTTCTATAAGTCCAAGGGAGTCAATCATTCCTTATTTCATCTCTCAAGGTTTACATATGCTTGTAAAATCATTTTAATTTATTCAGCTGAGCAGTTCCTTATTTTTCTATTTTTGAATATATTTTTTTGTTTTGCCCTCACCATGAATTATTTTATTTTTAAATGTTTGTGCTTTGCTCTTTCCTTTAAGGTCATATATTACCAATTTTTTCTTTGTTGTTGTTTTTTTTTTTTTTTTTTTTTTTTTTTTAACCCTCCCTACCTGTTGATCAGGTCTCTGACACCTGTGGAACCTTGAAACCTGATCCCTTACTTTATTTTCAGAAAATTTCACAATTTCAGGTGTGCCTATCTTTTATTCCCATGTTAGACTACCATTCTTTGTGGCATGCCTGTCCCTACCTCCTGTCAGTTTAACAAAATGAATGCCAGCATCAACATTTGCAGAACTTGGCTGGCATCTCTTATCCATCTTTAGCCCAAAAAAAAAAAAATATGTTCTAGATATTCACAGAAATGTATAAATGGTAGGCTGTAGCCATTAGATTTATCCTATTCGTAAGGGTATAGAGTAGGTACCTCCACTCATTTTCGATGCCTAAATTGAAATTTTAAAAATAAGTTATCTTCAAGCTTTAAAATTAGCTTTAATTAAAAGCCAAGAGATTAAATTTAATAGTTTTTATTACTTATTCCAGCAATTAAAAGCTTATCAAATTAAATTATATCAAAGTTTTATTGCAGTTTTTATATTTCTTTTCAGAGCATATTTTGTATAGTGAATGATAATTTTAAATAAAAAAAAATACATGATTTATATTTCTCGATGAGTTCTGTGTTTAACTAATAAAAAAGTAAATCGCAGAAAATTAAAATTTATTAAAATTTCATGAATTTACGTGAAGGCAGGGTAACAGTTAAAACAAATATTTTTCATCAGAATTTTTAAAAAATAATTTAAAAATAATTTTATTCATTTGTGAATGAGTACTGAAAGTTTCATTAAAATCCGACAAATATTTGATTTTTGCGAGAATTTCCAAATTAATGTTTGTCACCCAAAAAGTGACTTACGTAAAAAATTACGTAATCATCTTTGATCACGCTAACTCAAATCAAAACAAAATTTTCTGCCAAAATTTTGAACATGTTAAAAGGGATTAAAAGTTTTTATAAAATAAATAAAAATTACTTTAATCTTTCCTTTTAATAATATAAACATTTTGATGGAAAAAGTTTGTTTTATTAAGTTTTGGACCTTTTTAATTCATACTATGCTGGATTTTTTGTTATGTACACGAGGTACCTAGAGAGCAAAAGTATGACACTGAACGCAGATATACCTCGGTTTATGTCATATGGAAAAATAAAATCAAGTTAGCCATTTTATTCGACTTTACATCTGTCCACCACAAATTTTGAAGTCGTAATATCGCTAGAAAAGTGTTAGCAGAACATAAAATCATACTGCTGTTCATATTGACAATCCACAACCATCTATATCCATGATGTAAATAAACAAATTGAATGTAAATATTAGTAAATTTAACATAAATTAGTTTATTTTCTACTATCGCAAAATAATTTTAATAACTGTATTTGTTATTTAACCTTACAAAATCATTTTATTTTATGTCTTAGAACAAATCACATTCACAAATAAAAAGCCTGATGTAAAGATGGCAAAATTGTAAACGTCTGCATTTACAAGTATGATTAGTAAATTTAGATTACTTGTTTCTTTTTTTTTGCTTGACCATTTTTTTTGGTCAGCATTCTTTGCATATCTAATTATTGATCTATCAGTTATTAATGTACATCAGCCATGCTATCAGAAATAGTAGACATCTAAAAAGCATTTCATCAATTCACTTAGAAGAAAATCCCAATTGTAGACCTTATACAGGTATAACACAAGTTGCATTGAAAAATCAGGCATAGCTGACCACATATGGAGGGAGAAAGGGGATTACCACCCCCTATAGGATGAAGTTAAAATAAAAGATAGAGAAACTACGTAAACATAAGGAATCAGCAAACATTCTAGGCTACAAAATCCCGTAAGCCAACGAAGCATAAAAATGAATACAATATGTGAACCAGTAATACGGAGTGCAGGAAAAAGTCATTAGCATCAAAAATTGCAATATGAGCTCTGGTAAAAAAAATATAGCTACCAGAAGTGCCTTCACACATGGAATAAGAATGATTATAATAAATAATAATAAAGGGTTTGGGTCTATATTCCTAGCCCCTAAAGAAGTCCGGAGCATACAACAGTCAAAACGTTGTAAACAAAGAGCAAAGATGAAGACAATAGTTTGAATAATGTAAATAGTCTAAATACTAACTCGTCTCAGAAGTTTAGACAAATCATAAATTTAGATTACTTTTTCTGTACTATATTAAAAACTAAAATTTGTTTGTCAGCCTAAAATAGTTTTTTATTTACTATATATTATTAATAAAATACAGAACTGGGTATGGTTATTTGTGGTTTAGCCTAGAGACAAGTAAATTCGACTTAAGTTGTTTCTCAACTTAAGTCACCCTCTCCTGGAACAAATTACTGACATGAAGTGAAGTATACCTGAAAAACAAATGATATACTTTGGTTTATTGTATGCAAAACTGAGCCATTTCGTAGACTAATGCTTACCCAGATTTTGTAGACTTCCAGTACTTTTACTTAGCCTAATTCTATAATACTTTAATATTAAATGTAAATAGTTTTACTTGTTAATTTGATGTATCGTATTGGTTCATCTTTACCCATAATTTTGTAGACTCCCAGTACTTGTGCTGAGTCCTTAATTGTGTCCGTGATATTAATTGCAAGAGAAAGTCGAGTTGTTGTGCCATTTCCACTTATGGCAAATTGCAGAAAAGCATGACTGACTGACTTGGTTCGTGGGGCTGTACATATTTTTAAGCCCCTTGTTTTCGTATAAAATTATGTTACAGATTCATTTTCTCGTCTCTTTAATGAAGTTGATTCAGTATATACACACCAGATCAATTACTGGCTTCCCTGTGTTGTTAGGGGTCGCAAATGATTAGTATGTACTCAAATACAAGCATCTATTAAAAATAATGTTCAAACAAATAAATTAAAAATATGTTAATCCATTTCGTAAATCTCCAGAACTTTCCATAATACACAAGAAATTCTTGTAGATATGGGATATAGCTGCTCTGTGATATCACCTGAAGATGAAAGCCAAACATTAAGAAACTTGGGAAGAAAGTCGTTTTAAAATTGTCACTGGTCTTTCGTGTGTTGCTCAATCTGTAAACTTTCTGTTGATCGTATCCCCACCCCTGAAACATTTAATTTCCTCACCCACTTTCTCCCATTGCTTTATGAATAGGACTTTTGCATCCTTATGAAAAAAAAAAAATTCTGTTCCTTTTCATTTGCAATTTTGTAGATCTTACCAGACAAAGCATCGTCTGTATGCCTTTTTGCTTTTTGTTGGCCTTTTTTGCAAATTGGGGATAAAAAATAAAAGAAATTGAAGTGTTCAATTTCATATTGCTTTTTTAAAATTTGTCTTTATTATTGCTTAAAAAATTTTTGTCTATCATTTCATTGCATGTTTTTTTTTTTTTTTTAGAAATCATTTTAAAGCATTTGGCTTTGTATGTTTCTTTCTTCAGTGATTTTATTTACATCGTTTTACTTGCCTTCATTACAACATTTTAGATCCTTTTTTTTCTGCCTCTTGTTTCATTGTCATCATCACAAATCTGTTCGGCTTGTTTTTAAAACTTAAAAACTATTTTTGCATTTTGAATCTTCTTTCCTCTTGTCTATTTCTGCTTTTTAAATGGATTTTTTAAAAAAAATTTAATCACATTAGTGCCTAAGCTAATTTTTTTTCCTTTCATGAAACATTCATTTGATTCTGTTTTAACTTTGCAAAGACCTGTTTAAAACGTGGGAAATTCTGTTATAAATATTCCATCTTTTATTTTCATTTTGTCATTACTACTAATTTTCCTTTCATAAAATTGTTTTTTTTTAGTTGAGAATTTTTTCTCTCATAATTCCACTTTTTTTTTTAAAATAAATTCATTTTTTTTCACTATTCTTATCCATTCCTCACTTTCTGATTTCATTTATTTTACCATTTCACTTTACTGTTTTTTTTTTAAATTTTAAAATATTTTTTTTTCAATTTCTTTTCTTCCAATTTTTATATTTTCCCCCCACTTTTTCTCCTGTTTTTCTTTCCCTAGTATTTTCTACCCACTGTTTTTCCCTCCCCATTTTTTTCCTCCTGTTTTTTGTTTTTCATTTTTTGCAATTATTTTTTTTGTTTCTAATCATTTTTTTCTTCAATTATTTCCTTATTTTTTCCTGAATTTCTTTTTATTATTATTATTATTATTATTGTCCTTAATCTCATTCTTTGTTCTGCTTTTAATATTCCTAATAAATGTTACTCTTATTAAATAATTCAACTGCATTAATTTGTATATTTTTTATTTATCATTTTTAATTGTTTTTTTCTTTTGTTTCCTTCAGGACTAAGAAGGACAAAAAGAAGTCCATATTTTGAAGCCAGTTGGGATCGAGAGGAGAATGTTGACTGCTCTGAGGTTGCCAGTGTAGTCAGCACAACAGTAACACCAACAACACCATCACAATCAATCACAATAACGACGGCTCCTTCACCACTACACCAAGAAATACAACCACTTTAACAACAGTTATCACATTTAGTACTGCTTTCATATAAAAAAAAAAACAAAACATTCAAAAGATAACATCAGTGACCTCTGACCTGTATATTCAAAACAGATTCCAGAGGTCAGTAAATTTATAAACTAGTGTCAACTACTGAGGACAGAAAAAATTTCTAGAAAGTTTGGGTGGAGTAGGGACAATTGTTTAAAAAGAAAAGATTAAAACTGACTTAATCTTTTCACAAAACTGATTTGTTTATTAAGTTGCTATTGAAAACTTTTGGATATTGTTAAAACTACTTGTCCAATAACTAACGAAGCATTTAGATTCAAATGCACATTCCTTTTTAAATTAGCTTTCAGAATTTAGTTTGCTTGGCCCTAAACTGCTGATATTAGCAAGTGGATAAATATGGCTGAAAACAAATTCCTTAGAATTTCTCTATTGTATAAATGTTAATTTCAAAAACACTTTTAGCATTGATCTGTTAGTGTGGATTTAAAAAAAAATATCTTTAATATTATCAAAGTATCTATCAAATTAGGACAGTAATTTTAAAGAACACTTTGTGATATAAGTGAGGTGATAAATATAACAATGGCAGTACAATTTGAAATATAAAGGGTTTATGAACAAAAGTTGCAATAAATAAAACGGTGTTGGTGGGAGCTGGCTTCAGTTGTTGTGGGCAGGGTTGAGAGCCAACTTACATGAAACCAATTTAAAAAAAAAAATAATTTTTTTGTTGGAACCTTCATAAAATTCTTTATCTTTCTTTCTTTATTCAACATATTTCATGTCCTTATCTTTTCTAAATTCCAGACCCAGGATCAAATCTTATTTTCTCTTTCCATTTTTTTACTAGTCCTTGTGGTTTTGAGTTTTATGGTTTTGTTATTTTGACTAATAGTTATAAGTTTTATTTTGTTCTTGTGTCTGAGAAACAAAAAAAAAAAGACTAAATTCAAACCACTCATGAAGGTTCAAATGTACAATGTTTGCCTCCATATAGTCGTTAAATTCGGTGTAGGAAATGCACAAATGTAATGATTGTCTTAGGACAGATAATTTATATTTTTTATTAATTAGTGTTCATAACTATCACTACAGTAAGCGGCATTTAAAAGGGTTATCAAATTTAAAAATGTATTGAAAAATTTTTAAAAATTTTTAAAAATTTTTTTAGAATTATAAATTTGAGAAAGTAAAAAAAATTTAATTCAAATACATAACTTAGAAAATTATGAAACAATCTTTTTGACAACTCAGTTTCCGCTTCTGTTTGCAATATTTTCTTTTCTCTTGCTTTCAGATTTAACACTGAGATTACAAAGAATTTTCCCTTTTTAGTACTCATTTGTTTAAATTCTTGTTTTCTTTTAATCTTTCTAATTCTTGTTTTCTTTTAATCTTTCTGAATGATAGTGGAAGAAAAGTCTTTTAGGAAAGAATAGTGCAGAAGTTAAGAATATGAAATTTTAAAGATGCCTAACCACGAAAAGATTTACACACTTTGTCACATGCCCAGTTGTATTTTGTCAACAACAGGCTAAAAGTATTACCACCACCACCACTATTAATAACAGCATTAGTTTATATACAAGTATAAGTATATTTTTTGTATGAGAAACTTCTTATTAAAGGATAAAAATAATGGCAGCTCAATACTTTATCAACTTCAAAATCAAATACTTTTGAATCTACATTTGTTCAGTAGACATTAAGTAAATGTAGACAAGTATGATAATTATATTGATTATTTTGACCCCACTATATATTACCCACACTTTACCGTTTTTTTTCCTCATGTTTTTGCATTGAACATTACTTGTCTCCCTTGAATTCAAACGAGAAGTTGTCTCCCTTTTTGGGTAGGTAAACCTGGCGACTGGAAAGAGAGAAGTCGTTTTGTTGTGGCATTTAATTTTTTTACCCACCTCCCTCTAACATTAAACCAACAAATTATATCCTGTACTAAAATTCTAATTAGTTCCATCCATAAAAAAAAAAAGAAGAATACTTAGCCTTTATTTCGTTATATTGTAAAATTGATGAAAAGTGATTTTAAGGTGGGGGGGGGGGGAAATGGCAGTTGCTTTAAAGAATTATCTCCCTTGCTATAAATTTGCTCCCTAAGTAGTTTTTCTTTTTGTGTGTGGAATAAAATGCCGAAAAAAAAGCTAAAAGAAAATCCTGAAGGCGAAAGCCACTTTCAAGTTCCTAAAGATAAAAAAAAAGGTGTAATATTAACTTGTCTATATATATATATATATATATATATATATATATATATACACGCACACAACATTTGACACATGCAAAAAGGAAAAAAAATCCACCTGACACCAATAACACAAATTATTGCCTAACTCGGTATAAAAAAAGAACAAAAATGATAAAATTGGCATCTCCTGAGCTCTGGAGTCAGAATACACCAGCTAAGCGATACAAATATAAAATTTGTCAATCATATATATATATATATATATATATATATACATGTGAACTGCATTAGTCAATTTTATGTTATGGTGTATATATAATTTCTAACATTAACATCAGGTAACTATTGTAATGACACAATATTTTTGGGATAAAACTTCTACTTTCAAATATCTTATGACTACAAACTTTTTAGTTTCTACCATTTGTCCACACCATTTTCTTTCTTGACTACCCTCTGCTTCTTCTTTTTGGGTACCTTGATGTGGTGTAATGGTTAACAAGCTTGTCTTGCTAGAACCTATTACAACTGAGTAGTGAGTTTGATCCTCACTGAGTGCCTCATACTTATGGCCTTGTGCCACATCTAAGAAGTTTTTCTCTTCTGACTACCCTCTTCTTTATTTTCTATTTATTGTTCATGATTAAATTCTTTAAAATATTGTATTAGTTTATAAATTTACCAAGTTAAATTATCAATATTTTACAGATTCTGTTTTCGTTATTCAGCATATGCAAGTGAATTCATGAATCTATGGACAGGATTTGTTCAGCTGGCTAAATTTGTCCAAATGTTTCACACACATTTAATAACATGGACCAGGCAGAAGTGAAGATACCAAACACAAATTCACTTCACCAAAATATCTGAATTGGACCAATGCATGTTGATGCTTAACATAAATTGGCTTCTCCCCCTTTCATTCCTCGCCATTAAATATGATTTTAATCAGTTTTGTGTATAAACAATTTTTTAAAATATGAAGTTCATGAGCAGTAATTTTTTTGTTCTTTAAAGAACTGGGACAAAAATATCCCAACAGTATTTGCATAACAAACAGGGGTTTTTAATTCCTTAGGAAAATTAATTTGTTTCGATTCCCCTCCTCAACAACTCAAGGTATGGGTGGGTGAAGTAATTATGCTTACATATTTATTTTGAGGTTCCTTCGTACAATTAAAACAAAAACAGAAAACAGTTGGTTTCAAAAGTTTGGCTTCTCCAAAATGTTAATTTAAAAAAAAAACAATATTTGCATTTTCATTATGATTTTATGATAAAATAAATCGTAAAAAAGTGCAAAATCGTCATCTCTCTCCAGCAATTTTAAAGCTCAATTCATTTAAAAGAAAAAAGTTTTTAAAAATAATTAAAAAAATTGGGTAAATATATACAGAAAGAAAAAAAAAAAAAAAATTAAAGGTTCCTTTTTATGTTTGTGTGTTCACCATGAGATTAATAATATTCATACCCCCCCTCTTAACTACTTTTTTTTCCCTTAAAAGCATTTGTTTTGTTTTTTTATTGCAAGATGAAATTAATCTTCAAGAAAGAAAAAAAAAATGAATTTAAATTTCTTTTAATTTTATTTTTTAAAAGTAATTTTTAATTTAATGTTTTTATTTAAATAAAAAGAATTAAAAAAACTTGCAGAAAACATTTTTACACAAATTTTTTTACATAAAAAAAAAAAAAATTAAATCTTCAATTTTTTTAATTAAAAATATTGACAAAAAAAAATTTAATTTTAAGAAAGTTATTGTAATAAATTGTCATTCAATCCTACATAAAAAAAAAAACAACTTACTCCCCCCCACTCCCTAAAAAAATTTAATCATCTGTTAATGAATTGCTTCTTGTACGTGACATTATCTTGTCATTAAAAACGTTTTTTTAATTAAAATATATATATATATATATACACATACATACCCTTCATACTCTGAAAATCTTGGGTATATTAAGTATTATAGAAATCTAACTGAAAAAAAAAAGTGTGCGTATTAAAAAACTTGAAGCAAGAAAACAAAACTAAAACAACCTGCACAAAGGAAGAAAGGAAACAGGCTCGAATGAAATATCTAGATCAGAAGAATAGCAACCTGTGTAAACGCAGTCGTCAAGGCATGCATAGGCCAAATGTCTTTAAGAAATGGGAATGAAACAGATTTTGTCAAAATTGCCTCATCCATTCATGTTGATCATTTCCTTCTCTTTGTTTGAGTCTAGCAACCTGGATTCCAATCCATTCTTGTTGCCTCTTGGTTTCTTCTCTCGCACACCAAATAGAATGGATCTGTCACTTGTAAAACAAACATGTCTCTTTGTCAGTGTTTCACTGTATCTTCACTAATTATATAACACATTGTGATGTTTTATGAAACTTTCTTTTATTTTCCTCCTCATTGCTAAAAAGAAAAAAAATCATCTAAAATAAACAAATTCAAGAGGAAATTGTTTCTTTTTATTTCTTTGTATTTGATTTGTTTCTTTATGAAAGATGTGCTATTATAGACAGGATTTATTAATCAGCTGTGATGTCTGGTGGCAAGACAAATTATTACCAAAGGAGGAATGAGACATTTTTTTCCAGACCTTTGCACCATTTAAAGCATTTGATATTGCTTACTGTTTTCTTAAAAGGGGGGGGGCATTACATGACCTGCAAGGGGTTTGCAGGGTTATTAAAAACAATTCTCTTAAAACCTAATTAATTTATTTTATGGCAATAAAGAAGTAAAGAAAACAAATTTTTGTAGCAAGTTCTTGGAATGTAATTTATATTGAATCAGGAAGACTCACTGGTACAGTTTTGGAATCCTTTATCAAAAATTCTTGGTATAGGAAATGCTTCCTGTTTTTAGATCTTTTTGGAATACTGGCTATTTCTATAGCGTGTATAAAATGGCTCAGCTTGGAAATGTAACGCAGACATAAGCACAATATCCCTTTACATTTCATAACACAATTTATACGTATACTCTGAAGATAGTTTAAGTTTTATAAACTTTTGTGTACAAACACATACAAGTAATAACGCTAGTGGTGTAATACTCACGCGGATTTTTAAGGGGTTAAAAAAAATGTTTTGTATTTTCTGTACAAAAAGCTGATGACTACTTACAAAACATTACTTATACATCAGGTGTGAGAAATTGGAGAGGGGAGGGTACATCATCGATGACATCAGCACGAGAAGATAAATTTGGTAATCATCAGTCACTGGATAACGGCTCAGAATGAGAAATCAAAGCCAAGTTGAGTTTGTTGCATTCACTTATGTGCAGACACCCTTTGCTTCCTGCATCTATGGGTTAAATAACAAGACAGATTGGGTTCTTGGTTACAATGCATACAGCTACAATATTTGTATAAAAAGAAAACATTGAATCTAATTACAGTTAAATGCAATGAAAACTGAAAATGTTAGCATTTCATTTGTAAGACTGCAGCGCAATATTCAGCCATGTTTGTCTTTGAAAAATTTCATTTGTGGCAAGTCACGTCGACACCTGAAAAACTTGATTTTGCAGGATTTCTGTTTTTGGAATCTCGGATAAAGGATACGCCATCGATATCTCGTTTAGCTAAGCCCTCAGTGATATACCCTTTGGGTGATGTCTTCAAAGAGACGTGACTGACTGGGCAGAAGTTTATCCCGCAGTAAGTTGCCATTACTTTCTGCAGTAGACTGGCTGTCTACCAAGGCTATAGGACCCAATCTGTCATGTTATTTAACCCATAACTGGGGGGAAGAGATTAATACATTTCCCCAAGGGTATTTGCGCGTAAGTGAATGCAACAAATTGAACTCGGCTCCCCGATTTTTTGTTCCGAGCCGATATCCAATGCACCACAACGCACATTCTTAGCTTAAAGAGAAAAATGACATTATGGAAGATCGTGACCTTTCACATGACTGAGTGAAAGGTCAGAAAAGCTGCACTGGAAAAAGCGATACTTAATGAATTTCAGAAACCTATTTTTCTTAAAAGAAATTTTATAAACTTCAACTAACAGTAGCGCAAACTGGTTGCTGTATGTTTCTTCTTCAGTAAACATCAGATATGAAAATTGCTATTACAGATGAGAGCAGATACTACACATTGACCCAATCTTGATAACCAAGGAGGGAAAAAGTATAACATTGGCTGAAAAGCCAATGAATATTGAATGTTTCTTTATAAAGAAACTTATTGGCAAATCTGGACTTTTTTTTGTTCTGGATAATGAAAAAAAAAAAAAAAAAAAAATATCAAAGTGTCAAAAGAATTCCCCCCACCCCCACTCAAGACACCACTATTATTTTAACTACCTTCACCCCTTGGAAATGCTTGTTTTGAAAAGTAATGACTAAAATTGTAATAAAACCCAAACAGATGAAAGTGAATTTATACATTTTCTTTGTTCTTTAGAATGAACAAATGCATTAAACATTATATTTTTTATTATTAGTCTATACTTTTGATATGTATTGTAATTATTTGGACTGTACTCATTTGTATTGACATTCATGACGTTTTGGTCGTTGTTTGCGCCGATCTACAGGTGATTAGAATAAAATAAAGGGTTCAGTTTGAAATTCTAATCACCTGAAGAAAGTTGGGGGCATACAATGACATATTTCGTGAATATGGCAATACAGATTAGGACAACAATTATCTTGGAATTATTTCGAACCTTTGTTCTCAGCTTGGTTGATATAGATGTTATAATAGACACAACGTTTTAGATGTTATAATAGACACAACGTTTCGACCAAGTAGCCTCTGGTCATCATCAAGTGTCTATAGACTGGCTGATGTGGATTTTCTCGTTGATTATTGTGAAATATCCTGTGAAATCAATTATTCTTTTCATGTTGGATTTGGTTTGTCACTACGATATAGGTGTTATAATTGATTTTACGGGATATTTCGCAATAATCAATGAGAGAATCCACATCAGCTAATCTAGGGAGACCTGATGATCAAAGGGTACTTGTTCGAAACATTGTGTCTATTATAACATCTATAACAACCAAGCTGAGAATAAAAGTTCGAAATAATTTTAAGATTATTGAAAATTAAGGACAACAGTCCGAACAATGTTAATAGATTATTTACACTGGTTTATTGGAAATTTTTTTTTATCAATATCGCACCAAGCAAGTCAGTAAAGCCACTTAAATGCAGGTGGTTACGTGTGTGTGTGTGTGTGTGTGTGTGGGGTGTGTGTGGAAGAATTAGGAACAAAAACATTGACCCTTTTCTTTTCCACATCATTATTAATCAGGACAGTAGATAGATTGACATTGCATTTAAATGTTTGGTATGGAAGAATTAAGAACAGAAACATTAATAATGAGCAGAAAGAGTAATTGGGGGGGGGGTAGATAGCTATTTGCATAGCATTTAATTTTTTTTTTTTTTTTTTTTTTAAGATTAAAGTTGACTGAAAAGTATTGAGCTGGACAGGAGTTCCGCAAGTGAAAAGAGCGAGAAAAAACTTCGAATTGAAACTTCGAACCGTAAATTCTGTCTAGAAAGCATAGCCAAGAACTCATCCGAACAATTACTATGAAAGTATTTTTGAAAAGGCATGAAGATGCAACCTTACGGCTGGAGATAAGTGAATAAAGCCGAGCTGCCAGATTAGGACTAATAACATTGTTGATTATTTGAATTTTATCAAGAACCTCAAGGTAGACAACAAGGACACCGGACCATGTGTGCCAGTAATATTTATAAGTATGAATGAATGGTAGACATAGATAAGATAGATTCTGGGGAGAAAATTTGATACACTGAATCGACTTTCTTAGCGGCTTACCTAGCCATAGATTCAATATAGTCTTTCCACTTATGTCAGCTGAGAACATTAGCCCAAAAAGGCACGACGAGTCGTTTTCCTGGGGATTAGCATCGGCTGTACTGGTGGAAGGCAGGATCTCTCATGATTAGTTTTGGAAGCATTGCAATTGACAAGGTTTCTTTTGCCCCTGTCATTTTGACCTTGTCGGAATGATCAGCCTTACTATTAGGGCAGGAGTAAATCGTTGTGTCAGCAGCATAGATGCCAAGTTGAGAGTTGATGTCAACGGGAAGGTCATTAATGAAAATCAAAACCAGTATAGGACCAAGGATGGATCCCCTGGACGACGCCCGATTTAGTACGAAATGATCTAGAAAAGTGATCATCCAGAATAATTTCATTTAACCATTTGTTAAGACAGGATCAGCTCAAAAGTGTGACCAGAGACGTCATAAATTTTCAGCTTGTGGGGAAGACCTGTGTGCCAGACCCCTACCCCCAATCAAAGGCTTTCGAGATGTTCATTGCTACACCTCGGGATTCACAGTTTTCATGATAGACTCTCAATTATCAGCTGTTGACAGGGAGAAACGAAAGCCTTATTGCTTGTCTGAGAAAAGGCCCTGTGATGATGGGGTGATGAAGCAATTCAGCATTGATTAGGGCCTCTAGGAGTTTCCCCAAAAAAGAGGTAGACGACTAATAGGCCGACAGTTTGAAGGATCGGACGGCTCACCAGAGCTATTAAAAAATTGAATGACATAGCTTCCAGCAGGCAGCGACATTAATTTGTTATACAGTTTAACAATAACAGGCACACGCTTCTTTAGGTCTGTGACACGATAACTGGGTGTATATTAAGGTGGATTTGTAAAATATGTATTTTATTATAATAGATTAAGAATAGACAATGGTTAAGACTAGAAAAATAGTTTAAAAACGTGTTTCGTTTAACAAAAGTACTAAGTGAAAAAGAAAAGGAAAAAATAAATAAACGCTTTTTCTTTTATAAGTAAATTTAAAATATTTGACTAAGTGATTTGATAGGTGACCAGGTCAAAAACTGTCTTTACTGTATCTTGACCACACATTAAGAAAATAAAGAAAAGATAATAGAATTTTCCCTTTCTCCAGGCAATAAAAAACGCCTGGTTACGGGTAAAGTGTCAGGGCTAAAAAAACATCCGCCGGCCTTCACACGAAGCTTTATTAAAATAAAAAAAAATAAAATCCTGGAAAATATGTCGTTGGAGGCTAAGTGTAGACGGGATGCTTACACATCAAAGGAAGCAAAATTTAAGTACCTTGAAACTTTGGACTTACAGTCACTGATGCTTATCTTTTGTTTTAAGCCGATCGTCTAGTGGACTTTCGATTATTTCAATATAAAAACAAGTGATTTTTTCGAGTCGATCAGTTGAGCTCAGCTGGGAGTTGAGTTCAGCCGGGCGTGTGCTTGAAGTAGCTACGTGTGTCAGGCACACTGAAGAAGGAAAACTCCGTTCGTCTGAGTCGGTCGGTTCGGCATTTGATCTCCATTAATTAGAGTTAGAGCTGAGTGTCACGTCGCCTGCCCCAACTGCAAGACTAACACTGAACGAAATAAAGCATCGTTCCTTATCGCTCATCTTGTACCCCCAACTTGAGACTTCGACTTTTTCAACCAACCCCCGGCAACATCACAGCGTGGAGAACGTCCGCCGGAGAAATTGTTCGAACCTCCACTGGGGTGTTACAGATCTGTTATAGGGATACCATCGAGTCCACATGCTTTGCGGGAATCTAGTCTAGAGATGGTAGCTGAAACCATGGAAGGGGTTATATGCATATCACTCAACAGGAGGGAAGTTAGGCATGGATATTCAAGATTAGTCGGGAGGGAGAGTTTGACGAGAAGTTACAGGTAAAGCAGAGGAAGATAACACCTCAAATTGATTGATGAGAGGTGGATGGAGACCTTGTACTTATTTAATACCCTGTTACAGAACTGCTACTAATCATGAGAGCCAAAGTTGTTAGAAGCAATGTGGTACCTCATTCTCTCGACAATAGAGACTTTGCTCCTTCAAGGACACGCTTGCATCTAATTATTATAAGCAGCAACGAATAGGCAACTGTTGGAACTAGAGCTGTTGCACTGGTATAGCCGAAAATAGTGGTTCCTGTGTATGACCCAAACCGCCCCCGGTCTGTATGTTGTGTCCGTAAGTTAATCACACCCGAGTCTGCAGGCGTTCGCTTCCGTTACGCCCTCCAGGTGATCGAAGATGTTAAATGATCCGTTGAAATCTTTCTCTTCCTGTACCACGTTGTGAATTCTGATCTCAGAGAATGCTACGGACCCGAGAAAAAGGGGCGGTCGTCTTGGTGCTGCATTCCTCGACAATTGAAAAATCAAGAGGTGGTTGGGTGCATAATCCAGAAATAAGGGAGACAGACAATTGAGTTCACCATAACAGCTACTATGGACAGTGAACTCTCCCTCCTCATATAAGTAACAGTGTAGCGAGTAGTCAGAGAGAAAAATACGAGTCAGCGACCTGGCAAGTTACTCTGCGTTACTACGTGATAATAAAAAGTTCCCACCAGTACGTCGAACCTAAGGGACCGACATTTGGCTTCTTGTGGTGATTGGGCTAATTGTAATGAGTGAATGGGTCGTGATATGTTGTCCTCCACAACACTGATCTATCTTTCTATCTAGCTCTCTCAGTCTGTTCATTTTCTATCTAGCTCTCTATCTCGGGAGGTCCGTCCATACCTGGTTTAACGTGTGCACATAAGGACTACTTACAGTGTTACAGCAACGTAATGAACCACAGAGAAGATTGAGGTTTCACTAGGAATTTTCGAGAAGGAACGAAAGCGTCCATGCCGACTTTGACCCAAGAAAAATCCTCGATGGGGCGATTTTCAATTGGTAGGTTGATGATGTCAGTCTATGGAGGCGTGAAAACGAAAATCACGAAGTGAGTCCCAATCATAATGCTGATGACCTTATGAGTAGTGAATTTCTCTGTAATGATTGGAATGAAATACCAATTCCTTCCACAGAGTGGCCAGAATTATCAAGAGAGCAACGTTGCGAAGTTGAGGAAAACCAAGGAGAGAAACTTGTTGCTAGGGAAACTGTAGTATTAAAAAAAGATGAATGGTGATGAGGAGGTGGGGGAACAAAAGGTGCAGTGCGATGCTCGCTCGCCGGCAGGCCAGCTGTTTTTCTTTCTTGGTCCGTTACACAGGGCAGTTGTGAAAGACACCAACTGAGCCGCTTCTCCTTCCTCTTTGTCAGTTTGACTGTCAATCCGCAACTTCGACACACACAATCCACCGAGAAAATCCCGTTATATTTATTGGCAAAATTATGGCACAAGGCCGAAAGGGGAGAGGTAGAGGTTGGTCAACACTAGCTATCCTATACCTAGCTAAACACTATCACGACCCATTCACTCATTGCAATTAGCTCAATCACCACAAGAACCCATCCATCACCTCCCAATCTCTCATATACCACAATACCACATATTTACAAGGGGCACTTAAAAAAGAGAGGAACAAACTCATGACAATAAAAATGCAGCTATGTACAATATATAATATAATTTAAAACATTTCATGATAAAAGATATGACAGGGGGATGAACCCAATAAACTAAAATACAACAAAATAAACGATGTTAGTAAGACCCATCCATCTCAGAAAAAGAGTGGCCGCTGTATTCCACCAAACGGCGAAATCAAAAGGCACACTTGCTAAGGGAGTGGGGATGGGTTAAAATAATTAAAGGAATGGGAAAATCAAAGGCTGACCTATGCGAGATAAAAGGGGACGAAAACAAACTGGAGAGGTTGGGAATATCGAATTGGATCATAACAAAAGAGAAAGCCGGGTACAGGCTAGGAACACATTCATTCACATTAACTAGGTACACAACTAGGTACACAAAACAGAGCGACCTTAACCAGGAGAGGGTTCCAAAGGAATCCACCCCGATGTAACCAGCACACCTAGAAGAGAAAATCAAGACTAGCTCCGTTGACGCGAACCAGGCTCGCCACATTTACCCACCTTTTGCCGAAGGCTGTCGAAGTTAAACGTTTCCAATCAGTTCCAATCTTAATTTGGAGCTGATGCTCAAAATATCGGATCAGATCCTGATGTGAAAGACGCTGACCTCGCAAGACTTCCTCCTTTTGCGTCGTTCAAATCACAATTCGAGCCGTGGCTAGCAGCGCCATAAACACCATACGCTGCATCTCAAAGAACGGGGATGACATTATCACAAGCAAATGCACTATCAATGATCACAAGCTCTCGCGGCAGTCAACTCGCGGACCCGATCCCATAGAGGGCAAACCCGCGAACAATGGTAGAAGGCGTGCGAAGCCGTTTCTTCCAAACCAAGGTTGCAGCGTTCACAAGCTGTCAAATCCGCCTGGCCTCATATGAAGAAGTCATTGTGAGACAACCGATTCCGAGCTAATCGCCAGGTAAGCAAAAACTCAGCGTTGCTGAGATAATCGGTACCTGTCGCCCAAGACCAGAACGAGCGATACTCATCCTCCGACAAGCGGAGCACATCACGTAATGAAACCTTCGCGACGCTATCCACTAACCCACGATAGAAGACTCTCCTAGGCTGTGAAAGGACACTAGACCGTGGAATGGCCCGCAGACATTCGAGGAGAAAACTCAATCGCTACCGCGGCTTACGGCACCGCCTCGAGATGTGGGGAGTAATAGTAAGGCTAGGGAACATGTCCCTCACTATCCACGTTAGCAATTAGTTTTCCAAAATCGCATGCCTGGGAAAAAAAAAACTTGAAGCGACCTTATGGCCCATCAAGTGCGGCATTCCCAGACCCCCATGACACAGACGCTGGACACATACACGTTTGTCGACGTAGGTTTTCGTCCTCTCCACAAAAGGGAGAATAGCAAACGCTCGATCCTCTTCCTTCGCCGTTTACAAAGTGGAAAAGCTGACAGCCAGTAAAGGATAATGGAAAAGACGTATGTAACACACACCTCAGCCAAACCCTTTAAGAATAAATTCCTTCGACGCCAAATCTCGACCGACGCGCCGACCTTTACCAGTACTTCTGACCAATTTTTCTCCAACTGAAGGTCGGGCCTAAACCACACTCCAAGAATGCGGACAGAGCCATCCGTCTAGTCAAAGGGCCCCGGGAGTGTAACACACTTCCAGGCACCTGGCCGCAAGCCGGACGACTTGTTGCGGTTAATCTTGGCCCCTGTGACCTGATCGTACCGTTCAAGCGCTTTCTGTACCACTCCGGGAGGACACGAAAGTAGCGACGTCATTGGCGTACGCGGAAACCCTGGCTCGAGCACCACCAGGGACAGCGATTCCACGTATGGCCGGACTACACGCCCTGTCCATTAGCCGGCGAAGGAGGGGCTCCAACGCCAAAGCATAAAGTAGGGGCGACAGTGGACAACCCTGTCGGTCGGCCCTAGACAGCGCCAGAATGCCTGACAACTTTCCGTTCACCTGTACCACAGCCGTGGGGGATTGATACAGGAGGCTAATCCAGCGGTGGAAGTTGGTTTCGAATCCAGCGGCCTGCAGGACAACCGCCAGGTAACGATGGTCAACCTTATCAAATGCCTTGGACTGATCCAAATTGATCAGCGTGGCTTCTTCGTCGTCTTTTAACCCCTCTATGATCGTGCGTATCAGATACAGGTTGCTCTGAATTGTTCGGCCCTTGGCAGCACAAGTCTGCTCAGGTCCCAACAGAGACCCGGCAACTAATTGAAAACGATTTGACAAAAATCTAACTGTGTTTAGAAAAGTTATGAGCCGGTAACCCTCTAGCACCTTCCCAACATCCTTGCCTTTTCTCAACAGCGTGATCACACCCCTGGTGAACCGGTTGGGGATAGACCCCTGCCGGAACCAGTTGTTGAACACGGCATTGACTGTTGCGACAAAGATGTGCAACAGCCTTAAGTACAATTCATAGTGTGACTATCTCCCGCGGGGATACTTTCTTTTGTTGGTTCAATATAGCGGAGAGAGAGGAATTAATATTAGTAGTATTATTGGTTGTGCTTTATTGTAATTCGCGATGTGAGCTTATGTAAAAAAAAACTATTTTAATACTGTCATGTACGTGTAAAATCCGGGGAATAGATAAGTTAGCTGACAATTTGAGGGAAGGAGAGAAATATGATTTTCTTTTCCATATAAGATACGCATTATTTTGAACCAGTAGGAAGTTTGACGAAATGGTCGCAGTCAACAAAATGTCAGGATTATTTGATGGGGGTCAGGCGGGGCTAAAGTCCCTCAACTGATATCCCTGAGAACAGAATTTGTGGGAATTTAAATATTTTCAGTTTCAGGATTATACCTCATTCGTTGAGCCACAAATTGTGTGGGTGGAAATAATCTCATTGGTTAAAGGCTTCGAGTCGGCTAGATCCCCCGTGAGGATTGAAAAGGGTTATAAAAATCCGGACTCCGCGAGAAAAATTAGTTTTTTCAGTTTGTTTCCAAGTTAGCTGAGTAGCTATCAGTCGAAATGTAACAACTATGGAAAAAGGTTCCGAACTGGGGAGCCTTGACCCACGGCTGGTCGCCTTCCATAGAGCTTATGGCTAAAGAGTTAATCGGCGGCAGGCTTCATTCGACGTTAACTTATAGAGTTAATTTGGAATAACGCGCCTTCAATATGAATTCCGAAAGAACGTTTTGTTTAAATCATGGGAGAATCGAAATTTTTGATTCCTTCATTAAACTCCGTTAAGGACTTTGTTATTTTAGAAGTTGCATAAAGAATTGACAGCTCCGATTATAGAGAATACGTGAAAAAACTTTAACGAAAATTTAATGAAACTTAGAAAAGACATTCTTATTTTGAAGATCTGAATCTGAAACTCTCTCTCTCTCTCTCTCTCTCTGTCTCTGTGTGTGTCTCTCTCTGTCTGTCTCTCTCTCTCAACCCATTAATTTTCACTACAATATCGCCCACGATCAACCGGCCCTCGGCACCGACATAGACAAGATCCATCTTCGCGTCTAGGGTACGCTTTGCCAGTAAAGGAACTCCTCTGGCCAGCCGGTTCCCATATACTGAATAGCCGACAAAGTCGCTAGACTGCACACAGGCATCGGCCTTGCAAACAAAGTGAGTCTCTTGGATCGGACGACATTCACACCGAAGGACAAGAGGTCCCGAAGCAGGTGAGCCGCCTTACTCCGGTCCCTCAGGCCCCCTCGCATTCAAGCTGGCTAACTTAATTGACATCTTTTAAACCTGAAAAGAGAAAGCAAACATTCCTCCTAGTCGCATACAGAGTAGAAATCAATGGCTGTAGGGACCCCGACGGATTGTCCTAGGCTTCCAGAACCAATATCTGACGTAATCCGTCCGTCCTGGACAATTCCGCCGACGTCCGTGGGAAAGTAAGTTTTACGACCCTGTAAAAAGAGGGGTGGAGAATTACAGGGACCCTACCAGAACAAAAATGCGACTGTCTCTGCAAGTATTTTGTGCCCATTTGGGCTTTAATATTTTTGGGAACTCTTCTTCAGCTCCCTGTACATAATTCCACACTAAGGTTTCCCCAGGTACTTCTAATGAGTGTCAAAACTCCGGGGCCTAATGAAAGTTTGTTGGATCCTCGACCGACTTGCCATCGATCGAAGTCAACTTGAATCGTGGCCTTAGGAGGATTCTTTTCTGAGAAGAGAGGTCCCTCTCTAGGGCCGTCCGATCATAACAGCAGCAGCTACTAGCCGCCTCCTGACCCCAAACGACCATAGCAACAGCAGCTAGTAGCCTTTCTCTGACCTTGACCAACAAATGGCGGACCCTTAAGGCCCTCCGTAAAGAAAATTCAAGAAAATTTAACTACACGTACGACACAGATCAATTCTGCAAATACGCAATAACCTAAAACCATCTAAATACACATGGAATTAGGCTGCGCTCCCCAAAACACCAAACGACGAGGGGAGCAGTTAATATTTAGCGCTTTTCTACTCCTACCGATCAGGGAGCAGTGACCGAACAACTCTCCGCTTATCACCAGCCTCGCTGCGCCCAGAAATTTCGGAGTTGCTCTAGCCTTCGGGCTGGGCACACCTAAGACAAGTAAAGATCAGTTATGACCGGTTTTGAACCCATCCACCGCGGTGGATAGGTAATGTTTGACCAGTACCTGGGTGTACGCGCTCAGGTTCCCCACGTTAAAAAAGACCTTGTGTCACATCTCTCTCGAGTAGGAGAGAAGGGTAAATAATGGAGTTGTCTTAGCATTACACCCTAGGCTTTGATCCTGCCTCCCGGCGGTCGCATCTAGCCATTACACTCGCTTCTGGCATTGATCCTGCCTTCCGGCGGTAGATCAGCCATCGAGGCCATCACACCAGCTTCTGGTCCTGATCCTGCTTCGGCAGCCGAATCGGCCACTCAGAGTCGCAGCCGCGACGACCGTACTTTGACTCGGCTTGTTTAGGGATTCCGTTACCCTTCTGTACGGTCTCGTATCCGAGACGACCATCGCTCGACTCGGCCCTGTTTAGGGACTCCGCCTTTCGTCAGGTATCCTCCACTGGCACGAGCTTGCCTTCACGCTCGCCACTCCGACCTAGACCCGAAGACGGAACGTCCCGAACCAGCCAGGCGACTCATCCAGCATCTCCAGCCGACTAGCTACCGCAACGAACGCCACAGCTCGACCCGGCACTGGACGAGGTCTCACCGCTCGCCGCACCAACTCCTTAGAGGCTACCACCCTTCGGACCTGAAGCGAACCCGAACTACATCTTGTATCGACTCACGTAAATAAAAACCCAAGTTGTTATTGTTTTTTACCTCTGCCTTTGTCTCCTCATTGACTTGGCTGTTTCACACTTATCAAGAATTCAAGTTTGCAGAGTCGACTTCCTCCGGGACTCGACACCGGAACAGGGATTTGTTTTTTCTTTGTCCCTTTTTCTGTTTTAGAGGCGGACTGGATATCATCAGTGAAGGGTGTTTCTGGTTGGGAGGAAAGAGTTTCTGTTTGGGAAGAGGATTGGGAAGAGGGTTATTCCGTTAGGGAGGAGGGTGTGGAGGAAGGCCTAGAAAAAAGGTCTAGTTGGGGAAGCAGAATGACTTCTCCCCGTTGCATTTATACTCCTGACCGGAGATACCGCGACGGACTGGACTTTAGCGATCGCCCGTTTCGTCATGCCACGTTAAATTACATCCACCTTTCCTTTTTTCTGGATAATTTCTTCCTCTTCCTCTCTTCAAAGACGAAGATCGTGGTGGAGGTGTTTCCTCGTACTCCATTTCGTGATGCTCTTCCGGTCCTGGTCGTTGCTGCTGCTGCTGTTGTTGTATCTGTTGCTTTTGTTTTTGCTGTTGATTTTGCCTCTTTTTTGAGGCTTTTTCTTTGTCGGAGATGGAGATTTCTCCTGCTGAGGAGTCGAGGAAGCCATCTTCTTTCCCCCTCCTAACCACCTCCATCCACTCACTAGTTCCATCATCAGCTTTTTTTTTGCCTCGCCGACCGGTATTTTTACCACCGGCGGTGTTGCTGGTGGCACTTCTTCCACGTTTGATTTTCTTCCGGGGCAAACTTTGAAAATGTGCCTCGCCTCTCCACAGGCCCAACAATGTGGTTTTCCTCCCTCAACAACAATAAACAATTTCCTGCCCCTACACAAAGTTTCGGGTATTTTTAGAAAATTGGGTTTGTACACCACAATGTTCACACAGACATCTTCAGTGGGCACACCTGCCTTGCTCAATACTCGTGCCACCCCATCTACTGCTCCATTACTCAAAAAAAAAAAAAAAATCTCCAACGTGGTCACACGAAATTACTTTTGAGACAGGGAAGAAAGTAAGGAGAGGTGATGGGAGGCGAACGTAGTAGCCGCTTGACTTGGTCAAGGAAGACACTAATCACGCTCGTCTGTGTCCGTCGGTCTGTGTCTGCTTTCTGTCTCAGCTTTTTATATCTGCTTTTTGGATCAAAAGCAGCTCGTTTGGTATTTCACACTTGAATTTGATTCTGGGCTTCCCATTGGCTGATAAATAAAATTCGCGTAGGCTCGCGAAATGGAAATTTGATAAATTTTTATTTTTCAACCGGTACATCTGCGCGTACCCGGATGCGCACGGACGACTTTTAGTCATTCGCTTTCTGGTCATGAAAGCGCAAACATCCGATCTATCGCTTTTGCTCGGTATCACCACAGTACCATTTATATACTGTCAACTGTTATGTTAACTGCAATCCTGTGAAGAGGGGTAATGATAAAGGAAAAAGAGATAGCTAACAGTTTAGTAAAGAAAGACTGAAGCACATGAAAGAGTAATCTGTGGCCTCGAGCGATAATTCCCTGCCAGTCGGAAGATTATCCGGTAAATTTTCGTTGTAAGTCCCGACGCTTTTCCCCTTCAAATTTATTCAAAATAGCATTGTCTCTGTAAAAATGAAGAAACTTAACTTTTTTTTTTTAATCTAAATGTCCATAAAAAAAAAAAAAAAAAAAAAAAACGAACTATATCTTGCACTTTTTCCGTCGCGTAACTCTCACGAAGTCATGTAATTAACTGCAAAATGACGTTCTGCGCATGTGAACGAATTTTGCAGATTTTTCTTCATTTACTGATACTTCCGGCGATGTACTTCCTGTAATGAAAGTAATGCGCTGTTGTATTTCTACGCTTATTACTTTCATTACCGGAAGTACATCGCCGGAAGTTTCAGTAAAGGAAGAAAATCGACCAAAATTCAAAAGAAAATTGCTGCCTACGTAGAACGTCATTCTGCAGTTACTTACATGACTTCGTGAGAGTTACGGGAGAGAAAAAGTGCAAGATATAGTTCGTTTTTTATGAACTTTCAAAGCAAAAAAGGTAAGTTTCTTCAATAACTAATTGTTGATTTCAGTTCAGCATATACATTTGCACAGAAATAATGCTATTTTGGAGAAATTTGAAGGGGGAAAAGTCGTCGGCACCTAAAACGAACATTTACCGATTATCCCGAATAACTGATTCGAACTTTATTAAATGATAAGTAAGGATTTTCTTATAGTGGCTTCATATTTTTTAATAGTTTAGTAAATATTTATAAATTTATTAATAAAAATTGCTTTCATATTTAAACTTATTTATAAAATGGAACTTTGTGTGTATCCGTTACCTATAGACACTGAAATAGCTGAACCGATTTTCTTAAAAATTTACACAGTTGTACTATAAGCGTCTGCGAGTGTTCTTAGCTAGGATTTGTGTCGAAAATCGATAATCGAAAAGTCGAGTTATAGAAGGAATGGTCCGATTTTAATAAAATTTGATACACTCATAGATAAAGACATAAGAAACGATATTCAGAAGTTTCAAGGATGCAGTTCTTGCAATAGTGCAGAAAATCGATTATATATATATATATATATAAGCCAAGATGTTTGTGAGTGTGTTTATCTGTATGTCCTTTATACAAATCCACAATATTTATCCGATTCTCACCAAACTTCACACACATATTCTTTAGGCTGAGTCTGAGCTCCAGGACCATGGATTAGTTTTAAAGCTTTCATTACACCCGAGCAACGCCGGGTTATACTGCTAGTCACATATAAAAATATTTTTACTGTTGAATTTTAATTACTCTCATGTGGCCATTTATTGTATGATGATTCGTCTCATGTTTGTTTCAATTAATTTATATTGTGTGGTTTGTCAACGAATACACTACAGTGTGAGAAAGTAACCTAATACATCGACGCACAAATTTTGCAACTTCAAAAGTATAAGTGACGTAGAGCTGTTTGGCACTTGGTTGTCCGTCAGGCAACTCACTTGGGAAAATGAGCTCGTGTATCGTATTTAATTCTTGGTCCCGTTATCGGATCAAGAATACGTTTTAAGATTTTGGCTGTCTTTTGGATTTAAATACTTGTGCACAGACGTTGTTAAGACTGAGATATATTAACCAATCAGAAATGATTATTGTAAAACGTGAGTCGAGAGACTGGAGTGCTTTTAACCTGCACAAAAATCTATAACTAGCACATGAAAATATACAGTAGAAATATTTTAATGTCCAGTGAGGATGTTGGTTGGTTGTTTTGTTTTTATGGCAAATCAACCTCGGCGGGTCATTTATTGCCAACTAAATTTTATTTATTTATTGCTGGTAATAAATTTTTTTTTCAACAATTTATTGTTTTTATATAAGTTTTGTATCTAGTAATACTTTTTTGAGTATGAAGATTCATTAGGATTTGTTTTTAACGGCAGGGTCACCAAATCCTACCCTGTTATTTGAACCATAACTGGAAGGAAGGGACAGATTAATACCTTTCACAAGGGTACCAGTGCTTAAGTGAATGCAGGGTATTCAACTGGAATTCGAACGTGGCTCACCGATTTCTCTTTCCGAGAAGATATCCACTGCACCACAACGCACATCCGTCACTAAACGCTTACAGCACCTGGTATTCCCAAGCGGTCACCCATCTAAGTACTGACCAGGTTCAGCATTGCTTAACTTCGGTGATCGAGCGAGAACCGGTGTATTCAACGTGATAGGCCGTAAGCCCCAGTGAGGATGTAGTTAACTGACAATAATATGGTCATTGCTTCGGATCTACTGACAAGCAGAGTTTATCTCCAATAAAAAAAATGAAGGGGATTCAAGAAGATAGCAATTGATGTTGCATTTAAACTTTTGGAGAATGTAGCTAATATGGAAGCAAGTAAAACAGAAGTAAGGGAGTTCCACAGGTGGAAAGTGCGAGAAAAACTGCGGAGAAGTGGCGGTTATGGTAAACGGGTGGGACCTAGATGCCAATCTAGTAGCACGCTTAAATTCACGTGGTCGGGCACCAGGGAAAAAACCTCGTCAGAGCTGACGCCATGAAATTGGTAATTTTTTTTTAACATTTTCATAAGTGTCTTCATAAGTTTATAAAGCCAAAAGACCTTAAAATTCGAAAAAAAAAAAAAAAAAAAAATTCATGTTTTCTGCAATTTTAAAGATTACAAGGTAGTTTAAAAAGTTGTATAAAAAATGTATTCGTTTAATTTATTTCAGTCCAGCCACCCCACTTAAATTTTCCCGACACCCTTCTACCAATAACTCACTCATTACGTCAGAAAAAACAACCCTCCATGTTAACAAAATATTCTTTTTTTCTCTCTCTCTCTGTGTGTATGTATATATATATATATATATATATATATATATATATATAAATAAATAAATAAATAAATAAAAGGTGCGATTGGTAAATTGTCGCAATTATTTATTTCAAATATTTTTTTAGGCTGAGTCTGAGCTCCATGATCATGGATTAGTTTTAAAGCTTTCATTACACCCGAGCAACGCCGGGCTATACTGCTAGTTCTTTATAAATTGGTAAATGACAAAGTATTGCATTGTATTAGTTCGAATTGAATTAGCGTTTTAAAATGTTGACATAAACTAATGAATAAATCTTAAGCACAATATATATGTGTCCGTTCGTTTGTTTCAGTTCAGATTAATTTAACTTTAAATCGGATAATTTTTGAAAGATTTTTTAATAGAGAAGTAGAGCTCTCAATATGGATGAATTTATAGATTTTACCGATAAGAAAAATGTATTTTAACTTGAAGCACCATTTTTATTTCATTTTACTTTATTGGAAGTACCACTGTAGAGCTTGTATATCTAAGGGAAATAACTCTTTACAAAAAAATTCGTCTTCATCTCCCCTGTCAATTTTTTGTAAGCTTCTGGGTATTATCTAAAAAGTCATTGGTGATAAAAAAAAAAAAAAAAAAAAAAAAAAAAAAAGCGCCTTCGAGAATATCTGTCAGTGTCGAAAAAAAAAAAAAAAAAAAAAAAAAAAAAAGAAATGCCCAGCTATTATCGAAAAGATGTTCATGGAAAATAACTAACTAATTAATCGCATTTGCATCTTGTGTTTGAATAAGACGGACACACCAAGCGAATTTTCATATTACACCCCCCCTTACACGAGGCCATATCCCAAAAGTAAGCAATTCATAAGTTTTATTTAATAATCATCATAATCTCATCTGCAATAATTCCCTGAGATCCGTTCTTCAGCCAATTGTTTCGTTACCTGCATGTCCGATGCAATGGACTCTTGAGCTCTCATCGAATCTATGATACAATATATCCAGAATATATTTGTAGGTATGTCTATTAACCACAAGTATATTTTTATTCTGATCTTATGCTCCTTCACCTTTTAACTGTTGGAAAAAAAGGTAACGAATTGTTTTTAAATTCCTATAAAAATCATTTTTTATCACCAGTTACCAACTATTGTCTGACGAAGCATAATTCATAGTATTGAAACATGAAAGCTTTTGTGTAGCAATGTAATGTTTTTCTTGTAATCACTTATAAGAAGAATATATTGTGCCTCTTCTATAAATACTTTCACGACTTCTGCTCCGATGAACTTAGATCACTGGTGCCCCCTAGGTACGAATTTGCACGAGATACTAGAGCAACTAGGTCCCACCTTTTTAAAGTGAAACCGATAAAATGTAATCGCAATTTCTACTTCAACAGCTTCTTTTCTCGCACTTTCCGACAGCTACAATCTCCAGGAGTTTAAATGTAAGGTCAATAGACACCTCCTAACACACTAACTCGCATCCATTCTCTCAAACACTCTTTCCATCTACCTAACCCTCATCCTCGGTATCCCTACCCGTCTATCACCCTCCTTCGGACATTTCCTATATCTAACCACTCTTTCTCATCACCTTCCCCTATGTAACCCCTTGAGCAATAGTGGCAGTGTAATGCCTTGCTTGGGGTGAAATGATTAAGATACACTCCATGAATTTTTGATACGGGACCCCCCCTTACCACTGTAGGGGGGTCCCCCGTATCAAACGGTACTATCCATATACAATACTATATTGCCGACCAAGGCTATAGAACCCAATCTGTCCTATTATTTAACCCATAACTGAGGGAAGAGACGGATTAATACCTTTCCCAAGGGTATTTGCGCGTAAGTGAAGGCAATGAATTCAGCTGGAATTCGAACTCGGCTTCCCAATTTCTCGTTCCGAGCCCATATCCAATGCACCACAACGCACATCCAGGACATTAAGCAATGCAAGAAAGAAGTTCTCGAAATTAAATGAGTGGGAATAAGAGATGCAAAACACCAAATATTTTCTAAAAAATATTTAGTTTCTTTGTGAATAAGATATGAAAGCTTCTATATCTTTCTTTTTTTTTTGCAAAAATTTCCAAATATGTGTTTTTAACAGCAAAATGACGTTCAAATTTTGCGTACAAGTTTAGGCCTTGCGTTGTCTCAAGAAAAACAAGATTTTGGAAACAAAATTTCAAAGTTTCTAAAACGAATAATAAATCTACATAAACAAAGCCTTAAATATTAAGATGAAAGATCAAAGGATGTGCTATTAACTTAAAGCCACAATTGGCAGCCAGTCTAGAAAATCTATAATTTCTAAATCGTGGAAAAGGCATAAAGAAACCTTATTTTTTCCTCTGAATTCATAGAGGATTGTTGATCAACAAAATCAGTTTGTGAAACACCAACGCCCTGAGAGAAGATGACATTAATATATAACACTTTGGATTTACAGGTTGCAAAAGAATTATCGGCACTAGGAGTAGAATAGGTGAGCCGAGTTAAAGTTCTGGCGTTTCCTTCGAATTGACATCGATTGGAAGAATAGGAATCCGCGCCTTCTCCCTCGCCCTGTTATAGGTAAACTAGTAGCACAGACTGGATTCTCGAGCCTCTAGTAGAGGAAGAGGAGGACAACACTGAATTAAAAGATTCCCCCATAACTAATTGAAAGTCTCCTAAATAAGAATGTTGTAGAAAATTATGACCATCTACGTCATGAAAGATGTGAATAAAACGCAAAAAATGTATTGGCTTGATTTTTTTTTAATCATTTCACCCCAAGCAAGGCATTCCACTGCCACTATAGCGCAGGGGATTACAAAGCGATTGGATATAGGCGGTGACACCACTGATGCGCATGGGGCCACTTAAGAGTAAAATGATTGGAAAAGAGAAAGCCGGGAACCACATCCTAAACAGGAAACAAGGGATGAGCCTCTTCACCTGTTCAAAAGACGTGGGTGGAGTGTAAACCGGGTGATAGTTAAGTCTATCTACTCCAATTGAGAACAAAAAAAAAAAAAATAAAAAAAAAAATAAAATAGAGAGAAAAGAAAAAAAGAAAGCCGGGAACCACATCCTAAACAGGAAACATGGGATGAGCCTCTTCACCTGTTCAAAAGACGTGTCAGAAGGAGGGTGATAGACGAGTAAGGAGGTACATAGGAAGAGTGTTTGAGAGAATGGGTGCGAGTTAGTGAGATAGATTTCTATTGACCTTACATTTAAACTTCTGGAGATTGTAGCCGTCGGGGAAGCAAGTACGCGGAAGGGAATTCCACAGGCGGGAAATGCGAGTAAAGAAACTGTTGGAGTAGAAATGGCGGTTACATTTCATCGGTTTCACTGTAAAAGGGTGGAACCTAGTTGCTAATCTAGTATCTCGTGCAAATTCGTACCTAGGGGGCCCCCAGTGATCTAAGTTCATCGGAGCAGGAGCCGTGAAAGTATTTATAGATTATAGATTGTTAGTTACTTTCATGTGTGGTTTCCAAATGAATGCTAAAACCCCTAATTTGTAGGATTTAAATGCCCTTGAACATGTATGATTATCTACCTGGCTATGGATTAAATAGCCCGGTAGAATGGGTTCTTCAATCTAGGATGGCAGCCTGTCTTGAAGAAATCAGTTAAGTACCATACGTAATATACTCTTGGGCGATCATGTCTCGAAAGAGCCCCGGTTAAATTTCCCGCAGAGGGCTACCGCTACTTTCTGCGGTAGACTGGTTGCCAATCAAGGCTATAGAACCCAATTTATCCTCTTATTTAGCCTATAGGTGAAGGGTAGAGACAGATTAATACATTTTCTAAGGATATTTGCGCAAAAGTTAAGGCAACGAATTTAACTGGAATTCGAACACGACTCCCCGATTTCTCGTTCGGAGTCGATATCCACTGCACCACAACGTACATCCCGGAATTCAAAAGCGTGGAGAAGACAAAGGGAAAACCACAGAATCGTCATCGCCAAAAGTTAAAGGCAGTTCACGGATATTAAAGAGGGAAGCTGTGGAAAACCATAACCAATATAGATGTTATTTCTGAGGTTAGCTCCGGTTCTTTCGTTTAAACCCTCATTACGCATGGAATTTTTCTCGTTGCTCGCGTCAGTTGAAATAAAATGTATGAAGAAAAAGAGGAGGGAGACACGAGAAATACTTTTAGGACATGACTATTTATTGGGTAGATGTTTTCCGAGAGTCAAGAGGTATGTCTTGTTCAGTCAAGAGTTCCGGCTAAAAATAAAGATTTTCTTTGTGTGTGTGTGTGTTTTTTTTTGTCAAGAAGCCCCACTTTTTCGCGCATCTGCTGATTGTCCTTCCTGTCAGAGGCCTTCTGGGAAATTAGTCTTTTTTATGATTTTATTTTGTTTTTATTTTATTTTTACTCAATCCCCACCCGCATAAAATCCTGAAAGGATTGGAATTAAAAAAAAAAAAAAAAAAAAAAAAAAAAAATCACTCAAACGGAAAAGATATAAACGATCGTATGTGTTAAAAGTGGTTTTCGATTTCTACGCTGCTAGATGGTCAGGGAGACAGTTTGAGATTTATAATTATGGAATGTTTGAATATATTCTTAAGTCTGACATTGAATGAATCTAGGCAGCTTTCAAGCTTCACCACTAATTCAGTTCTCAACCAAATTTCAAACAGTTTACAGAGTTAGATAGGATACCTCCTTAACTACATTTTGAAAAAAAAAAAAAAAAAAAAAAATTGAATTTTGGTTCAGTAGAAAAAAATAAATTACATCAAAATATGTGAAGTCCTAAAAGGGAGAAAACAAATGAATAACTAATACTTCTAATAAATCTTATTTATAACTTTTGATTTTTGCATGGAATTTCCAACATTTAAATTCTGATATCTTTTATCACTTTTGTCAATCAAACTTGTCACTTATTTTATCAGAATTATAAATAGATTTTTTTTTAATTTAATTTTTTTTTCAATCAATTGCATATAGTTTTATCTTTTAAATAATTTTGAATGCGGATTTCAGCATTAAATTTATATTAAAGTAATAGCAATACCTTGAAAAATCCTGAATTACATGAAAAAATGCGCGCATGAAAAGTTTTCTCGAGTAAAACGTACGTCTTGTCCAGTCAAGAGTTCCGGCTAAAAAAAAAAAAAAAAAAAAAAATTTGTTTTGATTTTTACGCTGCTCCACGGTCAAGAGGCAGTGTAAAATTTAAACAGTTATAAATCCAGAATTTATTTCGGCAGTTGTAAAAATATGTGAATATTTTGTATTAAACTTTTCAATTCTGATATATATTTTCCGGTAAAAAACACATTAATTTGAAAAAACAAAACAAAACAAATATATATATATATATATATATATATATGTATGACACTTTGATTCAAGTGTTAAAATGTTGATTGGCGAAATTAAATGAAAATTAATTAAATAATAATTAAATCATAATTATTTTATTAAACCATTATGAAAATAAGTTAATTCTGGATATCCAAGAACCAGGTGCAGTAAACCGAGGTCATTAAGTATAAAGATATCCAGACCCAAGCGGAAGGCTGACCTATAAACTGTCACTAAAACAAAACACACTGCAGGTGGAATGGCATGTCAAAAATTACTTCAATTTCAAAATATAAAGATATTTTGAGCGTGGCAAACAGGTGGGTTGCTTCACCCGGGGATTGAGTGCAAGTATGGCACAAGGTAATAAATCATTGATCAACCAACCACAGGGCCTGCTTCTTGTTAGCCCACCCCGATGATTGCGACTAATTGGCTGATTATCTAAACCAATCGGATGCAAACCAGGGGTGTTGTTACGACGATAGCCATTGGCTGACCAATCAGGAGCTAATTATTCGGGATTCGGGCCCATAAATAGAGAACACCCAGAGGAAAAAAAAAAAAGAATCGGTCATTCTTCGCTGCCCAGAACCGAATCCGTTGCCACTGCATAATCCATCAATGACACTGCCTAATTGCAGTTTTCTTCGAGTTAAAGAAACCTTTTCCGCCAGTCAACTACATTCACCCTTCATTTCGCGGTGTTAGTCTTAACTCGATAAGAAATTATTGTATACCAGTTTAAATAAATGTTCATTACTGTTTATAACAAACGCTTTTCTTCATTTCTTTGATGGTGTGGCAACTATTCTTCTACTCCGACGCCAAATTCAACACTCCATCGACTGAATTGTATCCATCTCCCCCTTTCGTAGAGCTTAAGAAGCAACGTGGGCGCGGAAGGAATCAGAATACCCAGTCTGGAACATGTGGTAATCACGAAACCATCGGCCAACCCGGTATCGTGAAGATATAGTACCACACACGCATATATATATATATATATATATATATCTCAAATAATTGTCGGGTTTTAATGAAACTTTTAGGACGTATTCACAAGTGAATGAAATTGTTTTTGAAATTATTACTTTTTAGAAAATCTTGGTAAATATATATCTTTCTACATCTGTTACCCACCGCTAATCAGTTGAATTCATGAAATTTTAAATATTTTGTATAAAAAATTGTTTTATTAGTCAAACGCAGGACTCCTGGGGAATGTAAATCATCTATTTTTTTCAAACAGTTAACCTATTTTCCGAAAATCTTCAAACAGTAAAAAAATATACTATAAAACCATGAGATTAATTAGATAAGCTTTTAATTGCTTGTAAAAATATACATACATTAAGGTCATTATAGTCTGAAGAAAAATATTTTTGATGAATAATGATTTTTTACAAGAATTTGCATTTTTTTCCTTTTTTTAATTATAATATTTTATATAACATCAAAAATTAAAAATCTACAAAACCTGACTTCGGTTAGGTTATTAAGTTAAGTGAAGATTATTTACTAATCGAAGATTGAGAAGTTTAATACGAATCATCGAGCCAATGTATTTTTAAAATAAAATAAAAAAAATTGTATTTTAAGATTTTTTTTAAGTATGGTATTTTTTGTGTAATATTAAAAAGGTCATGTGTTTCACGGTTTCTTCTCTCTGCAGGAAAAATATTTGGACACTTATATCAAGTTAAGTATGGTTGACCAGAATTATCTCAACATCTGGTTGTCATCAAAAATCAATCATTAACTTCAAAGTCAGAAAGATCAATGCTTCGTCACAAAGAAATAATTTTATTCTATAAATAAGTAATAGTTGTGTAAATCAGTTTAATTTAACTTTAAATTTGCTATTTTTTACCAAAATAACGTGTCTCAGATGTATATTTTATTTTTGCAAGATTTTTAAACCCGAGAATTAAACTTAGTTACAAACGTGTCGATTGCTAAAAAATGACCGAAATTTTTTTAAATCTCAAAATTTTAGATTCAAATATAATTTCTGTTTAAAATACGCCAGTGTATTTTGCTTACTGGAAATAGTAAATTTGATTATTTAGCTTTCAATTAAAAGTTTTAAAAATTAAAAGTTTTATCTTTAAAAATTCAATTTAAAAGTTATCGAAAATGAGTGAAAGTAACTATTTAAAATGTATTTTTTTTTTAGAAAGTCGGTGTTGGCACCTAATGTTAACGTGTCTCAAATGAAACTGATTCTGACATTTAAAATAATGATAAAACAAACAAACCCTTAAAACCCTTTCACAATACGTAAGTCGAAGGTTCCAACCTACTTCAAAATCATTGGGATTAACACCACTTTTGTCGGTTCTACACATATAACTATAATAGGGGGAATTATTTTTGAATGTGCGTTGACAGACAAAACTACAATAGTTGAAGTTGCTCTCTGTGCACTTTTTTTTATCAGTCTCCCCAAGCAAGGCTACAACCCTACTAAGACGCAAAGAGGCTATTGGGAGTGAAAGTGAATGACAAGACTCTAGAAGAAACCAGAATCCCAATCCTAAACAGAAAAACACACCTATTCGTGTATTTTGTCTATACGTCTGACATGAGGTAGCATTATCTTTATTGCCATGTTTATGACCTTTCGGCCGTTGTACGCTCTTCTTCAGGTGCTAGAAATTTTGAACCAAAGGGAATAAGTGGTTCGGTTCAAAATTCCTGGCACCTGAAGAAGGCCGGAGCGTACGACGTCCGAAAGATCATAAACATGGCAATAAAGTCCGAAGGGCGATAGGCGAACCTATCCACTCCTGTTAAATGCATTTAAAAATTGGTATCATCTGACACAAGGATGTACATCTGGTTTAGTTAGATAGCTTGATGTTAAAACACGTCAGCACCAGTTGGGTTTAATGTAAAAATTAATTTTTAGTTTTATATTTGAGTCTGTAAGCATTTTCTTGGTTCAAAGATAAATACATACTGGTCGTTCAAATTTGAGTCTGTAAGGATTTGCTTGGTTTGGGGGAAAGTTAACATTGATTTTTCTTTTAATATTTGTCTATAAACAACCGGGGCGAGATGAATAGCCACACTGATGAGCTGTGATACAGTGAAACAGGCTTGTATGTGGATGACTATATATAAACAACATTGACTAAATATCGATTAAATGTGGCGAAAACACTATAATTGCGATGCTCCCACTAAAGGCCTCTCTACGGTAGTATTAGTCTGCGAGGTTAGCTTATTACAGGGAAAACTATCCCAAATATTTGTCCTTATTTCTTACAAAAAGTTTATTTAGATATCAATTGCTAATAAGTCTATTCTTGTCAGTGTGCACATGAACAAAAGTGTCATCCCCGTTTAGGGTGAGATTGGTTGTATGTGATCTCCGGAGAACTGTCCGAGGATTTTTTTTGTTCTGTTCCAAGTCTCCTGTAAAAAAAAAAAAATCGATGCTAATCTCATTGACGCCTCACTTAAATCCCATCTTTCGCCCACAACAGACTTCTTTTGTCATGACCTGAAATGTGAGGGGCTTAAATAAATATATTTTACAGATACAATGCCAGGAGATAGCATTCAATCGAAACTCTTACACACGCCGACCAAAACCCACCAGGAAAAACAAACAAACTGCGAAACCTGCAGGAAAAGAAACAAAATCGAAGTTTTTTTTTTCGAAAAACTGCAGATATTTTATACGCCGAGCGTCAGACCCTAACCTAACACGACACTTGGGATATGTGGTTAGAAGTCAAAGGGGCGCCATTTTATTGGATACGGTCCCCCCCAATCGACCTCTTAGAGGCTATTTTCTCCCAGGGGAGATAACTGCTGATGTTTTGTGGAAAGGAAATCCGCTCAGTATAGGACTTGTTGATTGATGAGACATGCGTCTGATGAATCTGTCGTTCAGATTTTTATTTTCATCAAGGGAAGAAAGATATACGCAAGTTCTTTCTTTCTTTTCCTCGATTTCTTTTTCCCGCCATTACGATTGCTTCTCTCTTTCCTTCTTTTTCCCGCCATTACGATTGCTTCTCTCTTTCCTTCTTTTTCCCGCCATTACGATTGCTTCTCTCTTTCCTTCTTTTTCCCGCCATTACGATTGCTTCTCTCTTTCCTTCTTTTTCCCGCCATTACGATTGCTTCTCTCTTTCCTTCTTTCTCCCGCCATTACGATTGCTTCTCTTTCCTTCTTTCTCCCGCCATTACGATTGCTTCTCTCTTTCCTTCTTTCTCCCGCCATTACGATTGCTTCTCTCTTTCCTTCTTTCTCCCGCCATTACGATTGCTTCTCTCTTTCCTTCTTTCTCCCGCCATTACGATTGCTTCTCTCTTTCCTTCTTTTCTTCATCTCATATCGTCGCTTTTCCTCCCGTTTTTTTCTTTCATCTCATTGTCGTTTTTCCTTCCTTTCCGCGATTTCTTTCATCTCAATCTCCCCCCCTTCACTTTGCTCGATTTCTTTCATCTCATTTTTTCTTCTTTTCCTTGATCTTTCTTTTCCGCCCGCCTTTTGCCCCCTTCTTGCTCTCGTTTTCTTTTTTACAGTTTCTTTCTCTCCTTTATTTTCTCATTGTCATTTTGCTGAATTTCTAATTATAGCCTTCATTTCTCCTTTTTTTTTCCTCAAATTCTTATTTACTTTTATCTTCTTTATTTCTACCTCATTTATTATTTCATTTAATTTTCGCATTCATTCTTTTTTTTCATTTTCAAGTTTTTATCAGTGATGACATAATTTGCCGTCACCCTGGCCTTTCGATGACTCACAAGAAAGGGCTACCGAGGGGGAAACATGCCGATCGGCAGGAGCTAGGGTCGGGGGGTGGGGGGGTCAACGAATAGGCATTTCTGTCAATTTTTGTCTCCAATGGCGCCAGATCTCCGCGCGCTGTCGTTTTGAATTGATCATACCGTGCAACCGCGTGGAAACGATCGGAGTTCAATCACCAAAGGCTTCTCTAGTGATGGATGTGCGCGGCGATTGTCTTTTCCCCAAGTTGAGAGAGTGGTGGGGGGGGGTAGAGGGGGGAATACAAAGATAAGGAACGATGAACGGGTAAGTAAAAAAAAGGCGAATGAACGAAATGGAGTTTAACCAATGGATTTCTTTGTTATTGCTATCTTTCTCAGCCTGCGTATAATTAATGCTTCTAGACCACTGAGGGTGTTTGCTTGTATCTGTATTTTAAATGATTTTGTGTATCTGTTTTATAGAACATTGCATCTCCGTGCGTCTGTTTTTGTTAAACAAGTTAGTGTGAATGTGTGCAACTGCATTTTAGAATTGCTGTAATGTTAACTTTATTCGAAACTAGCAGTATAGCACGGCGTTGTTCGGGTGTAATGAAAACTTTAAAATTAATCCATAGTTCTGGAGCTCAGACTCTGGACGTTGGCACAGGAAAATGTAGGTTGTTAAGACTAAGAACTACAATTATACCTACATAGAGCAAAACCCGAAACAAAAACCAAAATAAAAAGGCTGAAAACCTGATTTTGATCAGATCCGATAGGATATAGGCGTATCGATTTCCAATATCGGAGTCAAATAAGTCATCTAAGTAAGTCCATGAAAACTTATCGTACCCATCGGGAGTAAAATTGGAGAAATTGAACCATATTGATGGCTGAATATCGTTTTTTTTTTATCAGATTCTATAGAATATCGAAGGGTATCGATTTCCGATATTGGAGAAAATGAGTCGTCTTAGAAAATCTAAATGTTTGAGACTAAGAACTATAATTCTACCAAGTTAGAGCAAATCCCGTGGCAAGAACCACGATAAAAGGGCAGAAATCCTGATGTTGATCAGACCTGATCGGATATCGATTTCTGGGGGTGGGGAGAATCGGAAAAAATGAGTAGCCAATGACCTGACCGAAAGTCTAAAGAATATTTGTGATGTTTGGTGAGAATTGGATAAAAATTGGATTTGTATGAAAGACACACAAACATCTTTCCTGTTTATATATATATATATATATATATGATAGCCAAGAATTACGAAGGCCGTAGTTAGAGTATCAAAAGGAACAAAAAACTTAGAAAAGGTTTATTTCATACTTATGTACCAAACAGAAAATACTTGAGTAAATCTACAACTCAAATCCTACTTTTATGTGACCTACTTGTCATATTTATAAGCAGGAGCATTCCATTGTTCAATGTTTTCGGGTAGAGCAGGAAGTACGTGGAGGCATGCTCAACAACAAGAGTCTTGTGCATCTTTTTCTTTGTGTGCCTCCGTCTTTTAGAAGCTAGTGTGTCTGTAAGCAACTTTATTCTAGAACAGGTGTGAGCAAAGGAATTCATGCGGCAAGCCAAATGTTAGTAAATTGAAAAGAGAAAGTTACCAAGCAACGCCACCAAATAGTATTAACATTAACATAGGTACCTCCACTCAAAGTTTCGATACCTCATTTTAAATTGAATTTTTAAAAATAAAAGTTTGAGGCCTTTTCTTCAGACTATGCTGTTTTTTTTCAGCGATTTTTTGGCTATACCTACATTAACTAGGCATCTTCACGCAATTGCCGAAAAAAAAAAACCCAAAAAAAAACCCAAAGACAAAAAACAAACAAAAAAACCCCCAAAAAACAGCGCGTTAAAAGAGCTCAAATTTAATAAAAACAAAGTTCTATCAAAATGTTTATGCTGTTATTAAGAGGAAAGATCAAATTTTGTCATTTTTAAAAAACATTCTTTAATCCTTCCTAACACGTTCGAAATTTCAATGAGAATTTCTTGTTTTCCGTCGGCGATTCACGCTTTGTTTACATTATGTGACTATTAAGCAAAACATTATGCAAGTCGTTTTTTTTTTGGGTGTTGAAAGACATTAATTTGAAAATTCTTGCAAAAATCAACCAATTGTCTGATTTTAATGAAACTTACAGGACTTATTCACAAATAAATGAAATTATTTCTGCAATTATTACTTTTAAAAAAATCTTAAAATTTTTTTATTCCACATGTTGCCTATCCACATTATCAATTAATTGCATAAGACTTCTAGAAATATTTATACCAATTTTTATCTATTAGTTAAATGCATTAACACTTTACCCGCAAATGGTTAATCGAACAACTTATTTAACGCCCCATTGATTTTATTGCCTTTCATTTGAATCGTATTCGGGGGGGGGTATTCAGTACCCCCCCCCCCCACCGGCTGATTCCAAAGAGATGAAACGGAGGGCATTTTATTTCAAAGATTTTATTATCTTACAAATTTTGCCCAAAATGAGTTATTCGAAGTGAATTGAAGACGAATGCCGGGTGTTTAACAAAGCGTGGACTGAAAGATGTTTCTTTACTGGCGTTGGGGTTAAAGCTTTACGTTTTGATTTGTCATCAAACAGTTGCTGTGTTCAAAGAATACAATTTGAAACGGCACTTTCAAACCAAACACGCCAACTTTGGATACAATTATCAAAGCAAAACTCTAAAAGAAGGCAATCTGGGTTTGAGAAAACTTCATCTTTACAAAGGAAGGAGACAAAGGCAAGTTTTGTATTGGCAAATAAAATTGCAAAAACTATTTGCAGAAGCAGAATTTATTAAAAATTGCATGGTTGATGCTGTCAGTGTTGCGTGTCCTGAAGTTAAATCAAAAGTAGAAGTCATTTCTGAGGAACTATTATGCTATTTTTTTTAAAGCAAAGTGTGCGAGATTTTAGACCATGTTATGGCTTATAAAATGCTTATAAAATGGCGAGTGTTCTAAAAATAGAAAAAGATAGACACACTGACGCCAAGAATTCAAAATTGGGCGGCAAAATAAGGAACCGTTTCTTTTGGTAGGAGTAAGAAGTAGGAGTTAAGGACAGTAGTTTTGTTTAGGAGATTTGAAAAGGGGAGGACGCTAGTCAGTTGACCACTAGAGTCCAGAAGGGATGGGCTCGTTTACTACTAGCATCCCACAGTGAAGAGAATTTAGCTAGTCTGTTCCTGTATCCACAGAAAATTTTAAAGGTTGTAACTTGATGTAAAAAAACCTAAAGTTTTATACCAAAAATAAACATCATTAATTCAAGTTTGTGTTATCTTATAATTATACCAAAACTAAGCAACAACAACCCCTTAGAATTTTAGTGACCAGTTGTCTTCTGTAGAAAATAAGGGTAAAAGAGCCTTGACGTGACACGGCGAGAGAAAACAGGACAACACCAAACTTGAGTGGAAAAAGGAAAGACTTTATAACAAAAAGGAGGAAGAAAGAGAGGAAATATACAAGAAAATAAATGCAAAAAGTGTTTTTTGCAAGGACTTAACTGGAAGCAGTATAGTTAATTCTGTTAACAGTTCTTTTCTGTTGCGACGTCAAAGCACTTAGGGGCATATTTGATGCAGTATGGCCCAATAGTAAGTGTGACTCCGGAATATGAGGTGGGTGAGTGGAGGTTCGAGTTAATGATCGGCCGTGAGGCCTTCGCCTCCATTCCCAACTGCTTGGAGATTGGCGGGAAAAATACCCAGTCATCGTGACGGGGAGAAAACCTACCTGCTGAAAGTGTGGAGTGATTGGTCATCTCCCCTCTTCCTGACCAGAGAAGAAGTCCTCTGGAGTACCACCAGAAGCCAATCACCCTGGAGCTGAATCCTCTTGTTCCGTGGCGCCTGTAATGGGTCTACCTGCGGCTGGCACCGGTGGTGAAAAAGCCCCGATTGGGTTTCTTAAAGAGCCCACATTGCCGGTGCAAAGAAGGCGGAAGATACAGAGGAATGGCAAGTCGTGGGGAGGGTTAGAGGGAAGCCCCAAGCAGCGGATTCTCAGTCCCAGATGGCCCCTAAGGGCAAAGGCATTAACAGTCCTAAGGGTGGGCCCCGGCCAGCTATGCCGAAAAGTTAGACCAAATATGCAGAAAATACGACCCCCGCTATGAGAATTCACTAACTTAAAGACAAATTAAGAAAAACATCTACAGAAAAAAAACCCATTCAAATTCTACCCCCTCATCTCCCAAAATTAGAACCCCGCCCCCTATAACAAAATCACTTCCCTTAACACTTACCAAATTGACCTCTTTTAGAAAATCTACTGTAGTTGCGTTGTGGTGCAGTGAATATCGGCTCGGAACGAGAAATCGGGGAGCCGAGTTCGAATTCCAGCCGAATTCATTGCATTCACTTACGCGCAAATACCCTTGGGAAAGGTATTAATCCGTCTATTCCTTCCAGCTATGAGTCACATAACAGGACAGATTGGGTTCTATAGCCTTGGTCGGCAACTAGTCTACCGCAGAAAGTAATGGCAACCTACTGCAGGATAATCTTCTGCCCAGTTAGTCATGTCTCGTTGGAGACATGATCGCCCAAGCGTGTTTCACGTATGGCACTTAACTGACTGACTGTAGTAAAACAGACCTCTGACCCAGCTTCAGCGCCTGTATCTCCACACACACAAAAAAAAGAAAACGAAAACTAACACGAACATTAACCCAAACTCCCAAAAATGTGTCCTTGAAAGAGGTGCCCATTCCCCCTCATTACAGCCCCCCTCCCCTGCTTGAGAATACAACCCAGAAGTGTGGAGCAGAAAGAAAAAAAAGGACTGCAGCTACCATTCAGCACTAGAGAACCTGTCTGTCGTATAAACCCGGGTCAGACTGAGATGGCCAAACAATATGGGAACCAGATACAGGCGTTAAAATACCTTGTTATCCTTTCAGAAGTTTGGCGACAGTCCTGTGGATAATCCGCGAAACTTTCCGAACGCTCAAAGACTTCATTCGGTAATCCGAACTGGCCCGGGTTCTCGGCAGGTATGGGACATGGTGGATGAGGTTTTAAAAGCCTTCAAGTATATGAAGCTGCCCATAATTATAACCGAAAATGTACAAACCAGAAAACTAAAGCAATTTTGCTCAGGGAGGGTCTCTGTTTTTGTTCACTCCACCCTATATGGAGCATTAACGCTAACCTTCCCGTGGGATACCGGCGGCCTCGCCTCTAATGCCCGCATTGACAATGAAATAGGCGGAGGATCTATGGGCAAGGTTGTCGGTATCCTCTCCCCGATCATGTTTAAGGGAGGTGTCCAACCCTAGAACCAACAATGGATCTCTTTTTAGCCAGTTTGAATGTCCTGGGGCTGAAGTCGGAGTCTTCAGCGCCTTGGAGTGGATGTGTGTTTTGCAAGAGACTCATTCTAGTGACCATGATGATATTCTGTCGAAGGTGTTTCACCTCTTCTCAGCAAGCTCAGTTCGACACCTATTTAGCTGTCTTTCCTCGCCTTGAGGCGGCTGAACGCAAGTGTCTGATAACAGAAGCAGAAATATGGAATGCAATGAAGCTTTTCGGTAGTGGCAAGACTCCGGGTATTGATGGTCTTCCCTACGAACTCTACTTAAGGCAGTCGCACGTGCATGTCCCTCTGCTGGCAGTGATGTTCAACCACTGAATGAAGAGCGAGAGTATTGCCGATCGCTTTAGAGGTGTGATCAAGCTGCTTCGTAAGGATAAACACAAAGGAAGATGGGATTAGTAATTTTCGGCCCTTAACTATGGCCAAGGTTTTAGCCAACCATTTGCCGGCTGTCCTGCCTAGTTTGATTGGCCTCGAGCCTACTTGTGCTGTGAAGGGTATGACTATTCAGGACAACCTTCATATGGTACGCTTGATCTTAGAAAAAGTGCGCGGAGAAGCCGCGTTGATCAATTTGGATCAGTCCAAGGCTTTCGATAAGGTTGACCATCAATTTCTCGGAGCTGTTATTGAGGCGGCAGGTTTCGGGTCGTACTTTCGCTCCTGGATACGTCTCTTGTATCGGTCCCCCGGAGCCGTAGTGGAAGTGAATTGGGTAAGGTCAAAGCCTTTCATTTTGTCCAGGTCAGTTCGTCAAGGTTGCCCGCTTTCGCCGATGCTCTACGTTTTTGCGTTGGAGCCTTTCCTTCGCAAGTTAAAGGCGAATCTGGTCCTTCAAGGAATTACCCTCCCTGGTTTGAACATCTCGGCCAGGTATGAGACGGCTAACGGGAGCCAAGATCAAACGCGACAAGTCTGTGGGCTTGCGGTTGGGTGCGTGGAAGGGAGTTTCTCTTCTCCCGGGAACTTCAGCTGGACAGATGGGCCTGTCAAGATACTCGGCATCCTGTTTGACCCCAACTTCCAGTTGGAGAAGAATTGGAGGTTTGAAAAAGCCTGAGGCGGCAGTTCGTCTGTTGTCTCTTTCCTTGAAGGGGAGGGAGGAAGTTTATGCTTCTCACATCTACCCCCCCATCCTACTTTACCGGCTCTTTCTTTTCTTCCCCTCCCGTGCACCGAACTAGTTTTACTGGTCAGTCTTGTTCCACTTCTTGTGGCGCAAGAAAGCTCATATGGCTCGTCTCGAGGTCTGTTGCCTCCATCCTGCTGAGGGCGGTTTAGGAATGCCCAACGTTGAGATCCGTCAGCAAACGCTGCGACTAAAATTCTTAGACCGAATGCGTTCGCCAAACGAGGGCAACGGCCTCTTCTGGAAGGAAGACGCTAAGAAAGCTTTTTAAACCACGGCCAGTGATGCCCATTTTTGAAATAATGTCCCAGAAACCCACGACACCCAAACTCAGTAGGCATCGCGTTACACCTCCAACCATTGTCCACACATTCGGCACTCAGTGACTCGTATCGATTTCTTTAGCCCGTGCACCTCTACCCTTTTCTCTTCCCAAGGGACTGTTAACTATTAAGAAGACAGTCTTTTTTTTTAATCGGACTACAATACGATGTCGGGACGCTTGTTTGTCTGTGCGATGTGTATTGGAAATTTTAGAGACGTCATTAGTTCTACTGAAACCTCCCAGTCACTGGCTCCATTCAGCAGCTTCATATTCGGGCTGTTTGTTTTTTGTTTTGCGGGGCATTCACCCTCCTTATGAAATCTGATCTTAGTCTCCTTGGCTGCCACAAGCTGTTGGTTTGTGGTCTCATATTGTGTTCTTATTAGCTCCTTGATCACCTTTAATACCTTGTGTCGCCACGTATACATCTGGAGCAATATCTATGGATGCCTTGCCGTATCGTAATGTGTAAGCTTCTAGAGTTGCAGACAATCATGACTATCGAGACTTGAGAGGTTCAAATTTGAATGTACCATACTTTCGACTATCATAAATTAGTCTGACAGTATACAGGCTTGTCTCAGTAACATTTACAGAAAATAACTTATTTCAATCAAACAAACAAAGACTAAACAGATTTTATCTTTAAAGTTCAATTTTTTTTCGGGTAAACTGAGGAAAAAATGAGGAACCAGAATTCTAAATGCAGTCTGACGTTGAATCCTCCCTCGTTTGGTCAACATCGGCGGCGTAGACAGAATAGGTAAGCGTCGATTTTTTATAAAATCCCTCCCAGGCCGGCACTCAAGAAGGGACATCAGTGTTAATCCCACCTGTACTCGATTTATAAAACAGACATTACGCTACCACCAATAGGTAAGAAAAATGAAATATTTACGATTAAATACATAATTGCCATAAACGCAGATGTATTGTCTCGCAAGACCGACGAATACCTCTTTTTGCTACACAAATAGAAAATTATTGCGGAAAAGAAAAATACTACGAATAAATGGAAAATATTTTAATTGAAAATTTGTCCGATTTAAATCATTTTTTCGTATGCTCTCTTCGGATTAGGTTCAATTCGTGCTTATATGTCGTTAGGTTTTTGGTTTCTGCGATCAAGATGGAGCCTATAATCGTCTGCATATAAAACAAAAATCGCCACTTCAATTTAAAAATATTATCGGTTATACTAGAAACATCAGCAATTTCTTTTCTCCAGAAGAGTATTGCATAAAATGCAGATGAAGAGACAGGGCAAATATAAAGACAACTATTTTAAAACTATGGCAGAATTATTCGGTCTAAAATATTATGAAAATATTTAAGAGAAATTTAAAAGCTTATGACCGTATAACATTAAAACAGGTTCCCGCACGATCACTGTAGTTATGCAACATCGATCCTGGTCAGTACCTAGATGGGGACTGATTTGGAATACGAGGTGCTGTAAGCTTGGAATTGTTTAACGGAGAGCAGAGTCCCAACTCCATTTGGGTTCTTTATATTGATTTGTGCGCAAATACCCGTGGTAGAAATCCACTTCTCACAGCTATGGGTTAATTAGTAAGACTTATTAAAGACTAAACATTACTTCTAAAGATATTCTCCACCCGGCTTTAAATAGACCCCCCCCCCAAAAAAAAAACTTTCATAAACTGTATAAAAACTAATCAAAAATATCCATTTCCACCGATTGTCTGCACTAGTTGACTGAGGGATTGAACTTACATTTACGATGTTAACTAAGTCAAACACCAAAGCTATTTTGAATCTAGACGTTAATTTGATAATTTCAGTTCCACTCGGATTCATTGTATTCGTTTATGTGTTAATACCCTTGGGAAAGGGCATACATCCACATCTCCCATCTATGGGCTAATTAGTGAAACATGTATTACAAAAACATTGTTTCTCATTGCGTAGATAAACTAAACAGTCATTCCTCCAACCATAAACACTAATCTACACACAACAAATACGAAAAAGTGCACTCGAAATGCGAAAAGTACCTACCAGAGAACTAACATTTCTGGTCACCTAAACGGTTGATTTTTGGCTCCTGTCACTGTCACTTACCCTCTAATTTCATTGCCGACTTCGTCAATCTTGGCTCTTCTCGACACAAGAACCGGAACGTCGTCAGCATAGGCGGAGTATCTGGCAGAGATGGTAACACTAGGTAAAGAAATGCTGCGTAGGATCGGGTTTGACTAACATGCGAGGAAAAGTTCCAGCGCAAGAACGTAAAGCAGAGGCAAAAACGGACAACCTTGACGAATGGAACGGGACAGTAGAAAAGGTTCCGATCGTACCCCATTCACCTCCACCAGGGCGCAGAAGTCTAACTCAGGTGCGAAAATATGACCCTTAATCGGCGGCTGGAAGGGCAGCCTCTTAAAAACGATGGTAAACCCTATCGAATGCCTTGGATTGATATAAATTGATCAGTGCGGCTTCACTGTCGGCTTTCTCGACAATCAAGCGTACTAAAGGAATGTTGCTTTGAATGATTCTACCCTTCACGGCAAAAGTCTTCTCGAGGCCAATCAAACTAGAGAGGACTACCTGTAAACGGTTAAGATGTTAGCTAAAAATTATCTAACATCGTCAAAAGGGGCGAAAGGTACCCCTATCCCCATCCAACGGGGGAGATGATAGGGAGTTACACTAAAGCACGAACAAAATAGTGGGCCAATGACCATACATACTATAGTTAAGTTTAATTTGGCGTTACAAACAAAGAATAACAAACTTAGACTAACCTATTTTTGGGTAGGTGGGTGTGACAAGGTTTAATGCAGTGCACCCCCAATATCCTGATGCTTAACCGACATCAAAAGGCCACTCCAAGTCGGTTCCTTTCATTCAACAGATGCGGACAACACTCACCCATTTTTTTTACCAAGTTCTTATGGTGCTTAAAGAACAAGATCCGTTGGGAAGAGAAATTTCTAGTCTTCATAGAATTTGGAAGATAGTCATATCACGATTTGCATAACACCTAGTAAGCACAGGAACATCTAGTACTCAGCCTTAGTTAACGACAGTACCACATTGCTACAAACAGAATGTCTCGAGGACAAAGACCTTTCCGCGCAGTATGTGAATCGTGAAGTCTTCAACCAACTTGCACAACGACCTTACAGTAGAAGTAAACTTAAGAGTCTCGACCACCGAATTGGACGAACTATCCAAGCCCGCTGAAAGGTTTTTGCCGACCCAGAGAGCCTTCTGCATCAGATAGGTAAGTGATGCTTCGGTATTAGGGAGGCATTTCAACCTAGCGTCCAAGGTCATTCGATTTAGGAACGTGATGCGAAGCATATGTTGACGAATCTCGACGCTAGGTATATCCAGACTACCTTCAGAATGGTGCAGACAACAGAACGGCCGACACACCTTGGGAGTGTTATCTTCTTACAAGGAGAACAAAAACCTGACTAGTTGCATTGCTATGACATACCGTAGTGGACGCACGGAGAGATTCCTTCGTGACCAGAGACGAACTACGCCCTCTTTTTTCCGCACCTCCGACGAATTAGTTTCCAACTGAGATCAGGAGCGAACAGGACGCCTATTAACTTTCCCGGTCCGTCCGTTTACACGGTAGTCCCTTTTAGTGTCCCAGAACACTATGAAAGTATACATAAAAAAAAGGCCAATATTGAAAGAAAAAAAAAAAAAAAAGTTGATTAGCATTCCCCAATGACTCCTGAATTGAATTATGTTAGGTTTATTGTTACCCAAAGTCGCATTTTTATTAATTTCTGGAAATTAATTTCTGGAAATTAATTGGTGGGTGGTAACATATGTAAAAATATTTTTACCATTATTTTCTAAAAATAATTTCAATATTGAAACAATATGGTGGACGTAAAAAATAACAAAAGGGCATTAAATTCAAGTTTTAAAGATACAAGATTATAAAACAAGAAAAATTGAAACAAACACTAAAATCTTTGAACTTGAGTAAAATACGAAAATTTTGAGCTGAGGAGGGTGAAAGGAAAATCTGGAAAAGAAACAAATTAAAAAAAAAAGCAAAAATTCAAGGTAAAAAAAATATGAAAGAACTGAAATTTCATTGTCTTAAACCGAAAAATACATGCAAATCAAATCGGAGAACTTAAACATGGTCTTGTAAGAAAAGTCTCAATGTTCGGAAAGCAGTCTACTGGCAGTGATATTTATTTTCGAAACATACAAGAGATATAGAACAAGTTCAGAAATGTGGATAAGGGGTGGTCTTCATCTGTCTTAAGATAACTATAATCACCTACCCAAGCAAACTACAGAACATTCCTGGCACCAAAACATTACATTCTTAGTATTTGTTTATATTCGAGACGAGATCGTATTAACTCTGTTCTGACTATTGTCCTCATGTTTACTACCGTGTCCTCAAGGACATGTGGCCAAGTGGTTAGTTCCAGTGACTTGACCCAAAGAGTTGCGAGTTCAATACTAGGCTACAGCAGCGGGTAAACAAATAACTTAGAGTTAAGTGAAAGGGAGATAACTACATGGCTATAGGAAGTAGCATTGCTAATGAATGAGAATTATGTACTCCAGTGATCGTAATAAATGGTTCGGTTCGAAATTCCTAGCACCTGAAGAAGGCTGGAGCTCACAACAGCCGAAACTTCGTAAGCATGACAAAGATTAAGACAATAGTTCGAACAGTTTCACATTCTTACGACAAACACAATACCGGAAAACTGAAAATCTAACATGTCTAATTTGTCTGGAGAATACAAAATTTTAAAATGAAAAAACCCTGAAGAATATTTAAGAGAAACTAAACAAAATGATGTTAGTAATAACCCCCCCCTCACCATAACGGTGTTGTAATAACACCTCCCCCCCTCTTACCATATTTCCTAATCGTAACAGAAATATCAGCTGAGTGAACGAAATTTATGAGGGACGTGGGTAAATTAGACAGTCATTCGTTCAACTATACACACTCATCTAAACAAATACGAAAAAAGCACACCCGGAAAACAGAGTGTCCACATCTACCAGAGAACTAACATCTCCGGTCACCTAACCGATGAGGGGGTAGAGAATTGAACTAAAGAGAGTGGGGGGAAAAAAGGAAAAGTAGGCCAATGACCATATGTACTCTAGTTAAGTTTAACTTGGTGCAACAGAAAAGAAAAAATTAAACAGTTTTGGGTGGGTTAGACAAAGTTTAATACAGTGTCCCTCAATATCCTGGTAGCTTATCGGCATCAAAATGCCACTCCAAGTCTTCTTCTTTCATTCGACAGATGCACGCAAGTCTCACCTACCTTTTGCCAAATTCTGATGGTGGGAGTCGACGCCTTTCCGTCCTGATCTTGACTTTAAGCTGGCGCTTAAATACCACTATTAATTAGGGAAGCGGCAAACCTATCGTCTCTACATAATTCTTCCCGTCTATTATGAGTATTCTTAGCGTCAGCATTATACCATTTCGACGAGTCCATTCAGTGGAGAAGCGCGTTCATCTCCAAAACACAACCGGTAAATTTTTGATTTGTTCCCCGAAAGCCTTTTCCCCGTTAAATCTTTCCAAAACATCCTTAATTCCGTGCAAATGTATATACTGAACTCAAATCGATAATTGTTTATTAAAGAAACCTACCCTTTTTCATGTTATTGACGATAAAAGAAGCGGACTATATCTCACCCCTTACCACCGTTCTCATATCTGATTCACCGCTGAATGACTTGAGGCGAAGGATACTTATTTCGGCCTATTTACTTCTTTTGACCAAATACTCCGCGATTTGTTCGGTTTCGGAACCCATTTTCCGCGTTGTAATTGCAAAAAGGATAGTAAATTGGTCAAAAAATTAGCAAACTACGCGTGAAGTCATTCTGCAGTGATTAACATTTTTGAAGTGTGGTTACGGGGTGAGATAAACAGAAACAAGAAGTTCGATATTTTTCTGGTCGTTAACATGAAAAAAGTTAGGTTTCGTCAATAAACAATTATCGATTTGAATTTCAGCATTTACATTTGCACAGAAATAAGGAGGTTTTGAAAAGATTTGAAGGGGTAAAGGCCTTCGGGGAACAAATCAGATTTACTCCTAAAAACAGGGAGCAAAACCCATGACATAAAAATTTCATTTTTATACAATGCAAAAATATATTTAAAACATTTAATGATATAAAAATGAAAAGGTAGAGAATGAATAGCCCCCCCCCCCCAAAAAAAAAAACAAACTAAAATTTAAACAAAATATTAAAACTAAAATAAACAGGTCAGTAAGATCCGTCTACCCCACAAAATTCAGAGTGGCTACCGATTATTTATTACTGATATTATGCATTAAATTTGGCACAAGGCCGAAAAGGGGGGTGTAGGTTGGTACTCTCTAACTATCCTACACCTAGTTAATCACATACACAACACAATCACTCATTACAATTTCTTCTTTCACCACAAGAACTCATCCATCACCTCCCATTCCTTCACGCACCACAATACCACCTATTTACAAGGGGCACCTAAAAAGGTGGAACAAAACCCATGACGTAAAAATGACTAATAAATACAACACAAAAAATATATTTAAAATATTTAATGAGAATGAAATGAAAAAGGGGAGGAGATTAAATCCCCAAAATGAACAAAAAAATAGAACAAAATATTCAAACTAAAATATAGAAATGTTAGTAAGACCCGTCCATACCACAAAAACAAGAGTGGCTAATGTATTCCGCCAAACGGTGAAACCAAGTAGCACACACGCTAAGAGAGTGGGAGAGGATAAAATAAATAATGGAATGGGAAAATCAAAGACTGACCCAGTCAAGATCAAAAATGGGGACAAAAACAAAAAGGGGAGGTTGGGAATTTCGACTTGGATAATAACAAAAGGGAAAGTCGGAAACAAGCTAGGAACAGCAAGCACTCACATTAGCTATGTACACAAAAGGAGTCTAACTTCATCAGGGGAGGTTTTGCAGGAAACCAACGTGTTGTGACGGAAGAGACTTTAAAAAAGAAAAATCAAGACTGATCACATTCACGCGAAGCAGACTTGCCACACACACACACACCCACTTTTTGCTGAAATATGTCGAGATCAAACGCTTTCTATCAGATCTGATCATCTTCAGCTGATGCTGAAACAATCTAATCAGATACTGATAAGAATAACATTCATATCGCAAGATTCCCTCCTTGCGCGTCTTTCAAATCACCGTTCGTGCTACGGCCAGCAGCGTCAGAAACACGATCCGTTTCCCCCCAGGAATACGGAGGCAACACATTATCACAGGCGTATGCGAGATCGATAGACACGAGCTGTCCGTTAGCAATACTAGCCGTCAACTCGCCGACATAGTCCCAGAAAGGACGCACCTGAGGACAATGGTAGACGGCGTGCGAAGCTGTTTCTTCTAAACCAAGGTTACACCGATGACAGTCGAGCATATCTGCCCCACCCCATCTGAAGGCCATGTCATTGAGAGACAGCCCGTTCCGAATCTATTGGCAGGTAAGCGAAAACTCAGGGTTAGTGAGATAATCAGCCGCCGGCGCCAAAATTAAAAGAGCCCGACTCGGCCACCCACTAGCCGAGCCGATCACGTAGAGGGTCCTTCGTCGCAACCCCCTTCACTAATAAACGATACAAGTGCCTCCGAGTCCGAGAAAGGTCAGTGGACCGAGGAACGACCCGCAAGGCACTTCGGCACACGAGTAAGAATTGCGATTGATTTCGGGGTCTACGACGGCACTCAGCCCTCGAAATACCGATGATCAACCCTGTCAAATGTTTTGGACTGATCTAAATTTAAAGTTTACATGAACTTTATGGAGACCCTGTATTTTAATATCTCGTAACAATTCCTAAGTCGACAGTGGAGCCAAATACAAGACTTGTGCGTCCGTTTATGAACAACGGGCTTGGTTTTAAATTGTACATTATAAACAAATACCAGTAACTCTTTCTCTTTCTCTTTCTCTTTCTCTTTCTCTCTCTCTATTTCTCTCTCTCTCTCTATTTCTCTTTTTCTCTCTCTCTTTTTTCTTTCTTTTCTCTCTTTCTCTCTCTTTTTTTCTCTCTCTTTTTCTCTCTTTTTTCTTTCTTTTTTCTCTCTCTCTTTTTCTCTTTTTCTCTCTTTCTTTTCTTTCTTTTTTCTCTTTCTCTCTTTCTCTTTTTTCTCTCTTTCTCTCTTTCTTTTTTCTCTCTCTCTCTCTCTCTTTCTCTCTCTCTCTTTCTTTTTCTCTCTCTCTTTTTCTCTCTTTTTTCTCTTTCTCTCTCTCTCTCTCTCTTTCTTTCTCTCTCTCTCTCTCTCTCTCTCTCTCTCTCAATGCAAGCAAACAATACACAAAAAAGTGAGAATTAATAAATCAATTTTCGGTGGTTTGGAATGATTTATTTTCACTAATGCTTATTAGAAAATAAATTAAAAAACCGTGGCTTGTAGCTATAGACAGTGTTTTGCTTATGACGATGAAGACAATGAAAAAAAGTTTTATCAGTGCCTTTATTTTGTTAACAATGCCATTCAATCCTATTCAGGGTGCGATGGGTAAATTATCACCGTATTATGTTTTTTTAAAATTTCGTGCATGCGCGTTGTTTGTTTCTGATTTTGTCGATGGTACAGTATAATAGGCTAAATTGGGCACCGTTTGTGCTACTTGGCATTCGAACCGGAAGATCCATTTTTGTGGTGTTAATCTGAGGACAATGCAGAGGATTTGGAAAGAGTTGGATGAGCCTAATGGGGATTATGAAGTTACGACAGCCCGAAAAAACCACTCTGATTGTTCTGATAAGAAAAAAAAAACACCGATTTAGTTGGTGAGGACCTCGGACTCAACACAGACGCTTACATCAAGTTCCTTGAGGAGGCAGTGCTACCTTGGATCAAGAGGGTGACTGCCGAAAGACTCTGGCAATAGGACTCTGCACCATGCTACACAAGCAGTAGATCTCAGTCATGGTTGTTAGACAATTTCTGCGACCACATCACAACTCCCTTAAAAATTATGTGTAGGGTACAATTGAGCAAGAAACAAAACAGCAAATACAACTCCTTGTAACACCAAAGATGAATTGAAAGCAAGGATTATGACAGCATTCACTAACAGTATTTACATTATTAGGACTATTGTCCTCATCTTTGTTGCCATTTGTGTTTCGACCGTTGTACGCCCCGGCCTTCTTCAGGTGCTAGGAATTTCGAACCGAACCCTTTATTACAATCATTGGGGTATATGAACTCTACTTCTTGCGTAAAGCCTCGACTGGAAGCCATGAGGACACATGGCCCAGCGGATATAAACGTTGTTTAGTTCCTGACTTGACTCTTAGAGTTGTGTGTTCCATACCAGGCTACAACAGTGAACAAGTAACTTGCAGGGTTAGAGGGAGATAACTCATGACTTAGGAACCTAAGCTGTCTTTTCTTTATGCTCAGTATTAATTACTTTAATTCTTTGCATCATTTGCAAAACCTCCCCATTGCTCACATGCTCGATCCATGGTATTCACAGCATCCTTCTGTAGAACCACATTTCAGTTGCATTCACTGCTATACTGAAGGACAGACATCACATAGCAGTCCAGTACTCACTTATTTGTTTTCAGTGAATTTTTCGTGTCTTTCAATACTCCAATCAGCTTCTGGAATGCGTCCTTCGCCATGACAATTCGCCTTCGGATCTCTGTGTCGCACTTTCCGTTTTCTGTTCGAACACTTCCCAAGTATTTAAAATTTTCACCAGCTTGATTTTAGTATCCCCCACCTGTAATTGGCATTTTGGGCTCGACCTCTGTTTACTGACGAACATGCATTCGGTTTTCTTGTAGTTTATTTGTAGTCCTTTCTTTAGACTCTCTTCCATTACCTTCTTTATGAGATCTTGTAATTTTTTTCCGTGTTTGCTATCAGCACTGTATCATTTGCTTATCGTATATTGATCACATTGTGGCCGCCGATGATGAATCTTGGCAATACTTCTAGAGTCTTCATCACTGGTGAGATTGTCCAGCTGTACAAGTTCAACAGATCCGGTGAAAATACACATCCTTGTCTTACGCCCCTTTCTATCTTTGTATATCTGCTGAATTCGTTACCTGTCCGTATGCAGGCAGTTTGCTGCCAGTAGAGATTCTCCCATATATGCCACCCAGAAATATGTTTAACATAGTACAAAGTAACCAAATAAGTCTTTACCGTTTTATATTTTACTAGCATCATAGCCCGGCGTTGCCCGTGCAACTTAGAACAATTTTGTCGTACGCCCCTTCCTATCTTTGTATATCTACTGACTTCGTTACCTATCCGTATGCAGACAGTTGGCTGCCAATAGAGGTTCTTGATTATTTTAATGTTTTCCGCAAATAATTCGAGGTTACTGAGCATTTCTAATAATTCTTTGTAGAGTACTTTGCTGGATGTCTTTGATATATAAAAATGTTTTGATATATGCCTTTGTCTATAAAACGTAGGTACACGTACTTTTTCATTTGTATTGCTCTTTTTAATAGCATCCTAAGCACAGTGCCGTGCTTAGCAACATCGCCCCCCGCCCCAGGCAGAATGCGCCTTGCGGTCCCCTTTACCCACAGAATTCAACTTGCGCCCCCCGAACGAACTGAACCCACAATAAATGGTACTTTAAACAAAATAACATACTCTCGGAACTCCGATATTCCGTGATCACGAAAAAAACGGAAGGAATCGCGGAATTGGCGTTTTGAAGCGCTATAGTATACATTACGAACGTTTTCACAACTTTTAGCTATTTTTGGTGATTTCCTGAAAAGTTTGAATATACATGTTATGTTCTTGTATGTATGTTGAAACATAATCTATTTCTCTCTCAAGTTTATTTTTTTTTAAATTACAAATGATTTGCGGCCTTTTCAGAGACAGAAGGCTTCTATCAAAGATTATATATATATATATAGAGAGAGAGAGAGAGACGGATTGACAGGTGTCTATTTCAACGTACAAGTATGATAGTGATTTTCCAGTTAATTCTAATAATTATTTTATTAATTTTTTTTTTATTACAATAGATCTGCGGAGCTAAGGAGCCTTGGGGCTTCCCGGGGCCTTGAGGCCTCTAGGGAACTTGCACTTTCCCTGCAATTTCGGGGTTTGCAGGGGCCCTAAGCACGGCCCTGTCTAAGAATAAATATTGCGTTCTTTGTTCCAGTGTCCTTGACGAAACCGCAATGTCCTTGTCCTGATTCTCTGGCCTGATTCGGATTCGCGCTCTATTCATCAGAATTGATGGGTATTGTTTACTCTGAATGAAAAAAAGAAAAAGTCGAATATGCACACTATCTCAAGATTGATGGATGCACAAAGAATACAATTTAATATTTGCCATATCTTTAGATGTGATATGATATTTTAGGTGTTTTTTTTAAAAATAAGTCCTACCTATGATATCACGGGCTACAAAACACGTTAGAATCCTTACTTTTCTAGAAACAATTCATAGCTCCATTATTTCAATCTATGGGCAAATGCAATGCCCTACCACCTAAAATAATAAAAAAAAACACCTTTCATTTATTAACGTAAAGCTTCAAATTTCCCATGTGCAATATTCTTGATTTTTATGTCCAAATTTAACGATCTTTGTTGAGACCTGGGGCAGCTAATTCCGTAAGAAACGTCAATTTTATTGAATCACCAAATAAATGAATGAAAAAAAAAAATCCTTAAACAGAAAATCAACAAAACTAAGTTTAATGACAGTCGAAGGAACGATGGCAATAATACGTGAAACATAAATAAATATACAAAAACAAAACAAAAACAACAACAACAACGAAAAACACACTAAAAATCTATTCAAAAACTAAAATGAAAAGCAAAAGTCTAAGACTGTTTCCATTTTTAGAACGAGCTATTAATTTTATAGAAATGAGCAAAAAGTCTTTGATTCTCGGTTTTCCTGCCGAGGATTTTATGGCAGATTTTTTCGTCCGGTGTTTTGAGAATATTTATTTACATTCGAGATTCCAGCGTCTTTCGCAATTGTTTCATTTAAAATATTTTTAGAGTAACTGATTTTATTTAGTTATTATTACCTAGTGTTTTGTTTCGTTTCGTTTTTTTTTTCGTTCGGACGAAATGCACAAGACGGAAGATTAAAGACTCTTTGAAAGAAAGCAGTAATTGCGGTGGTGATGCTTAGCAAGCGATTGACAAAAGCCGGCAGACAGGAGAAGGAAGAGTGAAATGGTGGAGGGGGGGGGAAAGAAGGGGAAAGCGACAGGAGGAAGGGAAAGAGTAAAGTAGGAGGAGAAGAAACAAATGAGAGGTAGAAGAGTAAGATAAAAGAGAAGTAAAGTGTAGGAGGGAAGAGGAACATCGAAGTGGGAGGAGAGGAAGTAAATGAAAAGTATAAGGTAGGAGGAGAAGTGTTGGAGAGAAGTGAAAGATAGAAGTATGAGGAGAGGAAACAAATGAGAGGTAGAAGAGTAAGATAGGAGAAAAGTAAATTATGGGAAGGAAGAGGAAGATGGTAGTGGGAGCAGAAAGACTCACTTGGATAAAATAAAGTGGAAGGAGAGTGAAGAAGTAGGAGGAAGAGTAAAGAAAGAGTGAGGTAAGAGGAGTCGGCTTTAAGTAATGTGTGAGAAGAGTGGAGTTCGAGAAGGTTGAGAGAGAGAGAGAGAGAGAGAGAGAAATGAGGAAGAAAAAGTAGAGAGGAAAGCTGGAGTGGAAGGAGGAAATGGGGGCAAAAGATTAAAAGAAAGGAAAGAGAAGAAAGTTATTATTCACGAGTATAGCCCTACTCGAGAGGATTATATATATATATATATATATATATATATATATATATATTTTCGCCTTCCTTTACCGAGCGCCCATAGCTCAGAGGTAAAACCTCCGACCGATGTCAATTCGTTCGGGTTTCAAAGCAGTCAGATATCTCACCATATTGATGAGCTGTGACCGAAACTGGACTGTCTGTGAATGACTATATATATATATATATATATATATATATATATATATATATATATATACACTGATGAATAAGGTACGAAGGATATAATTGCAATGTTCAAAAAAGATTTACAGTATTGAACGGAGTTTATTTAAACTAAGCAGACTCAATGTTTGCAATTTATTTAATCTGACATGTCTAAAAGAAAATTCGCTGCCCCCCCCCCCCCCCCACATATATATATATATATATATGTTTTCTTCCACCGACTGACGCCAAATCGGCCGGGTTTCGAGTCTGGGTTGTGTAGCAATCGGAGTCTAACCGTACTGATGAGCTGTGATACAGCGAAACAGATCTGTCTGCGGATGACAATAATATATATATATATATATATATATATATATATATATATATATATATATATAGTGTTGGTACCTGTCGTGTGCGACTACCCCTACTGCCATAAAAACAGGTCGTATACGACAGGTGGTCGCTCACAAAAAGCTCATAGTCATGACCTATTTACACCAGGAACGTATATTCCACTCATCAGAATGTACATATTAGAATTTTACCATGTCATCTGGTAATAAATAAATGAGAACATAAGAAAATGGCCGAACTTTAAAGAAATTTATTCAGCATAATTCATTTTAAAATTTTAAAAACGTATTTATAACGGTCAACAAGAAACTAAAATATTTATTCACAAAAAATATTTATTAAGTGGACTTTTTTAAAGTCAGTTATTGCTTTTCCTTTTCGTGCCTGCAGAAAAACCTAGAATCAAAGACTTTTTGCTCATTTCTAGAAAATTAATATATGTAGGTTGGAAAAAATCGCGATATATACGGTTTCAGTTGTTTTCTGAGAAGTGAGCGATCGCAAAAGAGAATCTGTGATAATACATGGAAAAAATAAACAAAACAAAACACAAAAAACTGACAGCGATCGTGGGTGGAGGTAGAGAAATAGATAGATAGATATACCCAGATAGAAATAGAGTAGATAGATACACAAAAAATAAAGGAACAAAAGAGATAGACATTTGAGAAAGGGACATAACTGTGATTTTCCCCATCCCTGAATTTATCCAAGTCAGTACAGAGACTGCGATAAATTCCTTGAACATGTCAAATGCAATACATGTTCTACAAAACAGCCGATGTTTGACCGTGAGGTGAACTCAGGCAATATACATTTCAACAAGAAATAATAGTTTGATACAGCACTTCTTCTTCTTCTTCTTCTTCTTCTATGTGCCCTGTCCCTTCTCCACGTCTCCCTATCCCTTGTGTCTCTTAGTATGTTTGCTCCTGTTACTCCTGGCAACCCCGGTTCCGTCACCCACCTGATCAGGCCCTGCAAATACGTTATCCGCTGCCTTCCACTGTCTCTCTTTCCTTCTATCTGGCCAGTCAGTATCAGGTTCTCCAGGCTCTCCTTACTCATTGCACGTCCTAGGAACTTCAGTTGTCTCTTCCTGATGCTCAGTATTAATTTCCTTTTTGTTGCCATTCTTTCCAACATCTCATCGTTGCTTGCATGCTCAGTCCACGATATCCGCAGCATCTTTCTGTAGAAACACATTTCCGCTGCTTCTAGTTTCGTCCTCATTTTCGATGATATTGTCCAGCATTCACTGCCGTATTGAAGAACTGACATCACATAGCAATTTAGTACTTTTTTCTTTGTTTCTAGTGAAATTTTCCTGTGTGTTAGTACTTTACTCAGCTTCTGGAACTCGTTCTTTGCCATGCCAATTCGCCTTCGGATCACTGTGTCGCACTTTCCATCTCCTGTTAGAACACTTCCTAAGTATTTAAAATTTTGTACTTGCTTTATTCTGGTATCTCCCACCTGTATTTAGCATTTTGGGTTGCACCTTTTGCTGATGACCATGCACTCAGTTTTCTTAAAGTTTATTTGTAGTCCTTTTTTGTCACTCTCCACCGATACCTTACAATAACAAAAGAATGAGGAAGTATTGCTGACTTAGATCAAAGTAAAATTAAATTGAAGGAGAAGTATTAATTAAGAGGTTCCATATTCCGGTGACAAATAAGTTATAAAATGGTCAGTTAGTCAGTTAAGTGCCATACGTGATACACGCTTGGGCGATCATGTCTCGAAAGAGACATGACTGACTGGGCAGAAGATTAATCTGCAGTAGGTTGCCATTACTTTCTGCGGTAGACTGGTTGCCGACCAAGGCTATAGAACCCAGTCTGTCCTGTTAAATGACTCATAGCAAGAGGGGGAAGAGATGTATTATATTAAGTAGTAATTAGTGGGGGATCAGTTTATTACTTGATAACATTATAAAACTGATCCCCCACTTTATGACTAGCAGAAGCCTTAATCATGTTTTCAACTATTATATTTAGTCAGTCAGTTAAATGCCATACGTGATACACGCTTTGGGCGATCATGTCTCGAAAGGGACATGACTGACTGGACAGAAGGTTTCCCCGTAGTAGGTTGCAATTGCTTTCTGCGGTAGACTGGTTGCCAGCCAAGGCTATAGAACCCAATCTGTCCTGTTATTTAACCCATAACTGGAAGGAAGAGACGGATTAATACCTTTTACATCTAAAATGAGTGCGTGGCTAAATGGTTAGGGTTAGGGAAATGACACATAGAAGAAGGAAAAACTTTCTTTCTCAAGAGACAGTTTGACGTGTTCTCTAATCGGAAATCTAAGCAAGAAATTCACCGTGTTGGAACATGAATGACTAAAAAATCGACATTAGTTTTCTGGACGACCTAATAGAATGTTTCGATCCGCTCACTTCAAATCAATTGCTTCGTTTAAATACGGCAAACAACGGCACCAAAAGACTTACTTTTCTCCAAATATTTGACTCCAGTTCTTAATCTTTGTTATTGCTTCTTTCATTGTTGCATTTATAACCTTTTCAAATTCTGTTTTTTGTGTAAAACCCAGAGCAATTAAAATAAATGGCGGCTTGAAGCATTCATGTCATTAAGAAATCTAGTGAAACTAGTCGAGTGTTAAGGAATGTAATCAAGGTTGATGTATCGACAGAGAATTTACGGTGAGCGGTCGGGCAAAGAAAGGTATAGTTTGCAAAACTGAAAAACAATCCATGCGAAATGTTAAGATGCTAATGGTCATATTATGGCTGCTACTCTCTTTTATTTCCCGACTTCTATTTCCGTTTTGTTTTCCCGGGGAAGAAGCGGCCCAACACGGGGAATGAAACCGACGAAAATCTACTAGAGACTATTTAGATTCGTTTTACGTTAATGCCGTTAAAAGGCATGAATTTACATCTCCCTACTTCGTTCGAAATGTGCGTTTTGGTGAAGTGAATATCTGCTCGGAACGAGCCGAGTTCGAACTCCAGTTGAATTCGTTGCATTCACTTTTGCGCAAATACCCGTAGGAAAGGTATTAATCCATCTTTTCTTCCTCCAACTATGGATTAAATAGCAGAACAGATTGGGTTCGTAACCAGTCTACCGCAGAAAGTAATGGCAACCTACTACGGGGAAACCTTCTGTCCAGTCAGTCATGTCCCTTTCGAGACATGATCGCCCAAAGCGTGTATCACGTATGGCATTTAACTGACTGACTAAATATAATAGTTGAAAACATGATTAAGGCTTCTGCTAGTCATAAAGTGGGGGATCAGTTTTATAATGTTATCAAGTAATAAACTGATCCCCCACTAATTACTACTTAATATAATACATCTCTTCCCCCTCTTGCTATGAGTCATTTAACAGGACAGACTGGGTTCTATAGCCTTGGTCGGCAACCAGTCTACCGCAGAAAATAATGGCAACCTACTGCAGATTAATCTTCTGCCCAGTCAGTCATGTCCCTTTCGAGACATGATCGCCCAAGCGTGTATCACGTAAGGCACTTAACTGACTGACTAAATATAATAGTTGAAAACAGGATTAAGGCTTCTGCTGGGCATAAAGTTGGGGATCAGTTTTATAATGCTATCAAGTAATAAACTGATCCTCCACTAATTACTACTTAATATAATACATCTCTTCTGGAGACATGACTGACTAGGCAGAAGATTATCCCGCAGTAGGTTGCCATTGCTTTCTGCGGTAGACTGGTTGCCAACCAAGGCTATAGAACCCAATCTGTTCCGTTATTTGACTCATAGCTAGAGGCGGAAGAGACGTATTATATTATTAAGTAGCAATTAGTGGGAGATCAATTTATTACTTCATAACAATATAAAACTGATCCCCCACTTTGTGCTCAGTATAAGCATTAATCATTTTTTCAACTATTATATTTAGTCAGTCAGTTAAGTGTCATACTTGATACACGCTTTCGGCGATCATGTCTCGAAAGTGTCATGACTGACTGGGCAGAAGATTACCTCGCAGTAGGTCGCCATTGCTTTCTACGGTAGACTGGTTGCTAGCCAAGGCTATAGAACCCAATCTGTCGTATTATTTAACCTATAACTGGAGGGAGGAGACGGATTAATACTTTTCTTAAGGGTGTTTGTGCGTAAGTGAATGCAATGATTTCAACTGGAATTCGAACTCGGCTCCCCGATTTGTCGTTCCGAGTCGATTTCCTGTTAAAAAAGTAACAACGAAAAAGCTATTCACGTATAAGCATTTTTTTCTAAAGTTCAACCAACATTTTGGATGGGTGAGCCTCGGATCAAACCGCATTTCAATGAAATGTAAATGGATGAGCCTTTGATCAAACTACTTTTCTATTTTATCTATCAAGACAGTAGCGAATAAAAGGCCGTGACTCCCATCAACAACCTTGACAGGATTCAATCAACAATATAGATGAGAGAGCCGATGGGTTAATCACTATCATAAATACCTTACTCGCAGTAGTAGTAAAATTGCTCATTCTTTTTGTCAAATGCTCAGATTTCATCTTCATTGACTTAAAAACAGTTTGTTTAGAACTGAGGCGTTTTCATTCCTGGGGATTTCTTTTTTTTTTTTTGCTTTACCGTAAAAGCCAAATCTTTCTTTAGGCAAAATTACTCGATCGTAGATTTGTTTGAATAAATATTGCATTAAATAGAGGTCATGTCGTGAGGGATTTTCATTAAATCCCAAATGGCGCCATTAAAAAAGAAATACGTTTATTTTAATAAAACAAAGAATATGAAAAACAGTTTTTGGCTACTTGGACTAATCCCTTACCAAAACGGAAGGAAAGGCATGATAATCCAAATAAATGAATTCCAAAAACGAATTATAACTGAAAACATTTTATATACAACACTGAAGTATACATATAAAAATTACGCCGGTCGGCATTTTTTTCGACCCAAATGTTGTTTGGTAATGAACACATGGGCTACTTGATTGACATCTAGGTTCCACCTTTTACCGTAAAAATAGTCAAATATAACTGTCACTTCTACTCTAACAGTTTCTTCTATCGCACTTCCCGTCTGTGGAACTCACTTCCATATACATCCATCTCTGATAGCTACAATCTCCAAAAGTCTAAAGGCAACGTCATTTGCCAGCTTCTATCTCTCTAAATCCCATTCACTTCTTATCCTTTCTTTGGTATGTTTTTTCTCTCACTGTAACCCCCTGAACACCAGTGGAAGTCCTGCCTTGCTTGGGATGAAATAATTATAAAAAGAAAATATTCTATTCATGTTTTTTTCTATTGTGAAAATCTTGTCAGCAATTTAATGCAAACTCATTGCGGTTGATAAACCGTAAAATACACCAAACCAAACTTAAAACACCGGTCGACATTTTTTTCAGCCAAATGTTGTCGGGCAATGGGCACATATTTCTGGGTTATTTTTTCACGCTTATTCTAAAAATCAAATTCATTTTGCTCCACTGCATCACGATTTCTCAGTACAGATAATTTCTATTTTGCTTAAAATAGGCCAAGATACTCTTTTAACAGTGCCAGGGCCAAATAGAACCAATCTTAAACATTTTCATGTTAGAACCAGTCAGTTAAGTGCCATAGTGAAACACGCATGGGCGATCATGTCTCGAAATAGACATGACTGACTGGGAAAAAAATGATCCCGCAGTAGGTTGCTATTACTTTCTGTGGTAGACTAGTTGCCGACCAAAGCTACAGAACCCAATCTGTCCTGTTATTTGACTCATAGCTAGAGGGGGAAGAGATGTATCATATTATTAAGTAGTAATTAGTGGAGGATCAGTTTATTACTTCATAACAACATAAAACTGATACCCCACTTTATGCCCAGTAGAAGCCTTAATCATGTTTTCAACTATTATATTCAATCAGTCAGTTAAATACCAGACGTGATACACGCTTGGGCGATCATGTCTCGAAAGAGACATGACTGATTGGGCAGAAGATTATTCCGCGGTAGGTTTCCATGACTGTCTGCGGTAGACTGGTTGCCGACAAAGGCTATAAAACCCAATCTGTCCTGTTATTTAACCCATAACTGGAGGAAAGAGATGGATTAAATACCTTTCCCAAGGGTATTTGCACGTAAGTGAATGCAAGGAATTCAACTGGAATTTGAACTCGGCAACCCGATTTCTCTTTCTAAGCCAATATCCACTGCACTACAACGCATATGTTAGAATATTTTTGGTTTGGTTGTTTTGTTTTTATGGCTTATGAACCTCGGCGGGTCATTTATTGCCAACTAAATTTTATTTATTTATTGATGTTAATACATTTTTCTTTCAACAATTTATTTTTTTTATGTAAGTTTTGTGTCTAGTAATACTTTTTTCTTTTCGAGTATCAAGATTCATTGGGATTTTTTTTTTTTTTTTTAAAGGGCAGGGTTCCCAACTCCTACCATGTTATTTAATCCATAACTGGTGGGAAGGGACTGATTAATACCTTTCTCAAGGGTACCAGTGCTTAAGTGAATGCAGGGTATTCAACTGGAATTCGAACTCGGCTCACCGATTTCTCTTTCCGAGAAGATATCCACTGCACCACAACGCACATCCGCCACTAAACGCTTACAGCACCTGGCATTCCCAAGCGGTCACCCATCTAAGTACTGACCAGGCTCAGCATTGCTTAACTTCAGTGATCGAGTGAGAACCGGTGTATTCAACGTGATATGGCCGTAAGCACGCACATCCGCCACTAAACGCTTACAGCACCTGGCATTCCCAAGCGGTCACCCATCTAAGTACTGACCAGGCTCAGCATTGCTCAACTTCGGTGATCGAGTGAGAACCGGTGTATTCAACGTGATATTGCCGTAGGGCCCACATGTTAGGAAAACTTACCATAAAAGAAACAATATCCCAATAACTTAAAGAATGCATTTTCAGCATTCTTTAAGTTAAAAGCGTTTAGAAAAAAAAAATTTTTTTAAAAATGAATCCCGTAGCTGTTATATCTTATCGTCATGAAGTAATAATTTAAATGATTATGAAAGCACATAAGGGCATGCGAAAAAGCGAGCAAATCGCTTTTCAGTTGTGTTAATAAGCATCAGGATACCCTGTATAAAGTTTTGGTCAGGGTGGATGCTGGTCTTGCTGGAGATAGCTAGGAAAAATGCCTATCTGGTGTTTAGCGGCTATTTTAAGTGTTGATAAAAAAATTCGAATCTTAAATACACACGCCAAGCACCCTAACAACCCTCAATTATCAATGTTTCTATGCATGTTATACAGAAACTGCGTGACAACACCAAACCTCTGTAAATTCAAGTGATATGATAAAATTTTATGATGGTTTTAGTCTTAAAGTAAAAAACTACTGAAATCGCTATCCTTGAATGACTTCTAAAGAGCTTCTTCAATGAAAAGTAGTGAAAAAACAGAAATCACAAAGTTTTAACAAGCTAAAAACATTGAGGGCACAAGAACGTTTTCCAGTGAGATATCTCCCACAAAATCAAGCATTTTCAGGTCAGCTTATCTGAAGGGAAATAACTTAGAATTAATTTTGAAAGTTATTCGAACATTTTTTCTTGAATGGTAAATCATTTTAACATGGAACGAAATGTCACATATTTAAGCCGTGACATATCTCTGTGAATTAGGCATTTTGGTTTATTTTAAGCAAAATAGACATTATCTGTACCGAGGAAACGTCATATGATGGGGTAAAATGGACTTGGTTTTCAGATTCAGCATGGAAAAAAAATAGTCCAGAAACTGTGCTCATTACCCAACAACATTTGGGTCGGAAAAAATGTCGACCGGTGTTATCGGTTTGGTTTGGTTTGTTTCATTTTACGGCATATCAAACCGCATCAAGTGATTTAATGCCGGCAAGATTTTGACAATAGGTTTGTAAGAATAGAATATTTTCTTTTTATAATCATTTAACCGAAAGCAAAGCAGACCTGCCACTGATGCGCAGGGGGATTACAGCGAGAGAAAAAATAGGGTAGAGCGGATGCCGAAGGAAGGAGAAGAGGTAGACGAGATTTAGGGAAGTAAATGGGATTTAGAGAGATAGATAGATAGTAATTGACTATCTATCTATCTATCTATCTATCTATCTATCTATCTATCTATCTATCTATCTATCTAACTTACTGCTGTCAGCGTAACAGTTATCTATGCTGAAACTGAAATCAACAAGCAGAGTTTAATTTTCTTACTTCGTTTACTGTCGGACAAACTACGAATCCATCTCTCCTCCCCACCAGGTATGTGTCAAATATTAGGGTAGCCTTGGTTCTCTAGTCTTTGGTGACAATCAGTGTGAAAGAATGAAACCTTGAATACGAAACCACGGACCAAGTAGCAGAAAACCACCGAAATCTCTTTCCTAAAATGGCATGACACAATTCACAGAAAAAAAGGGAATCCGTAGAGAGCTATGATTGCCGACACTCTGAAGGGTTTGAAAAAAGTTTATATATCTTTTATAATCTAAACTTATTTATAAACCTAACTGTATGTGTGTGTATGTATGTATGTATGTGTGTGTGTCCGTTACCTACAGACTTCGAAACAGCTGAACCGATTTCCTTGAAAATTTACACAGTTGTACTATAAGCGTCTGCGAGTGTTCTTAGCTAGGTCTTGTGTCGAGGTTCCCGCGATAAATATCGAAAATCGATAATCGTAAAAATCGGGTTATAGAAGGAGTGGTCCGATTTTAATCAAATTTGATACACTCATAGACAAAGACATGAGAAACGATTTTCAGAAGTTTCAAGGTTGCAGTTCTTACAATAGTGCAGAAAATCGATAATATATATATATATAAAAGGCAAGATGTTTGTGCGTGTGTCTGTTTATCTGCTTGTATTTTTTCACCCCTTTTATTTTAGTTTTTGCTTTGAGTTTGGCTCTAGGTACATATAATTGTAGTTCTTAGTCTCAGCCATGATATCATTTACTCAGAGGACTTATTTAACCTTCAAAATTCAGTTTACGATGAAAAAAAACTTATTTGATATCGATACCAGGAAATCAAAATTTGACTTACATCCATTCATTTTTCTTTCAGTCTACGGTTTCGCTTTAACTGGAAAAAACTATTGCTTTTTAGTCTTTCGTGCCAACGTCCAAAGAATCCATGACCATGGATTAGTTTTAAAGCTTTCATTATACCCGAGCAACGCCGGGTTATACTGCTAGTAAAAAATATAAATACGACTGGAAATTAAAGTTTGAATTTGATTTGAGTCTGTTCATATGCATTTCGTACTAATACTTTTGGGAAAGGCACAACTTTGAACTATCTCTGTCTCCCTTCTCTTTTCCCTATCTCTCCCTCTCTCTTTCTCCTCTCTCTTTTTCCCTATCTCTTCCTCTCCCTCTCTTTTTTCTCTCTCCCCTGCTCTCTCCCCTCTCTTTCCCTTATATTTCCCCCACTCTTTCAGCTACAAACATTTTGACAAAGGAGAATATTTGCCGAGAAATATATAAAGGCCAAGAGGGAGAATTAACCGAAAAAGGTTAAAATAACAATAACGACGATGAAAAAAAAAGAAGACGAAAGAAACGTCAAAAAAGAAAAAGGCCCGAATGTCTTGAGATGCAATCGCCATGTTATGCCGTTTGCAGACCATTCCCACTACTGCCCAGTCTGCGATTTTTGTTCCTGAATGAACGAGGTAAAGATTAGAGGAGAGCTAAGGTAGGTAGGGGTAGGGTGGGTTGGGGAATTTGGCTAGTAAAACAGGGGGTGGGTCCGGGAGAGAGAGGGCACCTAGTAGGGAAGATGTTTTTGAGTAATGAAAGATGGGTTTAATTGCGTACATGCACACGCTGGTCATTTTGCTAGCGTAGAAAATTGCTGATTTATGACAATGAGGGTGAAATGGCGTTCACAGTGATAAGGCAAACTGATTAACTGCATCATATGCACTGATGAGCATGCTATCTATCTATCTATCTATCTATCTATTTATCTATCTCATTCTGTTCATCATCTATCTATCTATCTATCTATCTATCTCATCCTGTTCATCATCTATCTATCTATCTATCTATCTCATCCTGTTCAT
>JBBBDQ010001240.1:3745000-3750000 GCA_037127315.1 Ascarosepion bandense | reverse complement strand
TATCTATCTATCAATCTAGTCTGTTCATTATCTATCTATCTATCTATCTATCTATCTGTCTGTTCTATCTATCTATCTATCTATCTATCTATCTATCTATCTATCTATCTAATCCCTGTTCATTATCTATCTATCTATCTATCTGTCCATGTTCACTATCTATCTATCTATCTATCTATCTATCTATCTATCTATCTATCTATCTATCTATCTATCTCATCCCTGTTCAATATCTATCACTCTCAACCTGTTCACTATCTATCTATCTATCTATCTATCTATCTATCTCATCCATTCACTATCTATCTATCTATCTCAACCTGTTCACTATCTATCTATCTATCTATCTATCTATCTATCTATCTATCTATCATCCTGTTCTATCTATCTATCTATCTCAACCTATCTATCTATCTATGTATTTCTATCTATCTATCTATCTATCTTTCTCATCCTCTTCATTATCTATCTATCTATCATCTATTTACTATCTGTCTATCTATCATCCTGTTCACTATCTATCTATCTATCTCATCCTGTTTCTATCTGTCTGTCTCTCATCCTGTTCACTATCTATCTATCTATCTCATCCTGTTCACTATCTATCTATCTCACCCTATTCATCTATCTATCTATCTATCTATCTCATCCTGTTCACTATCTATCTATCTATCTCAACATATTTCACCTATCTATCTATCTATCTATCTATCTATCTTTCTCATCCCTCCATTATCTATCTATCTATCTCATCCTGTTCAATATCTATCTATCTATCATCCTGTTCAATATCTATCTATCTATCATCCTGTTCAATATCTATCTATCTATCTCATTCATTCAATATCTATCTATTATCTATCATCCTGTTCACTATCTATCTATCATCCTGTTCTATCTATCTATCTATCTATCTATCTATCTATCTATCTATCTATCTCATCCATTCATTCTATCTATCTATCTATCTATCTATCTATGTATCTCCATCCTGTTCATTTATCTATCTATCTATCTATCATCCTACCATTATCTATCTATCTATCTATCATCCTGTTCTATCTATCTATCTATCTATCTATCTATCTATCTATCATCCTGTTCATTTATCTATCTATCTATCTATCTATCTATCTATCTATCTATCTATCTCATCCTGTTCATTATCTATCTATCTATCTATCTATCTATCTATCTATCTATCTATCTATCTATCTCATTCTGTTCATTATCTATCTATCTATCTATCTATCTATCATCTTGTTCACTATCTATCTATCTATCATCCTTCCTATCTATCTATCTATCTACCTACCTATCTATCTATCTATCTATCTATCTATCTATCTATCTATCTATCTATCTATCTATCTATCTGTCTGTTCATTATCTACCTATCTATCTATCTATCTATCTATCTACCTATCTATCTATCTATCTATCTATCTATCTATCTATCTATCTATCTATCTATCTCATCCTGTTCATTATCTATCTATCTATCTATCATCTATTTCATTATCTATCTATCTATCTATCATCCCTGTTCCTATCTATCTATCTATCTATCTATCTATCTATCTATCTATCTATCTATCTGTGCCTATCTATCTATCTATCTATCTATCTATCTATCTATCTATCTATCTATCTGTCTGTTCACTATCTATCTATCTATCTATCTATCTATCTATCTATCTATCTATCTATCTATCTATCTATCTATCTATCATCCTGTTCCTATCTATCTATCTATCTATCTATCTATCTAATCCTGTTCACTATCTATCTGTCTATCTATCTATCTGTCTATCTATCTATCTATCCATCCTTTCGTTATCTATCTATCTATCTATCTATCTATCTATCTATCTATCTCCCTCATTCATTATCTATCTACCTATCTATCTATCTATCTATCTATCATCTATTTCATTATCTATCTATCTACCTAGCTAGCTAATCCCTGTTCATTATCTATCTATCTATCTATCTACCTACCTAACTATATTCAATCATTCATTATCTATCTATCTAGCTAGCTAATCCTGTTCATTATCTATCTATCTATCTATCTAGCTAGCTAATCCTGTTCATTATCTATCTATCTATCTATCTATCTATCTATCTATCTATCTATGTATCATCCTGTTCATTATCTATCTATCTATCTATCTATCTATCATCCTGTTCACTATCTATCTATCTATCTATTTATCTATCTATCTATCTTTCTCATCCTGTTCATTAGCTATCTATCTATCTATTTATCTATCTATCTATCTTTCTCATCCTGTTCATTATCTATCTATCTATCTATTTATCTATCTATCTATCTTTCTCTGTCCTGTTCATTATCTATCTATCTATCATCCTGTTCACTATCTATCTATCTATCTATCTATCTCTCTATCTATCATCTGTTCACTATCTGTCTATCTATCATCTATTTACTATCTATCTATCTATCTATCTATCTATCTATCTATCTATCTCATCTGTTCAATATCTATCCATCTATCTCATCTATTTCATTATCTATCTATCTATCTATCTATCTATCTATCTATCTCATCCTGTTCAATATCTATCCATCTATCATCCTGTTCATTATCTATCTATCTATCTATCTATCTATCTATCTATCTATCTATCTATCTATCTATCTATCTATCTATCATCCTGTTCAATATCTATCCATCTATCTATCTATCTATCTATCTATCTATCTATCTATCTATCTCATCTGTTCAATATCTATCCATCTATCTATCCTCTCATCCTGTTCACTATCTATCTATCTATCTATCTATCTATCTATCTATCTATCTATCTATCTATCTAACTAGCTAATCTATTTCTATCATCTATCTATCTATCTATCTATCTGTCCATTCATTATCTATCTATCTATCTATCTATCTATCTATCTATCATCCTGTTCATTATCTATCTATCTATCATCCCTGTTCATTATCTATCCATCTATCTCATCCCTGTTCATTATCTATCCATCCTCATCCTGTTCATTATCTATCCATCTATCATCCTGTTCATTATCTATCTATCTATCTATCTATCATCCTGTTCACTATCTATCTATCTATCTATCTATCTATCTCATCCTGTTCACTATCTATCTATCTATCTATCTATCTATCTATCATCCTGTTCTATCTATCTATCTATCTATCTATCTATCTAATCTATTTCACTATCTATCTGTCTATCTATCTATCTGTCTATCTATCTATCTATCATCTATTTCATTATCTATCTATCTATCTATCTATCTATCTATCTATCTATCTATCTATCTATCTATCTATCTCTCTCATCCTGTTCATTATCTATCTACCTATCTATCTATCTATCTATCTATCATCTATTTCATTATCTATCTATCTATCTACCTAACTAGCTAATCTGTTCATTATCTATCTATCTATCTATCTACCTAACTAGCTAATCTGTTCATTATCTATCTATCTATCTATCTATCTAGCTAGCTAATCTGTTCATTATCTATCTATCTATCTATCTATCTAACTAGCTAATCTATATTTCATTATCTATCTATCTATCTATCTATCTATCTATCTATCTATCTCTCTATCTATGTATCATCTGTTCATTATCTATCTATCTATCTATCTATCTCTCATCTGTTCATATCTATCTATCTATCTATTTATCTCTATCTATCTTTCTCATCTCATTATCTATCTATCTATCTATCTATCTATCTATCTATCTTTCTCTCTGTTCATTATCTATCTATCTATCTATCTATTTACTATCTATCTATCTATCTATCTTTCTCATCCTGTTCATTATATCTATCTATCTATCTTCCTATCTATCTATCTATCTATCTATCTATCTCTCTATCTATCTCATCCTGTTCACTCTGTCTATCTATCTATCTATCTATCTATCTATCTATCTATCTATCTATCTATCCTGTTCATTATCTATCTATCTATCTATCTATCTATCTCATCTCATTATCTATCTATCTATCTATCTATCTATCTATCTATCTATCTCATCCTGTTCATTATCTATCTATCTATCTCATCCTGTTCATTATCTATCCATCTATCTCATCCTGTTCATTATCTATCCATCTATCTCATCCTGTTCATTATCTATCCATCTATCTCATCCTGTTCATTATCTATCCATCTATCTCATCTGTTCATTATCTATCCATCTATCTCATCCTGTTCATTATCTATCCATCTATCTCATCTGTTCATTATCTATCCATCTATCTCATCCTGTTCATTATCTATCCATCTATCATCCTGTTCATTATCTATCCATCTATCTCATCCTGTTCACTATCTATCTATCTATCTATCTATCTCATCCTGTTCACTATCTATCTATCTATCTATCTATCTCATCCTGTTCACTATCTATCTATCTATCTATCTCATCCTGTTCACTATCTATCTATCTATCTATCTCATCCAGTTCACTATCTATCTATCTATCTATCATCCTGGGCTACTATCTATCTATCTATCTATCTCTGTCTATTCACTATCTATCTATCTATCTATCTATCTCATCCTGTTCACTATCTATCTATCTATCTATCTATCTCATCTATTTCACTATCTATCTATCTATCTATCTATCCATCCATTCACTATCTATCTATCTATCTATCTATCTCATCCTGTTCACTATCTATCTATCTATCTATCTATCTGTCTGTTCACTATCTATCTATCTATCTATCTATCTATTTCACTATCTATCTATCTATCTATCTATCTGTCTGTTCACTATCTATCTATCTATCTATCTATCTCATCCTGTTCACTATCTATCTATCTATCTATCTATCTCTGTCTATTTACTATCTATCTATCTATCTATCTATCTCATCCTGTTCACTATCTATCTATCTATCTATCTATCTCATCTGTTCACTATCTATCTATCTATCTATCTATCTATCTCATCTATTTCACTATCTATCTATC
>JBBBDQ010001240.1:3682500-3742500 GCA_037127315.1 Ascarosepion bandense | reverse complement strand
TCTATCTATTTCATCCCTGTTCACTATCTATCTATCTATCTATCCCATCCTGTTCACTATCTATCTATCTATCTATCTATCCCATCTGTTCACTATCTATCTATCTATCTATCTATCACAGTCTGTTTGAATCTATGCCCGTAGCTTGCCACAGGCCTATTACTTAATTGTTCATTTTACATTTTCTCTGTATAATGTTTGTCCACACTTATGATATCTGCTTTTTCTATCACGTGCATTGGCATAGAAGGAAATTATGTTGAAAAACAAAATTTCTTTGTGCAAATTAAACGCCATTTTCCTCATTAGTCTTCGGGATTACGGATGTACTACATTATTGGCAAGTAATTGAAAATGCTAAATACAAAGAGACCGATATTACACACACACGTACACGCACGCACGTACATATATTTTGTTTGCAGAATTGAAGAAAATTATAGGAACACAGAAGGGATTGAATAGGCGACTATATATATATATATATATATATATATATACATATAGTCATCCGCAGACAGATCTGTTTTGCTGTATCACAGATCATCAGTACAGTTAGACTCCGATTGCTTTTAACCCAGGATTGAAACCCGACCGAATTGTCGTCAGTCGGCGGTTCTACCTCTGGGCCATGGGTGCTAGGTAGAAGAAGGCAGCCTTTTAGAATGTATATTGTCATTATACACGCCCAATAGCCAGAGTGCTCTAATTCATTAGTGAATGAGCGATGCGTACAAGCCAGAGTAGCTACTGTTTCTTAAAGTCTCACATTCTTCCAGAGTGCTCAATCAGGGTGTGAGAGCGTATATATATATAGGAATAGAATAAGTAAAGAACAAGTAGGAAAAGTGTCTTTAATCTAATACAATTCACTTTAACGAGCTTCTTCAGAGATTTTTTGAAGCACGAATTACTTAAATACTTTTTACATAATTAAAGAAAATCTTTTAAAATATCCGCAGAGAGGTATGGTTTCATTGGTCAGATACGTATCACGGATGATAAAGCAATGAATGAATATTTTAAATGTAGATGAAAAACTTAGGTCTGTTTAAGTGTGTGTGCCACAGGTAATAAAAAGAACACTAGATGTTTATTATGAATGTAAGTATTGCGTGTTAAGCGTATTGAAATGATATGGGCCTGGTATGAGTCAACACGGTGGTAGGTCAAGAATATATATTACGTCAACAACAGATACAAACAAATACAAAGAGATACAAAAAGAAAGAGAAATAATAGTTTGGCTACAAGTGACCGACCGACAGACAGACTAGGCTGAGCTGAACTGAAGTCGTACTGGAAACCTGTGTTTCTGTCGCCCCGGCTTTGTCCACGATAGTAATTAACTCTCGGTTAATATAGGCAAAGAAGAGTCCATTATTAATTGGGTAACTCTCCACAACACCCACTTCCAAGGGCTTTTTCCCCGAAAAGCTGTTTGATATGTTTTTCGTTTAAGGCCGACGATCAAAGGATCCATGAACTTCCTTTTCCTACTAGATCGCCTTTTTTGGGTGAAACTTGAGGTGCGTCAAGGTTGAAATTCTCGAAGATGATATCCATCGGCTCTTCATTTGACGGTAGTGAACCATTTATGTCAGTTGTCCGACATTTCCTTATTTGATTTTGGTGGCGCTTATGTATATTCTTGGGACCTTGTATCATGTAGACCAGGTCTTCCACTCTTTGTTTTATAGTGCCAACTTCCTAAAACGTCATGTTATTTTTGTATACTTTGAAAAGTACTTTTTCGCCACAAGAATAACGTTTTCTGAGAAGTGTGATTGTCTTTTTGAATTTAACTTGCTTGAGGATAAGCTTGTCGAAAACTGATCAGATTTTTCTTGCAAACATCGTTTCTTCCGGTGAAAGTCCCGCTGGTGTATTAGGATTTGGAGTAATTCTATACACCTGCAAAAACTGTTGCAGCGCCTTCTCAGTAGGTGTGCCCTGTGCTTTTTTAAGTGCTCATTTCAATGTGTCGATGAAACGTTCCGCTTGCCCATTGGACCTAGGATGATATTGTGGAGTCGTGATATGGTTAACTTGAAACATTTCGCAGAATTGTTTGAATTCGTGTTCCATTATCAGTTACTACGCAATCCACAACACCGAAACGTGCAAACAGTCCGTGTAGAAAAGCTATCGAGCATCCTGTGGTTGGTCTTTTACATCTGAGGACTTCCGGCCATTTAGTGTGGCTGTCTACGACTATGAGGTAATAGTGATCCTCTAAGGTTCCCGCAAATTCGACATGTATCCTCTTCCATGGCTGGTCCGTCTTCGGCCAAGGCTTGCACGTAACTGGTGGAGCTTTAGCAGCAAACGTGCACCCTTTGCATTCGTCAATCATGTCTGTGATATCTCTGTCCATGTTAGACCAGTAGAAATAACATCGTGTGAGGCTTTTTGCTCTGTTTTTTCCAGTATGTCTCGTATGAAAGTCCCGAAGGATTTTCTTTTGTAGATTTCTTGGTATCACCACTCTTTCGTTGTATAATAGTACCTCATCACAAAGAGAAAAATCCTCAGTCACACTTGAGTCATTTTTGTAAATTTTATTCTTAGTAGACGTAATGAACTCGTCTTTCAGAGCCTCTCTTTTAATCTCAGATAATGTAACTGGGAGCTCTCTTATGGTGTTTGCAATCCATTCTCAATGTTGCGATTATCGAGTCTTCGAAAAACTCTTTATTTTCAGGAACGAGTCTGGATAATCCGTCAGCGTGGCAAATATTCTTGGAAGACAAATGCTCGATTTTGAAATTGTATTTCAACAATATTGTTCCCCATCGAATGAGTCTGTTAGCGGTGTAAACCGGCAATCCGTTTTTAATTCCATATACCATCAGCAGCGGCTTGTGATCGGTTTGTAGAGTAAAATGTCTGCCATGCAGATATCTGTGGAATTTGGTCACAGCAAAGATTATACTTAATGCTTCTTTTTCGATCTGTGAATACTGCCTTTCTGCCGGCAGCAAAGATCGGGAAGCATGCGCTATCGGTTTCCTCGTTCCGTCCGGAAGTTTATGTAATATACAAGCGCCGACGCCATAAGAGCTGGCATCCCTCGCTACTATACTATCCAATTTAGGGTTATAGTGGGTGAGGGAAAGGTCTGACGTAACTGTATCTTTTATTTTTTCAAATGCTGATTGATATTCTGGTGTCCAATTCCAGATTTTATCTTTCTTTAAAAGATCATTCAACGGGGCTCTCAAATTATGCATGTTCTTTATGAATACTTGATAGAAAGTTGCTAGGCTTAAAAAGCTTTGCAGTGTTTGTACGTTATCCGGGGCCGGCATGTCCTTAATCGCCGTAGCCCTATCAGGATCCGGTCGTCGACCGTCTTTATCAATAATGTGTCTTAAATATTTAATTTGGGTTAATTAAAATTCGCACTTAGCTTCTTTAACTTTAAACCTTTATTCCTGGATTTTATCGAATACGCTTATTATATGCTCTCTATGGTCTTTCACTAATTCACTCGTAACTAGAATGTCGTCAAGATAGGCATTTGCGAAATCAAGGTTTCTCAGCATGGTGTCCATGACCCGTTGAAAAATAGCAAGCGCGACCTTGACCCCAAAAGCCAATCTATTAAATTTATATAGACCTCTATGTGTATTTATACACAGCAGTTTGGAACATTTTTCATCAACCTGGATTTGTAGGTAAACGTCTGATAAATCGACTTTTGAAAAAAATTTCCTCCCGTTTAGTTTGTTGAATATTTCTTCGGGGCTAGGTAGAGGGTAATGATGGTCTTTTAACGAAGCGTTCAAACCCGTCGAAAAATCAGCGCATACTCTGATTTGATTTGACTTCTTAACGTATACCATTGGAGCAGCCCATTCCGAAAAATCAACTTTACACAGGATACCTGCATTTACTAATCTGTCTAATTCTTCGTCTATTTGGTTTACCGCTGCGAACGGAAAGTTCCTCTTCTTTCTGAACACGGGCTGTGCATTATCCTTTAACTTGAATTGAGCTTTTATTTTAGTGCATTTCCTTAAGCCGCCTGAAAACACCCCCGGGAAGTGTTCCTTTAGTTCCAGTTTCAGTTCTTCAATGTTGGACGTTGTAGTTTCTATTTTACAACAGAGCATACTCATTGGACAGTCCCACAAATTGAACTTTTCTATCCAATCTTTACGGAACAAATGTTCAGTATTTTTCATCACATATGCTCTCATTTTTTGTAGTTATTCCACTTAATGTTACCGCGAAAAATACTTCTCCTAAAATGTTTATTTTTTCACCTGTCACAGAGCGGGGGCCGTTTCGTTAGTTCTCAATAAAGTTAGCGTTTTCAGTCGCCTCCACATATGCAAATTTATGATGGTCAGGCCAGATCCATTGTCCAGCTGGAATTTAATTGTTTTATTTAATATTTGCACGATTACATATTTGCGCAAATTTCCGTCTTATCGCTTGACTGCGTCTGCCTTATTTTTTGTTTTTCTGGATTTTTTCGCAACTTGATGTTATATGGCCCGCTTTACCGCAATTCTGACAGATTTTTTTTCTTTCTGGCCGGGCAAAACCTCATCTAGTGTAATTTTCCGCAAATGTAATATGGACCTGGTGATGAATTTTCTTTTCTCTCTTTCTGGAGAGCGGCGTTTTGATCTGTTCATAATTTTTTTATATGAGCGACTCCCAACTTCTTGATATTCCTAGAGTTACTTTTTACAGATACGACCCTCTGGCAGTCTTCTGCTAATTTTGGAGTGTTAAACCTGGCTCATTTTCTAGTTTTGTTAGCACTCGACGTCTAACTTCAGCGTCTCCAGTTGAGACCAGACCTTGAGCAAAAATTAGGCATTGAAAGTCGTCAGCAGATAATTCCGCTAATTTGAAATCGTTACAGTATTTATTTACCGAAGCGGCAAATGTTAAATAGTCCTGCTGATCCTCTTTGAATAAATTTATACCCTTCCATCTTTTATGAAAAAGTGATGTGTTCGGCACAATTCCAAAACTTGACTGTTTCTGAAATTCCAGGTCTGTTGTCTTCTTGGGGAGGATAAATTTTTCTTGGAATTTAGCCAATTATTACAGTTGACGTTAAATAAATCCTCGTGTCGCCTATAAAAAGCATCAAAGGGTTTTTCGTCTTCAGGTACATACTCAAAAGTTTCCATAGTACCCCAGATAGTACCCTGGGAAAAAGCAGTATCGTTCTCAGTTTGTTTGCCATTTAATGATTTAAGAAGTAACTCTTCAATTTGATTTTGTCGTTCCTCGGTCGTTTTAAAGACTTGTTCTTACAAATCCATCTGTTGTTTATGTAGCTCTATAAATAATTGTTGTTGTTGTTGCAACTGCTAGTCGCTTTTTTGTTGTCGATCCAACTGAGTTTTCATTAATTGAATTATCACTTTTTGTAAGTCTTCCATTTTTTTTCAAACTCAACACGACCAATTTTTCGTAAACACGAAAAGAAAAACACTAACTGTAGTTACAGTTTTTTTTTTCGTAAGACGTACGTCAAAGAGAAAGAGATAGGCTCAAAATGAATCTACTTACAGATTTTTCTGTGACGCCGTTCCTGGCTTGAAGGAAATTCTTTCATTCGAATCTGAATTTTTTTCTTCTCTTTTTTTATTAGTTGCAGGCTGGTTTAGAGGGGGTATATATTTTTCCTTTCTTGATACTTCACGTTTATTCGACCGATTATATGTGAGTGTGGGGCTATCCCTTGGTACTTGAAATCCACGTTCGACCGTCGATGTTCGCAATTTCTGTATTTCCGACGTTGCTAGTTGATATGTGGCGATAGTGGTCAAAGAAAAAAGGTTTTCTTTTCTTGCGTGAATTCTTATATCTTCGTCGCTCGTTGATATAACGACAGTGGTCAAAGAAAAAGGTTTTCCTTCCCTGCGTGAATTCTTATATCTTCGTTGCCAGTTGATATGGACCCGGTATGGGACCATAAAATAATGAGTCAACAGGTTGGTCGGTCAAGAACATATATTACATCAACAAGAGATACAAACAGATACAAAGAGAAAGAGTAATAATCGTTTGGCTACAAGTGACCGACCGACCGACCGACAGACAGACTAGGCTGAGCTGAACTGAAGTCGTACTAGAAACCAGTGTCTCTGACCTCGAGAGTAATTAACACTCGGTTAATATAGGCAAAGAAGAGTCCATTATTAAGTGGGTAATTCCCCACAAAATTAAACTATAGGCGAATTAAGTGTGTGCATATGTTGGTAACGTTAGGATGTGTAAATGACAAAAACGAAATACATTTCTTTTCAAAATTGTAGTGAAATAATATATACACGTGTGAAGCGATGAAACAATTTTCTTTTTTGATTTATAATGAGAAAAACATGTATACATGTATGTGTAGGTATTAGATACTGTTATATATGACTAGCAGTATAGCCCGGCGTTGCTCGGGTGTAATGAAAGCTTTAAAACTAATCCATGGTCCTGGAGCTCAGACTCTTTGGACGTTGGCACGAAAGACAAAAAAGCAATAGTTGTTTCCAGTTAAAGCGAAACCGTAGACTGGAAAAAAACCAATGGAAGTAAGTCAAATTTTGATTTCCTGGTATCGAGATCAAATTTTCTGCACTACTGTAAGAACTGCAACCTTGAAACTTCTGAATATCGTTTCTTATGTCTTTGTCTATGAGTGTATCAAATGTGATTAAAATCGAACCACTCCTTCGATTTTTTCGATTTTCGATATTTATCGGGGGTACCTCGACACAAAACCTAGCTAAGAACACTCGCAGACGCTTCTAGTACAACTGTGTAAATTTTCAAGAAAATCGTGTCAGCCGTTTCGGAGTCTATAGGTAACGGACACACACACACACACACACACACACACGCACGCACGCACGCACGCACGCACGCACACACACACACACAGTTTCATTTATAAATAAGTTTAGATTGTATGTTATTTATATTGTTTAATTGTAATATTGTAATGATATAATATGGTGTTTTATGTGTATGTTTTAATATCTATTTATATTACTTAATTATGTAGGTATCTCCATTAAATCGCTGAAAAACTGCAATGTATGAAGAAAAAAGGTCCCAAATTGAATAAAAACGAACTTTTTCTATCAAAATGTTCATGTTATTAAGAGGAAAAATCAAAGTATTTTTTAATTATTTAAAAAAAAAATTATCCTTTCTAACTCGTTCGAAATTTTGGTAAAATATCTTGTTTTGATTTTCGTTTGTGGGTAACCAAATCGTTACAGGAGTTCATAATGGAAAATCTATTATTACGTAACTCAGTTTTTTCCGGTGGAAAACGCATTAATTTGAAAATTCTTGCAAAAATTAAATAATTGTCGTATTTTAATTGACCTCCCAGGACTTATTCACAAATAAAATGAAATTATTTTTGAAATTCTTATTAAAAAAAATCTTTATAAAAATATATTTTTTACATCTGTTGCCCCCTCCTCCACGTAAATTTATGAAATTTTAAGAAATTAACTTTTGTTGGGGAAATTGGATTTATTAGTGAAACGCAGAACCCATGGGGGAATGTAAATCATCTATTTTTTTCAAATATTTTGCCTTTATTTCTAAAAATTTGCTTCCAATAGTAAAATAAAAAAATGCAATAAAACTATGACATTATATAATTTGGTAAGCTTTTAATTGCTTTAACCCTCTAGGGCCATTCGTATCATATTTGATACAGTATGAAAACAAGCCCTGAAAGAAATATTTTCCTGAAAAATTTTTTAAGAGAAATATTTTATAAATTTCAAATGAAAGCAGTCCTGACTGCTTTCATTTGAAATTTATAAAATATAAATTTATAAAATGTTTCCTTATAGGGAAATACCAAATGTTTCGTTATAGGGAAATACTGTATCAAATATGATACGAATGGCCCTAGAGGGTTAATAATCAATATATATTAAGATCATTATAGTCTAAAAAAATTCGATTAATAATGAAATTTTAAAAGAATTGTTTTTATTTTTTAATTATAATAGTTCATAAAGTTTCAAAAAATATTTAAAAGATTCATTTGTAAGTTATTAGGTGAAGAATATATTTCAGTCAGTTAAGTGCCATACGTGATACACGCTTGGGCGATCATGTCTCGAAAGATACATGACTGACTTATTTTATCTCGCATCTGTCTGGTTGTCATCGCATGTCAAATATACGGGGAAATGATCAGAAAGCTTAACATACTGTGTTTAATAAATACTTTTGGTCTAAGTTTCATGCTATGAATTAGTAATACTTGTATGAATCAGATTAATTTAACTTTAAATTTAGTAATTTTTCAAGAATAAGATCTCACAGATGTATATTTTATTTTTAAAAGATTTTTAAAACTGAGAACTAAATTTTGAAAAGAAAAAAGAAAAATATTTTATTACAGACTTTGTTTCAAAAACCAGCAATTCCTACGGACTCCCAAAGATACATAAATCAAACACAATTAAAGCAGATCTCAAGGAACAAAACTATGAATACATTCACATCTCAAACCCTAGTGATCTTAAATTCAGATCAATTGTAGCAGAGCCAGCCTGCCCAACAAGCAGACTGAGCAACCTAACAGATAAAATATTAGAACCATACATCATAAAAATAAAAAGCTACATCAGAGATATCATGTATTTCCTAAGCTTCATACCACAAACAGTAGATCCAGGTACACCCAGAGTAACATTTGATGTGAACTGTACACAGCAACATAACCCATAAACTAGGTAAACAGGCCATTATATTTTGGATTGAAAAACACCCAGAAATACTTCCCACAGGCTTCGCAAAAGAATTTATTATGCAGAATATAGAACTAATATTAGACAACAACTAATTCCAATTTAACAATAAAAATTATATTCAAGCAACAGGTACCGTAATCGGGACAAAAATGGCACCGACCTATGTAACACTCACACTAGCATATCTAGAAGAAAACCTATACAGCCAAATAGGACACAAATATGGGGAAGACATAAAAAGTATCTAAACTTATTTATAAATGGAACTTTGTCTGTGTGTGTGTGTGTGTGTGTGTGTGTGTGTGTCCGTTACCTATAGACTTCGAAACGGCTGAACCGATTTTCTTGAAAATTTACACAGTTGTACTATAAGCGTCTGCGAGTGTTCTTAGCTAGGTTTTGTGTCGAGGTACCCCCGATAAATATCGAACATCGAAAATCGAAAAATCGGGTTATAGAAGGAGCGGTTCGATTTTAATCAAATTTGACACACTCATAGACAAAGACATAAGAAATGATATTCAGAAGTTTCAAGATTGCAGTTCTTACAATAGTGCAGAAAATCGATAATATATATATATATATATATAAAAGGCAAGATGTTTGTGTGTGTATCTGTTTATATGCCTGTCTGTATGTTTTCAGCCCTTATATTTTAGTTTTTGCTTCAGGCTTGGCTCTAAGTAGGTATAATTGCAGTTCTTAGTCTCAGCCATGATACCATTTACTCAGAGGACTTCAAAATTCAGTTTACGACAAAAAAAAAGTATTTGATATCGATAACAGGAAATAAAAATTTGACTTAATCCATTCATTTTTCTTTCAGTCTACGTTTTCGCTTTAACTGAAAACAACTAGTGCTTTTTAGTCTTTGGTGCCAACGTCTAAAGAGTCTGAGCTCCAGGACCATGGATTAGTTTTAAAGCCTTCATTACACCAGAGCAACGCTGGGTTATACTGCTAGTATTCAATAAATCATGGAAAAGGTATATAGATGATTGTTTTATCTTTTGGAGATCAACATGTGGAGACATAAATAAACTACATAATCTACCCCAAAATTTGCACCCCAAAATTAAGTTCACACTCGAATATAGTTGTAAAGAATTGCCATTCCTAGACATTTCATAAAAAACAAAAAAAAAATTACATCACAGACATTTACCATAAACCCACAGACACCCAACAATACCTCCATTTCAAGAGTCGCCACCCTAAAAGTTGTCTAAAACTCATCCCCCTCTCCCTGGCACAACGAATTTGGACAATAGTAGCTGACAAAACACTTCGTAAAATATGCCTAGAGGAACTACGAAAAACACTATAAATAAGAGGATACCCCCACCTCCACTAATAAACAAGGGTTTCCAACTGGTTGAAGAAATACCATTTGAATTTCTCCGAAATTAAAAAACAAACAAACAAGAAACAAAAACAAAACAGGAAAAAGAAGAAAACATTCTCGCATACATCTCTACACACAACAAAAGCAACCCAGAATTATTTACAAAAAAAAAAAAAAAAAAAATGACACATAGAATTACTCAACAAAAATGATAAAATAAAAGAAATATTATAGACAATTAAAATAATTAAAAGCAAACACCAAGCCCAAAATTAAAAAAAAAACAAACATACTAACCCCATCAAAATTCGAGCAACACACACAACGGGGGGGGGGGGTGTCACAAAATGCAACAAAAAAGATGTGGGGTCTGTAACATAATAATAGAAGGAAACCACTTCAAGTTCAAAAACACGTCTTCTTTCGAAATAAAAACAGATCTGAGATACAACTCTAAAAACGTAATTTATGCTCTAAAGTGTGATGAATACGCAAAGATATACGTGGGGGCGACACAAGACCTGAATAAAAGAGTAACTCTGCACAGAAGTAACATTAAACTAGCCAATAATAGGAAATTGTACGTTTCCCAACACTTACACCGAATGGAGTTAAATTCAGAGTAATACCTATCTATCAAAATGCAGATTATAACACGCTCATGATGCAGGAAGAAATATTTATAAAAAATACAAGCCTTCACTCAACAAAATAACATGAAAAACTAAGAGACACACACAAACACACTAAATTCAAACGCAATAAAAAAATTCGCAAGCCATTTCAAAAAGCAGTACTTCTGTATTCTAAAAACAACAAAAGAACTTGAAAATACGTAGAATTGAATCAAAATCGCTGAAAACAATTTTGAAGAAAAAAAAATAAGAAAACAAATTTTACAAGTCAGTGTAAAAAATATTTTCTGGCAAACGAAAGGTGAATGATTCCCAAAACGGAAGAGATTTAACGATCGAGTGTGAAAAAAAAAAACAAACAAAAAAAAAAAAACAACTAACAAACAGGCACGCATATGAACTTTCTGACTTGCTTACCCACCACTTGTCTATATATACACAGGATTTTCGGCAAAGACAAACGGATCTCGATATGTAAAGTCACAAGTTTATTCGCCTGAAGATAGTCAACTTTGGACTTGAAACACGTGTATCGACACAAATACCAATATGGACACTTAATAATATAAAAAAAGCAAGTAATATTAATAATAATAGCAATAATAAATCTACACTTAAAACCTTCACGGTTTCTCGCATTTTTTCTTATATATATTTGGTTTGTTTGTTTTGGTTAGCGGTTATTTAATGCCGAAATTTAAATATTTTGTTCATAATTTTATCCTTTGAGAGTACATGTAAGTTTTTAGATATATATTCTGTAAAATGTGTTCTTGGTAATTTTATTATAGAATTAAATTGTTTTCTTTTTTAGTGTGGCATTGATGTCCTTTTGCTATAAAACTTTATCATTACCCATTTTATCATAAAAATGTACAGTTGATCTTTATTTAGGGGTTCACTGTTTGCTTTTAGCTGGGACTCTAACAGGTCTGTTCCGGGTCAGGGTGGTCCTGAGGAAAACAACAATTAAGGGGTGGTTTCACGCTCGTCAAAATCGACAATATCACGTTCAGATGCCTTGCTGTCGGATGTAGTTTATCATCATACCCAGAACGATATATATATATATATATATATATATATATATATAGAGAGAGAGAGATAGAGAGATATATATATAGATAGATAGATAGAGAGAAATAGATAGAGAGAGATATATAGATAGATAGAGATAGATATATAGAGATATAGATAGAGAGATAGATATCGAGAGAGATAGAGAGAGAGTTCGTAAAAATATAAACAAAACCGCTTCGAAGTCAGGTAATGGCTAACGATCTAGTCTGGCTGACTATTAATACTGAGTATTGTGTTCAATTCTCACTGGGTACTCCGTTATTGTTGCCTTGTGTCAAACTAAGCTAAACTTAGTAAACAACAAGAGGTTAACAGTCTTTTTTGGCGCACATAGTACGATTTTTCTCTTTACAATGGTGCTGTAACGAACTTCCCTGCTTGACTTGCCCCATACCCAACCCCAAGGCTGTCTGACTCAGACGCGGGGATGCGAAGTACGTATCGGCCGATGAATGGGGGGATCGAAGAATAAAGAAAACCCGGAGAAATATGTCAGTTGCGCGAGAGAGACTAACGGTTAAAAGTATTAGCAACGGAATCGACGAAACGGGTTCGTATTTCAGCCGACGCAGCTTTGTATTCATTTAACATTAACATACTTCTGTGTCCACATTCTTGTGTTATATTGCACTACTCAACATTTTCTCTTTCTGTCGTCTTGGTTAAGAATACGAAGGGTACCCTCAACCATCAAAAAACCCCCCAAAAAACAAACTTTTAAGTGACAACCGGCCGGATGGATATTTTCAAACTAGGGAATAAAAAGAGTAATGTCTATTTTTTTCTTATTTAAGTATGGAACGGCATTATGTCTACTTTTTAACTCGAGTCTAAAACGGATATTTTGAGCGTTGTGTAAACAACTCCGATATATGTATACTTTTTTGACTCGCGTTTAAAACAGGCCTAAGTCAACCATTTTAAACCTTGTGTAAAAAGAACTATTTTGACTCGAGTGTAAAACGGACTTATGTCTACCATTTTAAATCTAGCGTAAAAAGTATTATTTTAACTCGTAAATAAAACGAACCTATGTCTACTTTTTGTTTAATCGAGTGTGAAACAGACTCGATTAAAAAATTTACCATTTTGAACTTTATATAGACAGGACTCATAACTAATGTATTTGACTCTCGTGTAAAACGGACATTTGTCTACCATTTTGAACCTAGTGTAAAAAGGGCCTATATTTACTTTTTGACTCTAGTGTAAAACGGACATTTGTCTACCATTTTGAACATAGTGTAAAAAGGGCCTATATTTACTTTTTGACTCTAGTGTAAAACGGACATTTGTCTACCATTTTGAACCTAGTGTAAAAAGGGCCTATATTTACTTTTTGACTCTAGTGTAAAACGGACATTTTTCTACCATTTTGAACCTAGTGTAAAAAGGGCCTATATTTACTTTTTGACTCTAGTGTAAAACGGACATTTGTCTACCATTTTGAACCTAGTGTAAAAAGGGCCTATATTTACTTTTTGACCCTAGTGTAAAACGGATCTATGTCTACTATTTTAAAGCTCATATAAAATTGATCATTTTAAATCTTGAGTAAAACGAATCTATATCTAATTTTTTGACTCGAGTGTAAAACGGACCTATGTCTACCATTTCGAACCTCGTGTAAAAAGGACCTATACCTACTGTTTGATTCTAGCGTAATCATTACACTGAAGATTGTCTGTATTAGCACAAATCATGCTTGGGTTATGGAAAATAAAAGTTACCAGTTATGAACTCTCCCCATATGGGTTGAAGGCAAGCACTGTTGTTGTTTACTTGGGATATTTGACTGAATCTTTTTGTTTTCTTCCGTCTGGTTAAAATGTGATAGTGCTTTGGGCTTAAATGGGACCCTGTTAATAGATGAAGCGAGCACTTATTGTTACTCCTCTCCATTTGTTCTGATTCGTCGCGAAGAGCATCTTTTTTCGTTACTCAACTCATTGTCACCCGGGAATTCTATGCGTCTTTTATATTTTTTGAAGATAGAACAAAACCCGTCTCCATCGAAAACAGAGGAATTTTAGGCAAAGGTAAGTTTAGTTTCAGCGAAGTATCGGATTTGAAAATGTATCAGTTTCCATTTTAAAGTTTATGAACATTATTTTAAAGTATCAAAAGTTTGTTTCGAGTATCATTAATATCGTTGGTGGGTATTCATATATAGAACGATTGGTGGTGTTATATAGGACGTTGGTGTTATATAGAACGTTGGTGGGTATTTATATATAGAACGTTGGTGGGTATTCATATATAGGACGTTGATGGGTATTCATATATAAGACGTTGGTGGGTATTCATATATAGGACGTTGATGGGTATTCATATATAGAACGTTGGTGGGTATTCATATATAGGACGTTGATGGGTATTCATATATAGAACGTTGGTGGGTATTCATATATAGGACGTGTGGTGGGTATTCATATATAGGACGTTGATGGGTATTCCATATATAGAACGTTGATGGGTATTCATATATAGAACGTTGGTGGGTATTCATATATAGGACGTTGGTGGGTATTCATATATAGGACGTTGGTGGGTATTCATATATAGGACGTTGATGGGTATTCATATATAGAACGTTGGTGGGTATTCATATAGGACAATTGATGGGTATTCATATATAGAACGTTGATGGGTATTCATATATAGAACGTTGGTGGGTATTCATATATAGGACGTTGATGGGTATTCATATATAGGACGTTGGTGGGTATTCATATATAGGACGTTGATGGGTATTCATATAGGACGTTGGTGGGTATTCATATATAGGACGTTGGTAGGTATTCATATATAGGACGTTGGTGGGTATTTATATATAGAACGTTGGTGGGTATTCATATATAGGACGTTGGTAGGTATTCATATAGAACGTTGGTGGGTATTCATATAGGACGTTGGTAGGTATTCATATATAGAACGTTGATGGGTATTCATATATAGGACGTTGGTGGGTATTCATATATGAACGTTGATGGGTATTCAAATATAGGACGTTGATGGGTATTCATATATAGAACGTTGGTGGGTATTCATATATAGGACGTTGGTAGGTATTTATATATAGAACGTTGGTGGGTATTCCTTATATAGGACGTTGATGGGTATTCATATAGGACGTTGGTGGGTATTCATATATAGGACGTTGGTGGGTATTCATATATAGAACGTTGGTGGGTATTTATATAGAACGTTGGTGGGTATTCATATAGAACGTTGGTGGGTATTCATATATAGGACGTTGATGGGTATTCATGTCTAGAACGTTGGTGGGTATTCATATATAGAACGTTGGTGGGTATTCATATATAGGACGTTGGTGGGTATTCATATATAGAACGTTGGTGGGTATTTATATATAGAACGTTGGTGGGTATTCATATGGACGTTGGTGGGTATTCATATATAGGACGTTGATGGGTATTCATATATGGGACGTTGGTGGGTATTCATATGAGTAGGACGTTGGTAGGTATTCATATATAGGACGTTGGTGGGTATTTATATATAGAACGTTGGTGGGTATTCATATATAGGACGGTGTGGTGGGTATTCATATATATAGAACGTTGGTGGGTATTCATATATAGAACGTTGATGGGTATTCATATATAGGACGTTGGTGGGTATTCATATATAGAACGTTGATGGGTATTCAAATATAGGACGTTGATGGGTATTCATATGAACGTTGGTGGGTATTCATATATGGACGTTGGTAGGTATTTATATATAGAACATTGGTGGGTATTCATATATAGGACGGTGGTAGGTATTCATATATAGGACGTTGGTGGGTATTCATATATAGGACGTTGGTGGGTATTCATATAGAACGTTGGTGGGTATTTATATATAGAACGTTGGTAGATATTCATATATAGAACGTTGGTGGGTATTCATATATAGGACGTTGATGGGTATTCATATATAGAACGTTGGTGGGTATTTTATATAGAACGTTGGTGGGTATTCATATATAGGACGTTGGTGGGTATTCTTATATAGAACATTTGGTGGGTATTTATATATAGAACGTTGGTAGGTATTCATATATAGGACTGAGGAGTTGGTGGTGTTCATATATGGACGTTGATGGGTATTCATATATAGGACGTTGGTGGGTATTCATATATAGGACGTTGGTAGGTATTCCAGCATATGGGACGTTGGTGGGTATTTATAGAACGTTGGTAGGTGTTATAGGACGTTGGTGGGTATTCATATATAGAACGTTGGTGGGTATTCATATATAGGACGTTGGTGGGTATTCGTATATAGAACGTTGGTGGGTATTCATATATAGGACGTTGGTAGGTATTTATATATAGAACGTTGGTGGGTATTCATATATAGGACATGTTTATATATAGAACATTGGTGGTATTCATATATAGAACGTTGATGGGTATTCTTATAGAACGTTGATGGAGTGTATATAGGACGTTGGTGGGTATTCATATAGAACGTTGGTGGGTGTATAGGGCGTTGGTGGGTATTCATATATGGAACGTTGGTGGGTATTCATATATAGGACTTGTTGATGGGTATTCATATATAGAACGTTGGTGGGTATTTATATATAGAACGTTGGTGGGTATTCATATATAGGACGTTGGTGGGTATTCTTATATAGAACGTTGGTGGGTATTTATATAGAACGTTGGTGGGTATTCATATATAGGACGTTGGTGGGTATTCATATAGGACGTTGATGGGTATTCATATATGTAGGACGTTGGTGGGTATTCATATATACGGACATTTAGTGGTATTCATATATAGGACGTTGGTGGTGTTATATATAGAACGTTGGTGGGTATTCATATATAGGACGTTGGTGGGTATTCATATATGGGAGCATTGGTGGGTATTCATATTAGGACGTTGGTGGGTATTCATATATAGAACGTTGGTGGGTATTCATATATAGAACGTTGGTGGGTATTCTTAGGACGTTGGTAGGTATTTATATATAGAACGTTGGTGGGTATTCATATATAGGACGTTGGTAGGTATTTATATAGAACGTTGGTGGGTATTCATATATAGGACGTTGGTAGGTATTTATATATAAGACGTTGGTGGGTATTCATATATAGGACGTTGGTGGGTATTTATATAGAACGTTGGTGGGTATTCATATATAGGACGTTGGTGGGTATTCTTATATAGAACGTTGGTGGGTATTTATATATATAGAACGTTGGTGGGTATTTATATGCTGAACGTTGGTGGGTATTTATATATAGAACGTTGGTGGGTATTTATATATAGGACGTTGGTGGGTATTCTTGTATATAGGACATTGGTGGGTATTCCTTAGGACGTTGGTGGGGTATTCATATATAGGACGTTGGTAGGTATTCATATAGGACGTTGGTGGGTATTGTAGGACGTTGGTGGGTATTTGTATAGGACGTTGGTAGGTATTCATATATAGGACATTGGTGGGTATTCATATATAGGACGTTGGTGGGTATTACTATATAGGACGTTGGTAGGTATTCATATATAGGACGTTGGTGGGTATTCTTATATAGAACGTTGGTGGGTATTCATATATAGAACGTTGGTGGGTATTTATATAGAACGTTGGTGGGTATTTATATAGAACGTTGGTGGGTATTTATATATATAGGACGTTGGTGGGTATTCATATATAGGACGTTGGTGGGTATTCATATAGGACGTTGGTGGGTATTCATATATGGGACGTTGGTAGGTATTCATATATAGGACGTTGGTGGGTATTCATATATAGGACGTTGGTGGGTATTTATATATAGGACGTTGGTAGGTATTCATATATAGGACGTTGGTGGGTATTCATATATAGAACGTTGGTGGGTATTCATATATAGAACGTTGGTGGGTATTCATATATAGGACGTTGGTGGGTATTCATATATAGAACGTTGGTGGGTATTCATATATAGGACGTTGGTGGGTATTCATATATAGAACGTTGGTGGGTATTCATATATAGGACGTTGGTGGGTATTCATATAGAACGTTGGTGGGTATTCATATATAGGACGTTGGTGGGTATTCATATATAGAACGTTTGTGGGTATTCATATATAGGACGTTGGTGGGTATTCATATATAGGACGTTGGTGGGTATTCACTTATAGGACGTTGGTGGGTATTCATATAGAACGTTGGTGGGTATTCATATATAGGACGTTGGTGGGTATTCATATATAGAACGTTGGTAGGTATTCATATAGGACGTTGGTGGGTATTCATATATAGAACGTTGGTGGGTATTCATATGTAGGACGTTGGTGGGTATTCATATATAGAACGTTGGTGGGTATTCATATATAGAACGTTGGTGGGTATTCATATATAGAACGTTGGTGGGTATTCATATATAGGACGTTGGTGGGTATTCATATATGGAACGTTGGTGGGTATTCTCTAGAACGTTGGTGGGTATTCATATATAGTACGTTGGTGGGTATTCATATATAGGACGTTGGTGGGTATTCATATATAGGACGTTGGTGGGTATTTATATAGGACGTTGGTAGGTATTCATATATAGGACGTTGGTGGGTATTTTTATATAGAACGTTGGTGGGTATTCATATATAGGACGTTGATGGGTATTCATATATAGAACGTTGGTGGGTATTCATATATAGAACGTTGGTGGGTATTCCTTATATAGAACGTTGGTGGGTATTTATATATAGAACGTTGGTGGGTATTCATATACTGAGACGTTGGTGGGTATTCATATATAGAACGTTGGTGGGTATTCATATATAGAACGTTGGTGGAGTGTTATATATCGTTTGAATGGGTATTCATATAGGACATTGGTGGGTATTCATATATAGAACGTTGGTGGGTATTCATATATAGAACGTTGGTGGGTATTCATATATAAAACGTTGGTGGGTATTCATATATAGGACGTTGGTGGGTATTCATATATAGAACGTTGGTGGGTATTCATATATAGAACGTTGGTGGGTATTCATATATAGGACGTTGGTGGGTATTCATATATAGAACGTTGGTGGGGTATTCATATATAGAACGTTGGTGGGTATTCATATATAGGACGTTGGTGGGTATTCATATATAGAACGTTGGTGGGTATTCATATATAGGACGTTGGTGGGTATTCATATATAGGACGTTGGTGGGTATTCATATATAGGACGTTGGTGGGTATTCATATATAGGACGTTGGTGGGTATTCATATATAGGACGTTGGTGGGTATTCATATATAGAACGTTGGTGGGTATTCATATATAGAACGTTGGTGGGTATTCATATATAGAACGTTGGTGGGTATTCATATATAGGACGTTGGTGGGTATATAGAACGTTGGTGGGTATTTATATATAGGACGTTGGTGGGTATTCATATAGGACGTTGGTGGGTATTCATATATAGAACGTTGGTGGGTATTCATATATAGGACGTTGGTGGGTATTCATATATAGAACGTTGGTGGGTATTCATATATAGGACGTTGGTGGGTATTCATATATAGGACGTTGGTGGGGTATTCATATATAGGACGTTGGTGGGTATTCATATATAGGACGTTGGTGGGTATTCATATAGGACGTTGGTAGGTGATTCATATATAGGACGTTGGTGGGTATTCATATATAGGACGTTGGTGGGTATTTATATAGGACGTTGGTGGGTATTCATATAGGACGTTGGTGGGTATTCATATATATGGGACGTTGGTGGGTATTCATATATAGGACGTTGGTGGGTATTCATATATAGGACGTTGGTGGGTATTCATATATAGGACGTTGGTGGGTATTCATATATAGGACGTTGGTGGGTATTCATATATAGGACGTTGGTGGGTATTCATATATAGGACGTTGGTGGGTATTCATATATAGGACGTTGGTGGGTATTCATATATAGGACGTTGGTGGGTATTCATATATAGGACGTTGGTGGTTATTCATATATAGAACGTTGGTGGGTATTCATATATAGGACGTTGGTGGGTATTCATATATAGGACGTTGGTGTGTGATATAGAACTTTGGTGGGTATTCATATATAGAACGTTGGTGGAGTATTCATATATAGAACGTTGGTGGGTATTCATATATAGGACGTTGGTGGGTATTCATATATAGAACGTTGGTGGGTATTCATATATAGAACGTTGGTGGGTATTCATATATAGGACGTTGGTGGTATTCATATATAGAACGTTGGTGGGTATTCATATATAGGACGTTGGTGGGTATTCATATATAGAACGTTGGTGGGGGTATTCATATATAGAACGTTGGTGGGTATTCATATATAGAACGTTGGTGGGTATTCATATATAGGACGTTGGTGGGTATTCATATATAGGACGTTGGTGGGTATTCATATATGGGACGTTGGTGGGTATTCATATATAGAACGTTGGTGGAGCGTTCATATATAGGACATTGGTGGGTATTCATATATAGGACGTTGGTGGGTATTCATATATAGAACGTTGGTGGGTATTCGTATAGGACGTTGGTGGGTATTCATATAGAACGTTGGTGGGTATTCATATATAGAACGTTGATGGTATTCATATATAGAACGTTGGTGGGTATTCATATAGAACGTTGGTGGTGGGTATTCATATATAGAACGTTGGTGGGTATTCATATATAGAACGTTGGTGGGTATTCATATAGAACGTTGGTGGGTATTCATATAAATTTGGTGGGTATTCATATAGAACGTTGGTGGGTATTCATATATAGAACGTTGGTGGGTATTCATATATAGAACGTTGGTGGGTATTCTTATATAGGACGTTGGTGGGTATTCATATATAGGACGTTGGTGGGTATTCATATATAGAACGTTGGTGGGTATTCATATATACTGGTGGGTATTCATATAGAACGTTGGTGGGTATTCATATATAGAACGTTGTGGTGGGTATTCATATATAGAACGTTGGTGGGTATTCATATATAGAACGTTGGTGGGTATTCATATATAGGACGTTGGTGGGTATTCATATATAGGACGTTGGTGGGTATTCTTATAGAACGTTGGTGGGTATTCATATGGGGCGTTGGTGGGTATTCATATATTAGGACGTTGGTGGGTATTCATATAGGACGTTGGTGGGTATTCATATATGCGAACGTTGGTGGGTATTCATATATAGAACGTTGGTGGGTATTCATATATAGAACGTTGGTGGGTATTCTTATATATAGAACGTTGGTGGGTAGCCATATATATGGGGCTTGGTGTAGGAGCATTCATATATAGAACGTTGGTGGGTATTCATATAGAACGTTGGTGGAAGTTATTCATATATAGAACGTTGGTGGGTATTCATATATAGAACGTTGGTGGGTATTCATATAGAACGTTGGTGGGTATTCATATATAGAACGTTGGTGGGTATTCATATATAGGACGTTGGTGGGTATTCATATATAGGACGTTGGTGGTATTCTGTATATAGGACGTTGGTGGGTATTCATATAGAACGTTGGTGGGGTATTCATATATAGAACGTTGGTGGGTATTCATATATAGAACGTTGGTGGGTATTCCATATATAGAACGTTGGTGGGTATTCATAGAACGTTGGTGGGTATTCATATATAGGACGTTGGTGGGTATTCATATATAGAACGTTGGTGGGTATTCATATATAGAACGTTGGTGGGTATTCATATAGAACGTTGGTGGGTATTCATATATAGAACGTTGGTGGGTATTCATATAGAACGTTGGTGGAGGTATTCATATATAGAACGTTGGTGGGTATTCATATATAGAACGTTGGTGGGTATTCATATATAGAACGTTGGTGGTATTCATATATAGAACGTTGGTGGGTATTCATATATAGAACGTTGGTGGGTATTCATATATAGAACGTTGGTGGGTATTCATATATGGGAACGTTGGTGGGTATTCATATATAGAACGTTGGTGGGTATTCATATAGAACGTTGGTGGGTATTCATATATAGAACGTTGGTGGGTATTCATATATAGAACGTTGGTGGGTATTCATATATAGAACGTTGGTGGGTATTCTTATATAGAACGTTGGTGGGTATTCATATATAGGACGTTGGTAGGTATTCATATAGAACGTTGGTGGGTATTCATATATAGAACGTTGGTGGGTATTCATATATAGAACGTTGGTGGGTATTCATATATAGAACGTTGGTGGGTATTCATATATAGAACGTTGGTGGGTATTCATATATAGAACGTTGGTGGGTATTCATATATAGAACGTTGGTGAGTATTCATATATAGAACGTTGGTGGGTATTCATATATAGAACATACGTTGGTGGGTATTCATATATAGAACGTTGGTGGGTATTCATATATAGGACGTTGGTGGGTATTCATATATAGAACGTTGGTGGGTATTCATATATAGAACGTTGGTGGGTATTCATATATAGGACGTTGGTGGGTATTCATATATAGGACGTTGGTGGGTATTCATATAGGACGTTGGTGGGTATTCATATATAGGACGTTGGTGGGTATTCATATATAGGACGTTGGTGGGTATTCATATATAGAACGTTGGTGGGTATTCATATATAGAACGTTGGTGGGTATTCATATATAGGACGTTGGTGGGTATATTCATATATAGAACGTTGGTGGAGTATTCTATAGAACGTTGGTGGGTATTCATATATAGAACGTTGGTGGGTATTCATATATAGAACGTTGGTGGGTATTCATATATGGGACGTTGTGGTGGGTATTCATATATGAAACGTTTGGTGGGTATTCATATATAGGACGTTGGTGGGTATTCATATATAGAACGTTGGTGGGTATTCATATACAGAACGTTGGTGGGTATTCATATATAGAACGTTGGTGGGTATTCATATATAGGACGTTGGTGGGTATTCATATATAGAACGTTGGTGGGTATTCATATATAGAACGTTGGTGGGTATTCATATATAGAACATTTGGTGGGTATTCATATATAGAACGTTGGTGGGTATTCATATAGGACGTTGGTGGGTATTCATATAGGACGTTGGTGGGTATTCATATATAGAACGTTGGTGGGTATTCATATATAGAACGTTGGTGGGTATATAGGACGTTGGTGGGTATTCATATATAGAACGTTGGTGGGTATTCATATATAGGACGTTGGTGGGTATTCATATATAGAACGTTGGTGGGTATTCATATAGAACGTTGGTGGGTATTCTTATAGAACGTTGGTGGGTATTCATATATAGGACGTTGGTGGGTATTCATATAGAACGTTGGTGGGTATTCATATATAGAACGTTGGTGGGTATTCATATATAGAACGTTGGTGGGTATTCATATATAGAACGTTGGTGGGTATTCATATATAGAACGTTGGTGGGTATTCATATATAGAACGTTGGTGGGTATTCATATATAGGACGTTGGTGGGTATTCATATAGGACGTTGGTGGGTATTCATTGAAGAAAGTGGACAAAACGGTTCCGGAGAGCAACGAATTCGTCCGGGTAATAATAATTCCTTGCATTCACTTACGCACAAATACCATTGAGAAAGATATTAATCCGTCTCTTCCCTCCAGTTATGGGTTAAATAATATGACAAATTTGGTTCTATAGCCTTGGCTAGCAACCAGTCTACCACAGAAAGCAATGGCAAGCTACTGCAGGATAATCTTCTGTCCAGTCAGTCATGTCTCTTTAGAGACATGATCTCCTAAAGCGTGTATCACGTATGGTACTTAACTGACTGAATATAATAGTTGGAAACATGATTAAATCTTCTACTGGGTATAAAGTGGGGGGTCTGTTTTATATTGTTATGAAGTAATAAACTGACCCCCCCCACTGATTACTAAATAATATAATACACATTTCCCCCCTCTAACTCTGAGTCTAATAGGACAGATTGGGGTCTATAGCCTTGGCTGGCAACCAGTCTACCGTAGAAGGCAATGGCAACCTCCTGCGGGATAATCTTCTGCCCAGTCAGTCATGTCTCTTTTGAGACATGATCTAAAGCGTGTATCACGTATGGCACTTAACTGACTGAATAGTAAACCGACTGTTGCATTTCAGTGTGTAGGAGTTGGTCTGCCTGCAAGTGTTTCAGGGAGTTGGTAAGGGAAAGTATGAATCACTATCTTTGATTTGGCTGTTGCGTGCATTGAATACTGTCACCATATCTGGTCGGTTGCTTCTGCTATTCATCTGGAGGGTTGTCGACAAAAAAAAAGGAGGAATCTTTTTTTTTTTTTAATCGTATCACCCCGAGCAAGGCGGTAATGCCACTGATGTGCAGGGGGCTACATAAGATTAAAAGGATTAAGTAAAAGAGAGTGAGGATGAAGATGAACCAGTTAGAAAGGAGCAAGAGAAGGATGAAAATACAGGTGTGATGACAGTTGCAAAGGTGGAGAGAAAGGAAAAGATATACGGGGTGAAGAAAGAACTAGAGTCAAGTGATTAAGAGATGAGGATTAGATGAGTAATCCTTTTCTTTTAAAATCATTTTAATCATTTCACCCCGGGCAAGGCGTAAATGCCACTGATGTGCGGGGGGCTACATAACTGAAAGAAAATTAATTAGAGGAGGGAGAAGAGGATTACAAACCAATTAGAAAGAAGCAATAGAAAGATGAAAATGCAGATGTAATGACAGTTGCAAGGGGGGAGAGAAAGGGAAGGATGTACGGGGTGGGGGAAGGGCTAGAGTCCAGTGGTTAGTAGATGAGTATTGACTTTGCATTTAAATTTCTGGAGGTTGTAGCCGTCAGGAAAGCAAGAATATGGGAGCGAGTTCCACATGCGTGAAGTGCGAGAGAAGAAGCTGCAGGTGTAGAATTGTCGTCTGCATTTGGCTAACCTAACTGTGAATGGGTGGGACCCCGTTACCATTCTGGTTGCACGAGTAAACACCTGTTGAGGAGGTACCAGTGACTTAAGTTCGTCTGAGCAGAAGCCATGAAAGTACTTATAGAACACACAAAGGGAGGCCACATTTCGTCGGTGGGGAAGTGGCTGTAGTCGAGCCGCCAAGTCAGCATCTATCACGTTACTAACTCTCCTTTGGAGCCTGTCGAGAACACTGAGGTGAGCGGCAGGGGCGCCTGACCATAAATGGCAGCAGTACTCCATGCACGGTTGAATGGTAGACTTGTATATATGCAGGATGGATTCAGGCGGAAAGAACGTCCTGGATCGACACAATGACCCAACATTCTTAGCAGTGGATTTAGCTATGGATTCGATGTAGCGGTTCCATTTGAGATCAGAAGAGAGGGTAAGGCCGAGGAAGCGCAGTGTATTGCACTCAGGGAGAATCGCTTGGTCCATGCTTATGTGAGGCAGGAGAGGTTGCCTGTGATGGTTGACAGACAACAGCTTGGTCTTGGACGCATTGAAGTTGACAAGCCACTTCTTGCCCCAATCGGTCCTGACTTGGCAGCTAGCCTCCACTCACGTTCTCACCGAGAAGATGTGGATTCCCTCTGTCATTTCTACAAATATTTTCACAGCTTCTGCTTTGACGGACTTCCTTCCTTGGTGCTACTAGATTGGCATCCAGGTCCCACCCTTTTACCGTCAAAATAGTCAAATATAACAGTCATTTCTACATTAACAGTTTCTTTTCTCGCACATCCCGTCTGTGGAATTCCTTTCCGTATACGTGCTTCCCTGATAGCTACAATCTTCAAAAGTTTAAATGCAACGTAAATTGATATCTCCTACCTCTCTAAATCCCATCAGTCAGTCAGTTAAGTGCCATACGTGATACACGTTTTGGGTGATCATGTCTCGAAAGAGACATGACTGACTGGACAGAAGATTATCCCAGTAGGTTGCCATTACTTTCTGCGATAGACTGGTTGCTATCCAAGGCTACAAAACTAAATCTGTCCTATTATTCAACCCATAACTGGAGGGAAGAGACGGATTAATATTTTTTCCAAGGGTATTTGTGCGTAAGTGAATGCAAGGAATTCAACTGGAATTCGAACTCGGCTCTCCAATTTCTCGTTCCGGGCCGATATTCCATACCCCTCCCTAAATCTTATCCTTTCTTCGTTATCCCTTGTACCCTGTTTTTCTCTCTTTGTAACCCCAAGCGCACAAAATCGAGGTAGGAAAGAGGAAAGGTAATCACAATAATCGCCATGAAAGCCAGGTCACGTCAAGGAGAAAGTAACTGAAGTCAAGATGCCAGGTCAGGACCAATAACATTACAAATTCCTCTTTGAATTTTGTCAAGATTCTTAAGATATACACTACCGGACATAATTATGAGGACACCCCAGTGTTTTAAAAGAAATGATGTATTTCATACTATTTTTTAAATATTTATTGCCAAGTAAATAATTGTAAATGAAAATAGAATGGTTCTTTTGTTATTATTACTTTGCAAAATTTTACAAGGCCAATAAAGACAATTTACCCATCGCACACTGTAGATTTGCTATATATATATATATATATATATATACATGTATATATACTACCGGCCATAATTATTAGGCCACCCCAGTGTTTTAAAAGAAATGATGTATTTCATACTATTTTTTAATATTTATTGCCAAGTGAATAATTATAAATGAAAATAGAATGGTTCTTTTGTCAATATTGCACAATAACATGTGCATCAAATGAATTTATAAATATTTAATAATTATTTATATTGCAGTTTCATCAATGAAAGAATGAAGAAAATTTAGGGTGATTCGGACGAGTTCATCTTTGCTTATTTGTCTTGTAAAATTTTGCAAAGTGATAACAAAAGAACCATTCTATTTTCATTTGGCAATAAATAATAAAAATAGTATGAAATACATCATTTCTTAATAAAAAACAAAAAACTAGGGTTGCTTAATAATTATGGCCGGTAGTGTATAGTAGGAGCACCAGACCAGATATGGTCAGCAGTATTCAATGCCCGGACGAATGGTAGATACATAAATACGTGAAGATGGATTCTGTCGAGAATCATTCTCAGGCACGACCCAGTAAACCAACTTTCATAGGAGCAAACCGAGCAATCGATTCAATATGAGCACCCCACTTCATGTCAGGAAAAAATGTGAGCTTTTCTTAAAATATATCAGTTACGCATATCCGTTATTCATCAATCTCTTTATATCTGCCATAACCTCTTTTTCGTTGGCTTTTAACTCCTTTCAATCATTCAAAAAAAAAAAAAAAAAAAAAAATGAACGCATTTTAAAAAGAAATTGTTAATTATATTGCCAGGAGTTAATCTAATTACATCGTGGATTTTGTCTGCCCAACTCGCTATCCAATAAAGTCCCCCGCGTTTTTTTTTATGAGCAAGACGTTTTTATTTCTTTTGAAAGGGCGATATAACCATCGTTCATCTAGAGACGAGTTGCCTTTTATCAGATCTCATCATGTCAAAAGCACAAAACCTTTGTAAATATACTCTTAGAAATATATTCTTTCCTTAAAAATGTATGCACAGGAATTCTTTTTTGTCCAAGTATTTCTCTATTTCATCAATGGCGTTGTTTTTTCTTACTGTTTCAAAGACATCAACAATTCATCTTTTTTTTGTTTACCATTGAATTTTATGTTTGCTGCCTGTATTTTTTCGAATATTTTTAATTCCTTTTTTCTCTGAAAAAGAAAGAATAAAATTTATTCTTTCTTTTTTTTTCCGTCTTTCTCTTTTCCTTCCTTTCTTCATTTTGTCCTAATCTCATTTTTTTTACCGTTTTTCTTTCCTCGTGCGTTTCATATATTTTTTCGTTCCCTTTTTTTCCCCTCGATTATTTCCTTCTTTCTTTTTTCTTTTTCTTCTTTACTTTTTTCATTTCTGCGTCTGTTTGTCCTTTACTTTCTTATTTATTTACTTTTTCTTTTTTCATTCATTCATTTCTTTCCTGCTTTCACCGTGTCTTCTTTTAGTCTTTTCTTTCTTTTTTAATTTTTTTAGTCGTTCGTTTTTTTTTCTTCTTACCCTATTTTCTTCCTTCCTATCTTTCGTTTATTCGTTCTTTTGGTTTTCGTTTTCATTCCTTCCTTCATTTCTTCTGCCGTTTCTTTCTTCATTTTTTCGTTAGTTTATTTTTTTCATTCCTTATTTTCTTTTTTCTTTTTTCTTTCTTTGTTTGTTTCTTGCTTTCTTATGTTCTTTGTTTCTTTCTTTTTTACTTTCTTTCCTTTTTCTTTCCTTCTTTCTTTCTTTTTTTACTTTCTTTCCTTTTTCTTTCTTATGTTCTTTCATTCTTTCTTTCTTTTTTACTTTCTTTTTCTTTCTTTCTATTTTCTTATGTTTTTTCTTTCTTTCTTTCTTTCTTTCTTTCTTTCTTTCTTTCTTTCTTCCCCTCGTTATTTCCTTTCTTAACACAATTTTACCAACTCCGCTTTCCTTTCATTTTGATAATCTAGTTTGACTGGTCCCTCGTATCCCCGTTAGTCCGTTGAATCTCTTCCCGGTCACACCCAACCAGACCACTTCTTGATCTATTTTGCCATGTAATCCTAACCACAATCTAAAACAAGCCCCATTTCCTCACCTTTCTGGCCTCTTTAGAAAAAAAAAGAAGGAATCTGGAGCAAGGAGACAGGCGGAATATGACGAGCTATAAAAGCTGTTTCCAAAAGACAACGTAATCAAATGAAATGAACGCGAATGAAATAACAATAAAAAGAGAAAATACAACAACAACAACAACGCCAACGCCCAAATCCGTCTGCCCCCACGCATTTCACTTTCCTGCCCACACATGCGTATAAATCAGCCTAAAATATCTAGTCCCACAGGCAATAAACCAAGAGGAATGTCCTATTCTAAAATCTACATCGATTTCAAGGTCTCAATTGGTTTTCAAGGCTAAAAACACGCGCATATAAACTCAACCCAATCTATTATTAACGATACAGCCATTAAGAGAATTAGCAATGATCATGAAAACACGGATGTTTATAAACACCACTTTTACAAACACTTGTTATCTTTTGGTAGACTGAAAGCCTTAACGCTGTAAAATGATTAAAGTAAAGCAATAATAAACCTGCTCAGTACTTACATGGGTAACAGTTTCGAAGTAGTTGCTATTGGTTCATTTGTGGTGCATTGGATATCGGCTCGGAACGAGAAATCGGGGAGCCGAGTTCGAATTCCAGCCGAATTCATTGCATTCACTTACGCGCAAATACCCTTGGGAAAGGTATTAATCCGTCTCTTCCTTCCAGTTATGGGTTAAATAACAGGACAGATTGAGTTCTATAGCCTTGGTCGGCAACCAGTCTACCGCAGAAAGCAATGGCAACATACTGCGGGATAATCTTCTGCCCAGTCAGTCATGTCTCGAAAGAGACATGATCGTCCAAGCGTGTATCACGTATGGCACTCAACTGACTGATAGATCAATATCGGGCGTTTATATCTGAATCTTTAAGCGTTTCTTTGGTTTATAGGTCAGTATCAATCATTTACATTTGAGTCTAAATATTTTTCTTGGGTTCATGTATAGGTCAATATCGGTCTTGTTACAGTGCTGATTGCAGACACGGAAAGGAAAATACAAGACCTCCCACAGAAGGTAGCGGTAGAGAGTGACAAAAAAGGACTACAAATAAACTTTAAGAAAACTGAATGGATGGTCATCAGCAAAAGGTGCAACCCAAAATGCCAAAATACAGGTGGGGGATACCAGAATCAAGCAAGTACAAAAATTTAAATACCTAGGAAGTGTTCTAACAGGAGATGCAAAATGCGACACAGAGATTAGAAGGCGAATTGGCATGGCAAAGGACGCGTTCCAGAAGCTGAGTAAACTACTAACAGACAGGAAAATTACACAAGAAACAATGAAAAGAGTGCTGGATTGCTATGTGATGTCAGTTCTTCAATACAGCAGTGAATGCTGGACAACATCATCGAAAATGAAAAGCTGGAAGCAGCGGAAATGTGTTTCTACAGAAGGATGCTGCGGATATCGTGGACTGAGCATGCAAGCAACGATGAGGTGTTGGAAAGAATGGCAACAAAATGGAAAGTAATACTAAGCATCAGGAAGAGACAACTGAAGTTTCTGGGACACACAATGAGAAAGGAGAGCTTGGAGAACCTGATACTGACTGGCCAGATAAAAGGAAAAAGAGACTGAGGAAGGCAGCGGATAACATATTTGCAGGGCCTGATCACCTGGATGACGGAACGGGGGTTGCCAGGAGTAACAGGAGCAAACATACTAAGAGCCACAAGGGATAGGGAGGCGTGAAGAACCATAATCGCCTACGTCCTGAAGGGACAGGGCACATAGAAGACGAAGTTATTTGAGTCTATAAGCATTTCATTGTTTCAAGTATCGACCAATATCGGTCGTTTATGCACGAGTCTATAGGTATTGGATGTGCGTGGTGGTCCAGTGGATATCGGCTCGGAACAAGAAATCGGAGAGCCGAGTTCGAATTCCAGTTGAATTCATTGCATTCACTTACGCGCAAATACTCTTGGGAAAGGTATTAATCCCTCTATTCCTTCCAGTTATGGGTTAAATAACAGGACAGATTGAGTTCTATAGCCTTGGCTGGCAACCAGTCTACAGCAGAAAGCAATGGCAACCTACTGCAGGATAATCTTTTGCCCAGTCAGTCATGTCTCATTCGAGACATGATCGTCCAAGCGTGTTTTACGTATGGCACTTAACTGATTAGTAGAAATAAATATATGCAATCTTGAAGTGAAATAGTAGGTCCGGTAACTGATTCTAGCTGAGTGGAGCTCAAAGCAACTGCAACTACAACTGTGATTCCAGATCCAACTCCGACTAAATAACTTACAACTCTGCTGTTCTCTCTATAGGCAGGATTTCGGCTGTTTCAAATCTTCCCTTCATCTTTGACGAGATTGTCCAGTATTCACTGCTATATTGAAGAACAAACATCAAACATCAATCCAGTATTCTCTTCTTTGTTTCTAGCGAAATTTTCTTGTCTCTCAATACTCTACTCAGCTTCTGGAATGCATTCTTGGTCATGCAAATTCGTCTTCGGATTTCAGTGTCGCACTTTCCGTCCTTTATTAGAACATGTCCTGGACCCGGTTAAGAAGTCCAGCAAGAAATAATACAACAACCAAAATAGGAAATAACGATATCTAAACTTATTTATAAATGGAACTTTGTCTGTGTGTGTGTGTGTGTGTGTGTGTGTGTGTGTGTGTGTGTGTGTGTGTGTGTGTGTCTGTGTGTCCGTTACCTATAGACTAAACGGCTAAACCGATTTTCTTAAGAATTTACACAGTTGTACTATAAGCGTCTGCGAGTGTTCTTAGCTAGGTTTTGTCTCGAGGTACACCCGATAAATATCGAAAATTGATAATCGAAAAAATCGGGTTATAGGAGTGGTCCGATTTTAATCAAATTTGATACACTCATAGACAAAGACAAGAAATGATATTCAGAAGTTTCAAGGCTGCAGTTCTTATAATATGACAGAAAATCAATAATATATATATATATACAAGTATGGGTGGAATAATATTCCCCATCCAAAGAAACACTATTTTTAAAAAAGTGCTCAATACAAAGTAGAGCTAATAATAATAATAATAATAATAATAATATTTATTAATAAATTATAACATTGATATGTTATAATATCACTACAAAAGTAGCTATTTTGTATCGACAGTTTTTGTGTCTTTTCAAGTGATGTTGTTATTTCAAAATATATATATATATATAAGGCAAGATGTTTGTATGTGTGTCTGTTTATCTACCTGTATGTCTGTATTTTTTTCAGCCGTTTTATTTTAGTTTTTGCTTCGGGTTTGGCTCTAAGTAGGTATAATTGTAGTTCTTAGTCTCAGCCATGATACCATTTACTCACAGGACTTATTTAGCCTTCAAAATTCAGTTTACGACGAAAAAAACTTATTTGATATCGATACGAGGAAATCAAAATTTGACTTACATCCATTCATTTTTCTTTCAGTCTACAGTTTCACTTTAACTGGAAACAACTATTGCTTTTTAGTCTTTCGTGCCAACGTCCAAAGAGTCTGATCTCCAGGACCATGGATTAGTTTTAAAGCTTTCATTACACCCGAGCAACGCCGGGCTATACTGCTAGTATATATTAAGCACAGCAAAATACAAATACTCGGAACTCTATTAGTAGAACGATAAATACGGGTGACGAAGTAATACAATAACTGGGACTCGCAATGGTAGCAGTCTTGGCTATCTCTGCCTATCGCTCTTCTGCTCTTCTCTCTTGTGGGGAGGAGTATATGTAGTAGATGGAAGAGTTCAATCCGTTGAATGGGTGATACCACAATGACAGAACACTCCTCAAGTATTTGAATTTCTCTACCTGCTTGATTTTTAAGAAATAATTTTCTTCTCCTGCTCTTATGTTTTCAACGAGAGTAAATTTTTGGCAGTTGAGGGGTGATTGTTTAATGCATGCTAAAATAGAGTAAGGTGATTTTTCTCTTTTAGAATATCAACATTGCGGTTAATGTGAAAGCTGGGATATGATGTGAGAAGTACAGACAGCAACAATTAGATTAATAGCTCTTACCCAATTCTGAGCATTTAGTTTTAAAATCGTCTGAAAAATCTAAATTTAAATAAAGTTGATATTTTATATGAGCTACATCGAATGAAAAATATACTCAAACCAAAATTCTAATTATAAATCACAACTAGAAAAATATGCAATTTTTAGACTGTATTCGATAAGTTAAAATTAGGTAAAAACTTTTAAAATGATTAAACAAAAGGCCACTCAATGAATAAGATTTATTAGAACATTTGTAACATAATTTGTTAGTTCATAACTAATAAAAACCGGTCCTGGGTATGACGGTAAACTGCATCCGGCAGCAAGGCCTCTGATTGGGAGGTTTTGAGGGGCATGGAACTACCCCTTAATTGCTGTTGTTTCCAGCTTCACCCTGACCCGGAGTGGTAGCACCTGTTAGGGTTCCAGCTATGGGTAAATAGTTTTAACCCCCAAACCGAGATCAAAATGCTATTAAAGTATTTACCAACAAAACATTTCTGAATGAAAAATATTTCCAATAAAACCGTTTTGAAGGAAAAATGTTACCAACAAAAATATGTGAAGGAAAAAAAAATATTACTAGCAATACATCTGAGTCTCAACGAAATCCACTTTACAAAGAAAATATATTTTATTCATACAAATCTATTGTAAAAATCTTGTCGTCATTAAATGACCCATTGAGGTGTTGATATGTCATAAAACAAAATAAACCCCAAACCTGATCTACAGACTGATTTCTTAGAAAGAATGTTTATTCTATTCATACAAACCTATTGTAAAAATCTTGTCGTCATTAAATGACCCATTGAGGTGTTGATATGTCATAAAACAAAATAAACCCCAAACCTGATCTACAGACTGATTTCTTAGAAAGAATATATATTCTATTCATGCAAACCTATTGTAAAAATCTTGTCGCCATTAAATGACCCATTGAGGTGTTGATATGTCATAAAACAAAATAAACCCCAAACCTGATCTACAGACTGATTTCTTAGAAAGAATATATATTCTATTCATGCAAACCTATTGTAAAAATCTTGTCGCCATTAAATGACCCACTGAGGTGTTGATATGTCATAAAACAAAATAAACCCCAAACCTGATCTACAGACTGATTTCTTAGAAAGAATATATATTCTATTCATACAAACCTATTGTAAAAATCTTGTCGCCATTAAATGACCCATTGAGGTGTTGATATGTCATAAAACAAAATAAACCCCAAACCTGATCTACAGACTGATTTCTTAGAAAGAATATATATTCTATTCATACAAACCTATTGTAAAAATCTTGTCGCCATTAAATGACCCATTGAGGTGTTGATATGTCATAAAACAAAATAAACCCCAAACCTGATCTACAGACTGATTTCTTAGAAAGAATATATATTCTATTCATACAAACCTATTGTAAAAATCTTGTCGCCATTAAATGACCCATTGAGGTGTTGATATGTCATAAAACAAAATAAACCCCAAACCTGATCTACAGACTGATTTCTTAGAAAGAATATATATTCTATTCATACAAACCTATTGTAAAAATCTTGTCGCCATTAAATGACCCACTGAGGTGTTGATATGTCATAAAACAAAATAAACCCCAAACCTGATCTACAGACTGATTTCTTAGAAAGAATATATATTCTATTCATACAAACCTATTGTAAAAATCTTGTCGCCATTAAATGACCCATTGAGGTGTTGATATGTCATAAAACAAAATAAACCCCAAACCTGATCTACAGACTGATTTCTTAGAAAGAATATATATTCTATTCATGCAAACCTATTGTAAAAATCTTGTCGCCATTAAATAACCCATTGAGGTGTTGATATAACTGTGCTCTATCAGATTACGGCCTTTTATGCTCAATGCAACACTTTCTGAAGGGCCGCCGATTCGACTCGTTTGATGAAGTCGAGGAAGTGTGTCAAGAATTCTTTGATTCGAAGCCGGCTGAATGCTACTTTGACCAGATCCGAAAGCTTGCAGATCGATGGCAGAACGTCTTGGAAAATGATGGTCTTTATTTTGAGCAATAATTTTTGTTGTTTTTGCGAGTAAAATTTCAGTTTTTTGCAAGTGTTTATGAACTTTTGGGACAACCTAATATATCTTGAATGCTATTGTATGCCTTCAATTACAGATAAAATGTATCGTTAGTCATTTTACTATAAAATCCCTTGTTTCCTGTTTAGGATGCGGTTTCCGGTTTTCTCTTTTCCAATCTTCTCACTTTTTTTTCAATTGGAGTAGATAGACTAAACTATCGTCCGGTTCACACTCCACCCACGACTATTGAACAGGTGAAGAGGCTCATCCCTTGTTTCCTGTTTAGGATGTGGTTTCTGGTTTTCTCTTTTCCAATCTTTTCACTTCTCTGTAGCCCCCTGTACATCAGTGGCGTTACCGCCTTGCTCGGGGTGATATGATTAAAAAAAAAATACATGCATTGTTGGTGGGTTGATTTTGTTTATCGGCATATAAACAAATCTATGGGTTATTTATTACCGAGGTCTAAGTATTTGGTACGTACCTTTGGACGGGGGAGAGGGATAATAATAGTTTCAGTGATACAAGTCTTACTAATTAGTCCATAACAAGGGGGAGAAAAGGGTATTTGCGTTTAAATTAATATAACCAAACCAACTGGAATTGGTATTTCCAAGCGGTCACCCATTCAGGTACTGACCATGCTCGACGTTGCTTAACTTCGGTACTCGTACGAGAATCTGTATTTCAACGTTATATGATGGTAAGCCATATCGCTTGCACACCCAAGCTTACACCACCTGGTAATTCCAAGCGGTCACCCATCTAGGTACTGACCATGCTCGACGTTGCTTAACTTCGGTACTCGTACGAGAACCTGTATTTCAACGTTATATGATGGTAAGCCATACCGCCCGCACACCTAAGCTTACACCACCTGGTAATTCCAAGCGGTCACCCGTTTATGTACTGACCATGCTCGACGTTGCTTAACTTCGGTACTCGTACGAGAACCTGTATTTCAACGTTATATGATGGTAAGCCATACCGCCTGCACACCCAAGCTTACACCACCTGGTAATTCCAAGCGGTCACACATCTAGGTGCTTTACTTTGCTTAACTTTGGTGATCGTACGGGAACCAGTGTTTCAACGTGATATTGCCGTAAGCCTAACTCATCAGGGCCGTTATATGCACTGCATCCGTAGCAGCAGTGGTGAGCATAGATAACCTGACGGAGTTCATCCATCTTCAAGCTGTTTTTGAATTAACCTTTCCTTCACCTAGACTGGTTACAACATAAAGTCAAATTAGATTTTATCAGCTCTTCTATTTAATCCATAGCTGGGGAAGGTAAAGAGGAGATGGATTCATGCTTCTACCAAGAGTATTTGTGCGAAAGTGAACGTAAGGGACTCAGTTGGTATACAAAATCTGTTTGCCGATTTTCTCTTACCCCAACCCTGTTGTGGCGAATCATCGTCGCCAAGTTGTTGGTTCAAACTGTGTACTCGAATAACAGAATATATTTACAAATACGAGTGTTAGTAATCAGCAAAATAGAAATGCGGGTCCGAACGGTATAGTTACGCTGCGTCTTGACTGTCTCTAGACTGCCTCACGACTGCGTCGCCGGAAGTCACGCAGGTTAGTATTATTGACAGAGGAAGTGTCCATTCCTATAGATAGGGCACTCATAACACTCCTTAAGCTCTACTTCACGACGAGGTACCTGAAACTTTCATCATGTCATCACCTTAATAATAGTGCAAGCAGTGATGATCACCTTCACTACAGCAGTAATTTTTATTTTTTATTCATGCAGACTCATTTTGGAACACATTAGCGACGCTACTTCATTTTCAGTTGGGAATAAGTTCGAATGTCTCTATTCAGCAGAATACTTGCTCACCCGGCACCTAAGGTAAACTGTTGCAATTGAAATATCTGCAAACATATGAATTTAGGAGTGCCGTGCATTCAATGAGCACCGGACTCATACCAACAGCAATGATCTACGAGACTTGTTTCTTAAAGACCGAGTTTCCTTGACAGAGAAGCTTTGTCTAGTTCAAAAAGAAAATGCTTCCGATTTTTCAAGATCGAGTTCCTTACCACGCCTCCCCTAGCTATGGATTAAATAGGAGACTTGATTAAAGCTAATTTGACAACGTGAAAACCAATTTAGGCGAAGTAAAAGAAAATCATTTACAAGTGAGCTATTGATTTATGCAAGATCAATAAAATGAACTGTCATTTCTAATTCTGGCTCATTGTAATTTACAGAGCGTAGCTTATTTTGATCCGAGGCCAACTTTGTGGACGGAGGAAGAGTCCATTCTTAGAGATAGGTCATCATAATAATGTCTAAATTACTTCTGTAGTGAAGGCGATCATCACTGCTTGCATTATTATTACGGTGATGACATGATAAATGTTTCAGGTACCTCGTCGTGAAGCAGAGTTTGTTATGGGTGCCCTATCTATAAGAATGGACTCTTCCTCCGTCAATAGACCGAGCCTATTGCACTTGTCATTTTAGTTCGTTAACCATTACTCGATGCCGAAGTATCCAAAGGTGATAGGTAACTAGACGTGGGGTAATGGTTACCGTGGCTAGTCTAGTTGATTATTAGTATTAAGTTTGATTCTGAATAGATGCTTCATACTTCTGTTGTACCAAATCAAGCTAAACTTAGTGAATAACTTTTAGAGCAATTCTGCGTGGAATAATAGCGAGTTCGATCCTCACCGGGTACCCCATAAAATGTCTACTTTAAATAACCAATAAAATGGTTGGGCTGTCTTGTTTTTAAGTAAGCCTAACTCGGTGTGATGTAATGGTCAGCAAAACTAGTCTAGTTGACCATTACAAATGAGTAATGAATTTGATACTCACAAGGTGGCCCTTATAAAATTTGACATTAAATAACCCAGCAAAGTTTAGCGAGTCTAGTCTGGTTGACCATTACTACTGAACAGGGTGTTCCAAACAAAAGTCGACTTTAAATAACCCCAAAAGGGTTTATATATTATAAAATCAACCAGGTTAACTCGTGGCGGGGTAATGCTTAGCAAGACAATTCTAGTTTAGTATTACTACTGAGTAAGGAGTTTGATTCTCACTGGGAGCCCTATAAAAATCGATATTGAATAATCTAACAAGGTTTGGCATCTCAAAAAAATCAGTCAATCAAAACTTATCTAAGCTTATTTATAAATGGAACTTTGTATGTATGTATGTATGTATGTATGTATGTGTGTGTATGTGTGCGTGTGTCCGTTACCTATAGACTCAGAAACGGCTGAACCGATTTTCTTAAAAATTTATACAGTTGTACTATAAGCGTCTGCGAGTGTTCTTAGCTAGGTTTTGTGTCGAGGTACCCCCGATAAATATCGAAAATCGATAATCGAAAAAATCGGGTTATAGAAGGAGTGGTCCGATTTTAATCAAATTTGATACACTCATAGACAAAGACATAAGAAACGATATTCAGAAATTTCAAGGTTGCAGTTCTTACAATAGTGCAGAAAATCGATAATATATATATATAAAAAAGACAAGATGTTTGTGTGTGTGTCTGTTTATCTACCTGTATGTATTTTTGTCAGCCTTTTTATTTTAGTTTTTGCTTCGGGTTTGGCTCTAAGTAGGTATAATTGTAGTTCTTAGTCTCAGCCATGATACTATTTACTCAGAGGTCTTATTTAGCCTTCAAAATTCAGTTTACAATGAAAAAAACTTATTTGATATCGATAACAAGGAAATCAAAATTTGATTTGCATCCATTCATTTTTCTTTCAGTCTACGGTTTCGCTTTAACTGGAAACAACTATTGCTTTTTAGTCTTTCGTGCCAACGTCCATAGAGTCTGAGCTCCAGGACCATGGATTAGTTTTAAAGCTTTCATTACACCTGAGCAACGCCGGACTATGCTGCTAGTTTTAAATAAGGTTAAGTTAGTTTGACACGGCCAAATTTATAGGGAACGTTGTTTGGATCGAACCCTTTACAGTCATAAAGTGTTGTAGGACTAGCTAATAAACTCTTGCATTATAATTTATATTTATCAAACTGTGTTTAGTCTGATACAGGGTTCCCTTTGTGAAAATAAGTTCGTTAACCATAACGTGATGGCCGGTGACTAAGTATTGATTATAGAAGAATTACTAGTAACCCCAAGTAATAGAATGTAAATAGACAGAAAATTGGGCCAGAGTTTGAAAAGGAGATTGAATACCGATAGTTTTGGGCCTTTATGCAGTTTCTATTTCTTTTTTTTTTTTTCTTCTTTATAAGATCGTGACGGGTTCTTCCAATCGATAGAAATTGAATAAAATTGGCAAAGCCGTTTAATGTCACCATCAACAGATCTCCTTTTGAGCGGGGGGGGGGGAGTGAAAGAGCTGGAGACTGCTTCCGTGTTTTATTTTATTTTATTTTATCAGATCATGGGAGAGATTAGAAAAGAACAAGTTCGAGATAATGAGCAAGTTTAGATAGAGACCGTTTCACGCATGCCCGACTGGCCACGCAACGCACACACGCACACACGAATTAATAAGCACGCACTATCTCGGTCATCTGTGTTGACTAGCTTCCTTATGCAGTTATCGCCCTTATCCGCGACCCCACTTCAGCAGTGATGCTAGCATTTCTCCGGATTCAGTTATCCGCGACAAAACCTAGAAATAAAACAATGAATGGACAATGGTCCAAAGCTCGAGATTGGTGATGCTCTAATCTCCCTAAGTGCATCTATCCGCGGTTAATCCCAGAAACAAATAATTAATGTTTTAATAATTAATGGTTTCAAAGGACAAGAATAATTCCTTCATTTCATTTAATGTCAACAGTTGCGATTGTGGAACTCTGAAACTAGAGGGGGGCACTTAAGGGCCGAAATTTTTCTGAGGACGAGGTGGGCAAACTCAAGCAACGTCTTCATTTTCTTACTACACCACTAGACAAAAGTTAGAAATGAGTTTGAGTATAAGTATATTATATCATCAAATCAAGGGTTTACGGCCATATCACGTTGAATACACCGGTTCTCGCTCCATCACCGAAGTTAAGCAACGTTGAGCCTGGTCCGAACTTAGATGGGTGACCGTTTGGGAATACCAGGCGTTGTAAGCATTTAGTGATGGGTGTATGTTGTGGGGCAGTGGATATCGGCTCGGAAAGAGAAATCGGTGAGCCGAGTTCGAATTCCATTTGAATACCCTGCATTCACTTAAGCACTGGTACCCTTGGGAAAGGTATTAATCCGTCCCTTTCCTCCAGTTATGGGTTAAATAACAGGGTAGGACTTGGGGAATAACTTTTTATTCATAGTAGCGGAGTTGTAATCTATTTTTGCCCTCTTTTCCACTCTCAAGTTTGTTGGAACACATAAGAGGTTCATTTTAAAACAAAACCAGAGGGTTAATACTAACGACAATAATAGCAGAACAGTGGGATTTTTCTCATCTGATTTTTTTTAATCGCTTCACCCCAAGCAAGGCATTCCACTGCCACTATTGTGCTAGGGGCTACATAGGGGGAGGTAAATAGAAAGAGTCGTTGGATATAGGAAATGTCAGAAGAGGGGTGATAGATAGTTGGGTGGGTGGGAAGAGTATTTGAAAGAATGGAAGTTAGTGTGTTAGGAGGTGTCTATTGACCTTGCATTTAAACTCCTGGAGATTGTAGCCGTCGGGGAAGCAGTCTTGTGGAAGGGAATTCCACAGTCGGGAAGTGCGAGAAAATAAACTGTTGGAATAGAAATTGCGGTTGCATTTTATCGGTTTCACTGTAAAAGGGTGGGATCTAGTTGCTAATCTAGTATCTCGTGCAAATTCGAACCTAGGGGCACCAGTGATCTCAGTTCATCGGAGCAGAAGCCATGGGAGTATTTATAGAAGAGACACAGGGAAGCCACGTTGCATCCGGTGAGAGAGAGACTGCAGGCGATCTGCCAAGTCAGTATCGATCACATTACAGACCCTCCGCTGTACCCTCCGCCCGTGTATTGAATATTGCTGCCATATCTGGTCGGGTGCCCCTGCTGCTCTCCTTGGGCTTCTTGACAAAATACAAAGGAGGATCTGTAACGTGGTTGATACTGACTTGGCAGACCGGCTGCAGCCGCTCTCTCACCGGCGTGATGTGGCTTCTCTGTGCCTCTTCTACAAGTACTTTCATGGCTTCTGCTCCGATGAGCTTAGATCACTGGTGCCGCCTAAGTACGAATTTACACGAGATACTAGATTAGCAACTAGGTCCCACCCTTTTACAGTTAAACAAATAAGATGTAACCGTAAATTCTACTCCAACAGCTTCTTTTCTCGCGCTTCCCGCCTGTGGAACTCCCTTCCACAACTCTGCTTTCCCGACAGTTACAATCTCCAGGTGTTTAAATGTAGGGTCAATAGCCACCTCCTATCACACTAACTCCCAACTATTCTCAGAACACTCTCATCTACCCAACCCTCATTATAGGTATCCTTACCCGCCTATCACCCACCCTCTGACATTTCCTATATTTAATCAGCCTTTCTCCACTCTACGTAGCCCCCTGCGCAGTAATGGCAGTGACATGCCTTGCTCGGGGTGAAACGCTTATAAAAAAAAAAAAAATGTGTCCTTAAAAAGCTACAGGAGAAGGAAAGCACAGAAGGAAATGTGCTGAAGATCAAATCATATCAAAATTGATTTAAAAAAAACTTTGGAAGCTCATAAAAATAGGGGGATACCGAGGGGTTCAACTGAAATTCCGGGTGGGGCTTGGCCGTTTCTGCCCCTTTCGTAGTTGTAAGTTATAAAATTCTGTTGGATTAATAAATAAAAATCCATTACTTTTACTGTTGTAGAACCCATATATTGATATAATATATCTATGTAAAATTGTGTATATATATATAAATAGATAGAGTTCTACAGCCTTAGTTGGCAACCAGTTTGTCGCAGAAAGTGATGGCAATTTACTGCTGAAAAATCTGCCTGGTCAGTCATGTCACTTTCGAGACATGATCGCCCAAGAAATCATGGCACTTAACTGACTGACTGAACCAGTTTCTTGATGCTAATATGAAATTAATTAAGGAAGGCGCTGTAGTTTTTGTTAACCGAAGTACTTTCGATCTTAAATTACAAATAGAAATTTATTGTAACAAATTGCAATAAAATCTGCTTTCCATGTAATGGTGACTTTTAAAAGCACACGTGAACGAGATCTGTAATTGTTTTGAAATTTAGAATAGATAGATAGTACGGTAGGTATTGGCCTAACTCAGAATTTTGGGCTAAAAATTTTGGGGTCGACTTGTATGCCAGGTCGACTTGTATGCCAGGTCGACTTGTACGTCACAATTTGCGGTACCCATATTTGATTTGTCGAGCATCCTTGGATAAGTAAACGACCCTGTACGCCTTCCTTCACGCACGGTTCACACCTGGTAGCCAGCGAGCGTTTGGTCAGATTATGTTTTTGTTCAATTCGCTGGTCGGGAGTGACCTTGTTTCAGTCGATTCAGTCTTTGGTTCCGCTTGCAGTCCTTTGATTCTTCAATGCACTACGTATAAAGATCTCAGTATTGTTATATAAACAGTTAAATTTGGGTATGCTAGCATTAAATCAAAACTCAATATCATTTGAAGTTCCTGGGACATGCAATGAGGAAAGCGGGCTTGGAGAACCTGATACTAACAGGCCAGACAGAGGGAAAAAGAGACAGGAGAAAGCAGCGGATAACATATTTGAAGGACCTAATCAATTGGATGACGGAACGAGGGTTGCATGGAGTAACAGGAGAAGGCGTGCTAAGAGCCACCAGGGATAGGGAGACGTGGAAGGCCATAATCGCCTACGTTCTGAAAGAACAAGGCAAATAGAAGAATATATATGCTAACTGTTTATAAGAAATTATGATGTGGGTATAAAATGGGGGATCAATTCTATATTATAATCAATATATAAACTGATCCCTCAATTTGTGGCCATGCTAGTTTCTATACATTTATATTCTAGATTTATGGGCTTTAGCTAGTGGATGACGGAACGAGGGTTAAGTGGTATAACAGGAGAAAGCGTGCTAAGAGCCACCAGGAATAAGGAGACGTGGAAAGCCATGATCACCTACGTCCTGTAGAGACAGGGCACATAGAAGAAGAATCTAAAGTGCGGGTCACAAAAAGAGAGGAAAGCAGTAAAGGCACATATTTTCTAAAAAAAATAATTGTATAAAATGGGGGATCAATTGTATATTATAATTAATATATAAACTGATCCCTCGTTTTGTGACCATGCTAGTTTCTATACATTTATATTTTAGATTTACGGGCTTGAGCTAGTGGATGACAGAACGAGGGTTGCATGGTGTAACAGGAGAAGGCGTGCTAAGAGCCACCAGGGATAGGGAGAGGTGGAAGGCCATGATCGCCTACGTCCTGAAAGGACAGGGCGCATAGAAGAAGAAGCAGCAAATCAATTTAATTTAATTGCATCATCATTTTCTAAAAATACATATTCTAAGCGGTGGGTTCAATGCTGGATTGGTAGGAGAGACTACTGACAAGTCAGGAGGCACAATACCAGCTTTGACCCCAGCATTTACAGTGGAACATATCTCAATTTAAAACCAATTTAAAACCAGGAAATTTCTTTGCCGATCATGAATCGAAAAGCGATGTCGCAAGCGTGTCCCATCCACCTCTACCAACCTTCATTGGGCCAGCGCGTTAGGGTAATGGCTTATTTTTCTCCATGATTTGGGGAAGGCTAACGCCTAACAAAGGATCTTTACAAGGAGGAGGAGGAGGAGGAAGAAAAAGTAGAAGAAGAAGAAGGATGATGAGGAGAAAGAATAATAATAATTAGTAGAAGGAGGAGAAAATAGGAGGAGAAGGAGAAAGAGGAGGAGGAGCTGAAGAAGAAAGTGGTGGAGGAGGAAAGAGGAGAAGAAAGAAGAAAAAAGTGATAAAGAAGGAAGAAAAGGAGGAAAAGAAAAGAGGGCGAAGAAGAAATAAGAAGGGCAAAAAAAGGTGGAAGAAGATGAAGAAAAATAAGAAGTAGAAGGAGGAAGAGAAAGAGTAAGAGAGAAAGAGTATAAAAAGAGAGAAGAATTAAAGAGGAAGAAGAGTAAGAGAGAAAGAGTAGACGAAGGAGAAGAAAAAGGAAAAGGAGGAGAAAGAATAATAATAAGTAGTAGTAGGAGAAAATAGAAGAAGAAGAAGGAAGAGGAAAGAGGAGGAGGAGGATGTAAAAGGAGGAGGAGGAGGAGAAGAAGGAGGCGAAGAATAAGAAAGAGGAAAAGAGAAGGAGTAGTAGTAGTAGGAAAGTGGAGGCAATTTAAAGTAAATCTTAGCACACTGAACTTACACACACACACACACACACACACACACACACATATATATATATATATATATATATATATATATATATATATATGTATGTATGCATAGAATCGCCGACTGATGACAATTCGGTCGGGTTTCAATCTTGGCTAAAAGCAATCAGATGTCTAACCATACTGATGAGCTGTGATACAACGAAACAGATCTGTCTGCAGATGACTATTTTACGCTCTCACACCCTGATTGACCACTGTGGAAGAATGGTAGACTTTGAAAAAACAGTAGCTACTTTAGCATCTACGCATCGTTCATTCAGTAAGGAAGTAGAATACTCTTAGCTACTGGCGTATGTTTACATGGTATAGCACACTAAAAGTTTCCTTCTTTCTACTGAGTGCCCATAGCTCAGAGGTAGAATCGCCGACTGACGCCAATTCGATCGGGTTTCAATCCTGGCTAAAAACAATCGAACTATTTATGCTCTCACACCCTGATGGAGCACTCTAGACGAATGGTTGACTTTGAAAAAACAGTAGCTACTCTAGCATCTTTCATTCACTATTGAATTAGAATAATCTTAGCTACTGGTGTGTGGTTACATGGTATGTCGCACGCTAAAAGTCTGCTTTCTACTACCGAGCGCCCATGGCTCAGAGGTAGAATTGCCGACTGATGACAATTCGGTCGGGTTTCAATCCTGGTTAAAAGCAATCGGATGTCTAACCGTACTGACGAGCTATGATACAGCGAAACATCTGTCTGCGGATGAATATATATATATATATTATAAGAAAGTGAAAGAACACGTAGATTAAAACCCATTGTTCAAGCATTTTACTTTTATAAAGAATGCTTGATACAGAGTAAAGCTTAATATTGTAATTTTATTACAATGGTTTATAAAAGCATTATATCACTACACAAAAATTGATATGTTCCAGAACAATACTGTTCTTCTTCAGGTGATACGTTAAAAATAAATGGTGAAAATGATTTATTTTGAATATATAAGATGAATTCATGGTTATTTTGAAAATTAGGGAGTGGTTGTTGGAGAATATGCTTTTTAGGTGTGTTCATAATATTCAATCAAATATGAGAATTAGGTAACTATGGAGTTTGAAGATTTGGGTCGCGAACGGTAGGAGGATGGCCTTATGTCTAGACATATCACTTCATAATTTTGTCTGGATAAGATACAGAGCGACACCATAGATTATTTAAATGGATAGACAATAATTTTTAACAGCAGGTTGGATCGTAGGTTATTTTTAAAAAAATTAGATTTTGTACTACCTCATGATTAAAGGGGCTGGAATTTTTAGGTTAGAATTAAGATTAAATGATGATAGTGTTCTTAGGTACATTGTAGTAAGAAAAGCAATTAAGTATTGTGTGGGTCATTTATTTTAGTAAAATAATTTTTAATTTTAAGTTATGTTGGTGCATACGTCATAAATGAAGCATTGTAATTAATTAAATTTTTAAGAAATTAATTTATTTAATTATTTTGTCTGAGTAAGATACATACATAATGGGACCATTATTTAAATGTGGGACATTATTTAAATGGGTAAACAATAATTTTTAACAGCGGGTTGAAATGTAGGTCTTTTTTAAAAATTAGATTTCGTACTACCTCATGAGTAAAGGGGCTGGAATGTTTAGGCTAAAATTAGGATTAAATAATTATGATATATGTTGTTGTCAAGAAAACTAATTAAGTATTTTGTGGGCCATTTATTTTGGCAAAATAATTTTAAAATTTTAAGTTATATTAGAGCATAAATTATAAATGAAATATTGTAATTAATTAAATTTTAAATAATGTTTTTACTTTTTATATATATATATGTTTTTAATTATATATATATATATAGTGTATCGAGGCAGCAAGTAATTTTCTAAACATATGCTATTAAATATAAGAGACAATGAATGTCTATTATGTTTAATCATGAGCCGTTCTAAACGTCGTATTTTTGCTTTAATTTCAGTTGAAAAATAATAAATAATTATCCAAATGTTGGAGAATTTTTGTCTTTATTTTCAACTGAAATTAAAGCAAAAATACGACGTTTAGAACGGCTCATGATTAAACATAATAGACATTCATTGTCTCTTATATATATATATATATATATATATATATATATATATATATATATATATAAGCTTATATTTTTATTCTTTGTTGATGACGGTTGTGTAGAATGGTAGTCAGAGGGAATCACGCACATACGAGGGAGTTTATTGGTGGTAGTTGACTTCTCTTCTCTCTTCTCTGTGTCCACGTATTTTTACCTTCTCGATTTTTCACTTAATTTTGTCATCTATGGCTAGGCACATCTGTCAACCATTTTCGCTGACTATTGCCTTTGAAGCCGACTGTCTTTGATGTAATCACACTTCTGTCGGTTCTGCTTTTTGATGTCGATCCGATTTCTGTCGGGCCACAGAAATATATTACACTATGACTGGGTAAGTCCGTTGTTACCGCTTTTTCTGATGGAGATTTTATCCTTACAAAACCAAGAAAATTGAATTGAATAGTAATATTGTCTCTTGAGAGAGATTTCAATGTATATTTCAACACTGGAATTGTAATGCTCACAAATTAAGACTAAGCAATTTTATGCAAATTTTTATATCCTTTCCCCCTCTTCTTCCTTTTACTCTCTTCCTCTTTCTCGCCTCCTCTTTTACTCTTCCTCATCCTCCTCGAGCTCCCTAGTTAACCCTGAGGACCACAGTTGCTTCAACAACAGCAACTGAGAGATGGTTCCATGCTCCCCACAACCTACCAGTCAGAGGCCTTGCTGTCGGAATTGCACTTGTGTTATTTTAAAATACGTATGCCTTGAGGTGGGTTCAATACTGGATTGGTGGAAGAGTGTGCTAACGGGATAGGGAGGTGTCATGTTTGCTCTGCCTTTAGTGCTGGTATCTCACTGTACGCCAGGGTGAACTAAACTGTTAAGAGATGATGTTACCCACACTGCCACCCGACGTCACTCGGTGAACGAATTTGAGAACAGCGAGAAAGTTAAGGGTCGTTTGTAATGTATTTCGTACCGATTAAAAGTTGTACCGAATCCGTCAGTCAGTCAGTTAAGTGCCATACGTGAAACACGCTTAGGCGATCATGTCCCGAAAGAGACATGACTGACTGGGCAGAAGATTATCCCACAGTAGGTTGCCATTGCTTTCTGCGGTAGACTGGTTGCCAGCCAAGGCTATAGAACCAAATCTGTCCTGTTATTTGACCTATAGCTGAAGTGCGAAGAGATGGGCTATATTGTTAAGTAGTAATTAGTGGGGGATCAGATTATTACTTTATAACAATAGAAAACCGATCCACAACTTTATGTCCATTAGAAGCCTTAATCATAATTCCAACTACTATATTCAGTCAGTCAATTAAATGTCATACGTGACACACGCTTAGGCGATCATGTCCCGAAAGAGACATGACTGACTGGGCAGAAGATTATCCCGCAGTAGGTTGCCATTACTTTCTGCGGTAGACTGGTTGCCAGCCAAGTCTATAGAACCCAATCTGTCTTGTTATTTAACCCATAACTGGAAGAAAGAGACGGATTAATACCTTTCCCAAGGGTATTTGCGTGTAAGTGAATGCAATGAACTGAATTAGAATTCGAACTCGGCTCCCCGATTTCTCGTTCCGAGCCGATATCCACTGCACTACAAATCAATTAGCAGAAAATCAATAAATAATGTACTTGACGGAAATCGGCGAGACGAGTTCAAATATTGATCGAGTCTGTTGCGTTTTCTTGGGAAAGGCATGAATCCAATCTCCTACTCTTCTACAGGTCTTCCACTCAGCTATCGATCAAATAGCCTTGCTTGGCAGAAAAATTAAGAGAACGATAACTGAATTCAAAACGAAATAGAAGGGAATAGAAAACCACTCCACCATCGTATCGAAATGTTGTTTGTTTGATTTTGTTTAGCGGCAATTCAACACCTCCATGGGTTATTAAATGCCGAAATCTAAATATTTTGAACACAATTTTATGGCTTCAACTAAATAGATTTTGCAGACAATTGTATGCCTTCCACTACAGATGATAAAATGTATTGCTAGTCATTTTGCTTTGAAATTTACTAATTTATATTTAACGAGTCGACTCGACGTAACATGGTGTCAGGATTTGAGAAAGAACAAATAAGGCGAAAGTAACCAGAAAAACAATGTATTGACAAAGGTTACATGGAGTTGAGAAAGCATGCATGAGAACGTGAAAAGGAAAGAGTCATTCCACTTCGTCTGTTCGTAGAAACAAAATAAGATGTATGAAGTTTTTTTCTCTAGCTGAAAGAAAGGTTTGTAACAATTGTTAAGATTTTCGTAAAGAGTTCAAAGTTCAAATCCTTGATGAAGAAAGTCAGACAGAAGACAAAGTTCTGTGTCTGTGTGTGCGTTGAGTAGAGAGAGAGACTTACATGCGAATGTAGCAGTCGGTGGATTTCTACTGACGAAGGTTGGAAAAATTGTGGAATTATGTGTAGGAAATTATTTTGTGTAAAGTCCTGTTTGAATGAAAGTTAATGTGCATAGTGTTAATGTAGGAGAAGAAAAGTAAAAGAAATTTTGCGCCACTAATTGTTACACGCAATTAGTGCGCGTGTGTTTGTGTGAGTTAGGAAAGCATGTCTGCTCTTGTCCCGGGACGAAATCCTAACTAGTGTACCACGTGCTGTTTTCCGTTTTTATTAGCATCGTTTTTAGCGGGAACCAGTCATCACGTGGACGGCGAGTGACCATGCGTGTGTGTGTGTGTGTGTGTGTGTGGGTGTCAATGTATGAAACCCCTACAAATGTATTGCTAGCAATTTTGCTATAAAAATTGGATTGTTTGTAATTCTACTATAAATACGTTTTGTTGGTCGGTTGATTTTGTTTAGCGGCGTATCAACATCTGTATGGGTTATTTAATGCAAAGATTCAAATATTTTGAAATAATTATAAGGCTTCAACTAAAATATTTTGAGCGAAATTGTATGACTTCAACCACAGATAAAATATATTGTTAATGATTTTACTAGAAAATGTATTGTTGGTAATTCTGCTATAAAATATGTATTGTTGATTGTTTAGCGGCATATTAACACCTATAAGGGTTATTTAATGCTGAAATCTAAATAATTTGGGTACAATTTTATGGCTTTCAGTAAATATATTTTGAACGCAAATGTACGCCTTCGGCTACAGATAAAATGAATTGTTGGTCATTTTGGTATAAAATGGGTCGAGAGTAATTTTATTATAAATTTGTTGGTTGGTTGATTTTGTTTAGTAGCAAATCAAACTCTATGGACTATTAAATACCGAAATCTAAATCTTTTCAACACAATTTTATGGCTTCGACTATATGTTGGTTGGTTGTTTTGTTTTTATGGCATATCAACCTCGGCGGGTCATTTAATGCCAATTAAATTTTTATTTATTCATTGCTGGTAATACCTTTTTCTTTCAACAATTTATTGTTGGTTTTATATAAGTTTTGTGTCTAGTAATACACTTTTTCTTTTTGAGTATCAAGATTCATTGGGATTTGTTCCCCAAGTCCAACCCTGTTATTTAACCCATAACTGGAGGGAAAGGACGGATTAATACCTTTCCCACGAGTATCAGTGCTTAAGTGAATGCAGAGTATTCAACTGGAATTCGAGCTCGGTTCACCGATTTCTCTTTCCGAGCCATCGCATCACAACGCACATCCGTCACTAAACGCTTGCAGCACCTGGTATTCCCAAGCGGTCACCCATCTAAGTACTGACCAGGCTCAACGTTGCTTAACTTGGGGTGATCGAGCGAGAACCGGTGTATTCCACGTCATATATCCGTAAGCCCTCGACTATATGTATTTTGAAGGCAATTTTAAGCCTTCAACTGCAGATAAGATGTATTGTTGGTCATTTTGCTATAAATGTATTATTGGTTGTTTGATTATGTTTAGCAGTATATCGACATCTACGGGTTGCTTAATTCTAAATATCTCTAACACGCTTTTATGGCTTCAACTAAATTTATTTTAAATGCAGTTGTATGTTTTCGACTAAAGATAAACTATATTGTTGGTCATTTTACTATAAATGTATTATTGGTTGTTTGATTATGTTTAGCAGTATATCGACATCTACGGGTTGCTTAATTCTAAATATCTCTAACACGCTTTTATGGCTTCAACTAAATTTATTTTAAATGCAGTTGTATGTTTTCGACTAAAGATAAACTATATTGTTGGTCATTTTACTATAAATGTATTATTGGTTGTTTGATTATGTTTAGCAGTATATCGACATCTACGGGTTGCTTAATTCTAAATATCTCTAACACGCTTTTATGGCTTCAACTAAATTTATTTTAAATGCAGTTGTTTGTTTTCGACTAAAGATAAACTATATTGTTGGTCATTTTACTATAAATATGCATTATTGGGTGTTTTTAATAAAAATATATTACTGACATTTTTATATTTTCATAAGATTTTGTCTTTTTTTTGGGGGGGGGGAATAAACTATTTGCCGATAGCTGGGACCCTAGCAGGTCCTACCACCCCAGGTTAGGTTTAGCCAGGAAACAACAGTAATTCAGAAGTGGTTCCACACTTGTCAAAACTTCCAGTCTTCCGATTTTGCAGCCAGATGTAGTTTATCGTCATACCTAGGAAACAGTCGATACACGGAATTTCAAATATAAAAAAAATGAAATGGGGAAAGTTGTGATCCCCTACACATAAGAAAGGGAGATGAAGTTAAACATTTTAATACGACTACTACTTGCACTGTTAATCCTAATAGTCAGAATTCAGCTCAGACTAATACTATTAGTACTACTAATACAAGTACTATGAATATTGAACAGGTGTAGAGGCTCATCCCTTGTTTCCTGTTTAGGATGTGGTTTCCGGCTTTCTCTTTTCCAATCTTTTCACTTTTCCTTATTTTTTTTTTCAGTTGGAGTAGATAGACTGCACTATCGCCCGGTTCACACTAAACCAACATCTATTGAACAGGTGTAGAGGCTCATCCCTTGTTCCCTGTTTAGGATGTGGTTTCCGGCTTTCTCTTTGCCTTTCTTTTCACTTTTCCTTATTTTTTTTTTCAATTAGAATTGATAGACTGAACTATCGACCGGTTCACACTACACCCACGTCTATTGAACAGGGGTTGAGGCTCATCCCTTGTTCCCTGTTTAGGATGTGGTTTCCGGCTTTCTCTTTTCCAATCTTTTCACTCTTATGTAGCCCCCTGCACACCAATGGCCTTACCGCCCTGCCCGGGGTGATATGATTAAAAAAAAAATACGCTTATGACAGTATTCCTAATAACTAATACTAATACTAATACTAATGCAAAAAGCCATGAAGACCATTTTTCTCTATTCAGCTATATGCTAAATGGCACCATAATCTGAGCTTAGCCAAAGGGAGATCTGCAATATAATCGGTCTTGACTTGGCATCTCGACTTCAGTCACTTTCTCATCGACGTGACGTATTTTCCCACTTTGATTTTTACAAATATTTTCATGGCAATTGCTCTGAAGAGCTTTTTCTCCCTTGATATTCCGACAACATGAATTTAACCATGCTACTAGAGTGGCATCTAGGTCCCACTCTTTTACTGTTGGAATAGTTAAATGTAACCGCCTCTTCTTTTCAGTTTTTCTCGCACTTCCCGCCATTGGAACTCTTTTCTGTTTACTTGCTTCCCTGATAGCTACACTCCACAAAAATTTAAATGCAACATCAATTGCCATCTTCTATCTTCTTGAATCCCATTCATCTTTTATCCTTTCTTCAATTTCTCTCACTGTAATCCCCTACGCACTAGTGGTGGTCCCACCTTGCTTGGGGTGAAATGATTAAACAAAAATGTTTAATGTAATTTAAATCTAATGTCAATTGTCATCTTCTATCTTCTTGAGTCCCGTTCATCTTTTATCCTTTCTTCAATACCCACTGTACCCAGTCTTTTCTCTCACTGTACTCCCCTACGCACTAGTGGCGGTCCCTGCTTGCTTAGGGAGAAATGATTAAAGAAGACAATTCGTCTAGAAGAACAATTCTGAACTGAAAACACCGCAGAAAGCAATGCGAAATCAGTCTACTACTTTTTCCATGAAATTATGGCAATTCAGTCTTATTTAAAAATAGAAGTTGTGGAGAGCCGTTATCGCTGACGTCCTGAAGTGGCATGGCATTAAAAAATCGAAGAGGGAAAGAAACCTAATAAATCGTACGCTGAGAAAGGCAAGTCGGTTAAACGCAGACGAAAGTGCAAATCCTTGAAACGAAAAGAAATTTGTTCAAAGACGCCAACTAAATTGAACTTGACTTATTAGACGAGTACACAAGAAAGGTTGCCGCCCTGGGAACCATAATGCCGACCGTCAGAAAAAAAAATGTTAAGAACGGTATTTGTTAAAAAAAAGAATAAAAAGAAATAAGTCATCTTGTTTAGTGTTTTAAAGCCAGAACGATAAAAGAGAAAGCCGCTGCAAAGATTTCCCCCTTTTATTTCGGGTACAAAGATGTTTTAAAAGAGAAAACGCCAAATGGAAATGCTTTGTGGCCAGAATATAACGAAAAAGACAAGATCATAAAAAAGAAAGAGGATTTCATTGTGCATTATCGAATTCTGCTTATCTGTTGCTCGGATGATGAAACAATCGATGAAGAATACATTTGTAAAAATTCAGATAGATAGCTAGATAAAGAAGAGACTGAGAAGAGTATATATATATATATATATATAGAGAGAGAGAGAGAGAGAGAGTGAGAGAGAGAGTGAGAGAGAGAAGGAAGAAATAGAGATCGACAAGTAAATAGATGTGAGACTGAGATAGATAGATGAGACTAGACTGATATATAATAATGAGAAAGAGATTGTTATATATATATATATATATATATATATATATATATATATATATATATTCTAAACATATGCTATTAAATATAAGAGACAATGAATGTCTTTTATGTTTAATCATGAGCCGTTCTAAACGTCGTATTTTTGCTTTAATTTCAGTTGAAAACAAAGACAAAAATTCTCCAGCATTTGGATAATTTTTATTAATTTGCTTCTAAGCTTTCGGCTCACATGAGCCATCTTCAGAGAGGTTGTTTAAACTGAAATATTATAAAATCCACCATCACCGACGATTTTATTTTGTGTTAACATAAAACTCCGCTTGGCAACGGCAATAGTTACCAAAAATAATAAACGCAGTTCTTAAGTTTGCGATGTGGTTTTATGACGTCACACCGCGGGATAGCGCGAAATGACAACAAAACCGTGTAGTCAAATGCAATGTAATATATATATATATATATTGTAACTAAGTTGTTGAACTCATAGTTTTATTTACCTTTTTGTTCCTGCATTTACTTTTATAAAGAGTGCTTGATACAAATGTAGGGCGTTATACTGTAATGGTTGTTACAATGTTTTTAAATTCATAGTATCACTACACAAAAAATTTTTCATGTTTCGAAGCCAGCCCATTATGTTTTTGGGTTCTCGCTCGATCACCGAAGTTAAGCAACGTTGAGCCTGGTCAGTACTTAGATGGGTGACCGCTGTAAGCGTTTAGTGACGGATGTGCGTTGTGGTGCAGTGGATATCGGCTCAGAAAGAGAAATCGGTGAGCCGAATTCGAATTCCAGTTGAATACTCTGCATTCACTTAAGCACTGGTACCCTTGGGAAAGGTATTAATCCGTCCATTCCCTCCAGTTATGGGTTAAATAACAAGGGTAGGACTAGGTGACCCTGCTCTTAAAAACAAATCCCAATGAATCGTGAAAAGAAAAACGTTGTAAAAATAGAATAACCTTACCCCCCAAAAATCGCTGGTTATGACCTTAAAATGATCCCATAAGGATTGATAGGTCGTTAAGCCTAAAAAACAAACAAACAATTATGTTTTTGTCTTCTTCCTCAGGTGATTTTTTAGAAATGAGAATTATCTGGTTGAAAAGCCAATTTATTTGTGTTGGATTTGTTAAAACTGGCTTTTCAACTAGATAATTCTCATTTCTAAAAAATCACCTGAGGAAGAATCCAAAAGCATAATGGGCTGGCGTCGAAACATGAAAAATTTTTGTGTAGTGATGCTATGAATTTAAAAACATTGTAACAACCATTACAGTATATACATATATACAACAAGATATGCAAATGCCACAGTGTTGGTAGCAGACAGTGATCAGGGAAACATTCTCTTGGGAGTCTGTTCCACAGAGCTGTGGTTTGCGAAAAGAAAACGATGGAATCCAGAGGGAACATTTGTAGTTTGCTACTATGTAAACGACATGGCGGGTCCTATTCGTGAATGTCAGATCTGGCGGAACCAAAGAATGTAGTTCGACGAAGCACTTTCTATAGTAGTAGAGATAGAGAGGCGAGAGACTCGCAACACCCCGGCTGTGAGAAAGAGATTTTTTAACAGGGTAAGATTGTAGTGAGTCGGTTTCACAGGGCAGGTTTCGAGGGAAGAAGGCTGTTTGAGTGGAACTTCTCGTTGATGGATTACGGAGAGACTGTGGGTTGTTTGTTACAATATAAGTGGCATGACGGGTCCTAGACGTGAAGGTTGGATCTGGTGGAATTAAGGAATGTAGTTCGTCTGAACATTTTCCATAAAAATAGCGATAACGCAATGAAATGATTGCAGCGTTTCACTTTTAAGAGAGAGAGATTGGAGGACAGAAAATAATTCATCACCCACAAGAACTCGAAGACGTTTTTGAACTCTGTCAAGAATGGAGAGTGATGACCGGGCAGCGCCTCCCAAATATGGCAACGGTACTCCATTTTCGGCCTGATCTGATTCTTATAAAGGTAGAGGCTAGCATGAGGAGTCAAGTCCTTACTGCTGCGGTACTGGGAGCTGATCAGTTTACCTACATCGTTAGCGATAGATCTAATATAGGAAGAGAGATCAGCAGTCAATCTCTGACACTCAAGACGCTTGTTGTTGCGCCCGTATATTGTGGTCTTTTTTTGTTTTAGTTGTTAAGTGATCAGAGTTCGAATTCCAGCCGAATTCATTGCATTCACTTACGCGCAAATACCCTTGGGAAAGGTATTAATCCGTCTATTCCTTCCAGTTATGGGTTAAATAACAGGACAGATTGGGTTCTATAGCCTTGGTCGGCAACCAGTCTACCACAGAAAGCAATGGCAACCTACTGTGGGATAATCTTCTGCCCAGTCAGTCATGTCTCTTTCGAGACATGATCGCCCAAGCGTGTATCACGTATGGCACTTAACTGACTGACTGAATATTATAGTTGAAAACATTATTAAGGCTTCTACTGGGCATAAAGTGGGGGATCAGTTTTATATTGTTATGAACTAATAAACTGATCCCCCACTAAATACTAGTTAATAATATAATACATCTCTCCCACCTCTAGCTATGAGTCAAATAACAGGACAGATTGGGTTCTATAGCCTTGGCTGGCAACCAGTTTACAGCAGAAAGTAATGACAACCTACTGCTGATAATCTTCTGCCCAGTCAGTCATGCCTCTTTCGAGACATGATCGCCCAAGCGTGTATCACGTATGGCACTTAACTGACTGACTGATCAGAGATGTCAGTTCTTTGGTAGAGACGGTACGCTTTTCATATTTCGAGTGTGATTTTTTGTATTTGCTGATGTGTTTGAAAGTGTGGGTTTTTGAGGTAGTTGTTGAACGATCCAAGTCACTTAGTCCCGCATAAATTTCGTTCAGTTAACTAATGTTTCGGTTACAATTAACGATTGTGTTCATTTTACAAATTACTAACATTTATTTTGTATAGCTATATATATATATATATATATATATATATATTATAAACTATATTTTAAAACATGTGCATAATCATTCTATATACATCCACTACAGAGGTACGATTGTTTCAACATTGAAACTTCAATGTCTCATCAGGCGGTGTGTCAGCTCTATATATTATATCTTGAGCACTGTTTTAAATTAATGCTTTGGATGTTGTAAGAATTCTTTCTTCGTTCTGTATTCACTCGGATATATATATATATATATATATATATATATATATATATATATAGCTTTATATATATATATATGTTGTATAGCTTTATATATATATGTTGTATACTATATATATATATATGTTGTATAGCTTTATATATATATATATTTATATATATATATATATATATATATATTATATATATATATATATATGTTACATAGCTTTATATATATATTGCATAGCTTTATATATATATATTGTATATTTATTTATATATATATATATATATATTGTATAGCTTTATATATATATATATATATTGTATAGCTTTATATATATATATATATTGTATAGGTTTATATATATATATGTATATATTGTATAGCTTTATATATATATATTGTATAGCTTTATATATATTATATATATATATATTGTATAGCTTTATATATATATTGTATAGCTTTATATATATATATTGTATAGCCTTATATATATATTTTTTTTTTGTATATTTATTTATATATATATAGATAGATAGATATATTGTATAACTTTATATATATATATATATTTTAATTTTATATTGTATTATATTTGTTTTGTTGATTGTATAATTAGTGTAATTTTGATTATATAGTGATGTGATGAGTTTGTGATCACAACGGATTAACGGATTATCTCTTAAATATATTTTTAATTTTTTAGACTCCAATTTCTCATCCTTTCACCGTTAATATATAATTATTTTTAAAAATTTTTTATTTCATTTTCTCCTATCATTTTTTCTTTTTATTTTAAATTTATTCCTCTCTTCTTCCTTCTTCTTTCCTTTTTCGTTTACGCTTTAAGATAATTGCCCTTTCTTTTTAACGCTCTCTCGCTCTCTCTCTCTCACCTAACCCACTTTCTTTACGTTTCAAATCTACGTTCTTTACAAATCTACGGGTCAGCAGTCTAACTGACATGCTTAATGTACCTTTGGATTTTTGCTGCCATCCGCTCTTACGCGTGCTCTTTGATTATATGTTACGTATATATATATATGCTTATGTATATGTATATATGCTTATGTATATATATATATATGCTTATGTATATGTATATATGCTTATGTATATATATATATGCTTATGTATATGTATATATGCTTATGTATATGTATATATGCTTATGTATATGTATATATGCTTATGTATATATATATATGCTTATGTATATGTATATATGCTTATGTATATGTATATATGCTTATGTATATATATATATGCTTATGTATATGTATATATGCTTATGTATATGTATATATGCTTATGTATATGTATATATGCTTATGTATATATATATATGCTTATGTATATGTATATATGCTTATGTATATGTATATGCTTATGTATATATATATATATGCTTATGTATATGTATATATGCTTATGTATATATATATATGCTTATGTATATATATATATGCTTATGTATATGTATATATGCTTATGTATATGTATATATGCTTATGTATATGTATATATGCTTATGTATATATATATATGCTTATGTATATATATATATGCTTATGTATATATATATATGCTTATGTATATGTATATATGCTTATGTATATATATATATGCTTATGTATATATATATATATATATATATATATGCTTATGTATATGTATATATGCTTATGCATGAATATGTGTGTGTGTGTGTCCACCTTTCTGATGTAATAATGTATTTTTTCTTAAATTTTTTCTTTTAATGGAGCGATCTTTATTTCTACTCGTTTTGTTTTAGGTTTTTGTGAATTTAATTCATGGAAAATCCTTTGTACAATTAAGATGGAAGCTGATGATGGTTCGCCTGAAATAGGCCTACACCTCCGATTGAACATGTAATAACGTGTCTACCTTAATTTTTCTTATATATATATATATATATATAAAATTCAATTTGTTTTTTTATTTTAAATTAATATAGTTAACATTGCGACACGGAAATTTCTGTTTAGAGATTTTTACCTCGTCATCAGGCAATTTTAGATCGTTGTTGTGAAAATAATTTTCATTTGAATATAAAAACATTCTTCTTCTTCTTCTTCTTCTTCTTCTTACCTTGTTTTCAGGATGTCGGCGATCATGGCCTTCCACGTCTCCCTATCCCTGGTGGCTCTTAGCACGCCTTCTCCTGTTACTCCATGCAAACCTCGTTCTGTCATCCACTAGCTCAAGCCCATAAATCTAGAATATAAATGTATAGAAACTAGCGTGGTCACAAAATGAGGGATCAGTTTATATATTGATTATAATATAGAATTGATCCCCCATTTTATACCCACATCACAATTTCTTATAACCAGTTAGCATATATATTCTTCTATGTGCCTTGTCCTTTCAGGACGTAGGCGATCATGGCTTTCCACGTCTCCCTATCCCTGGTGGCTCTTAGCACGCTTTCTCCTGTTACACCACGCAATCCCCGTTCTGCCATTTTAGGTACCTCCACAAAATCGCTGAAATAAACAGCACAGTATGAAGGGAAACGGTCCCAAACTAAATAAAAACAAAGTTTTATCGGCAAAATGTTTATATTATCATTAAGAGGATAGATCAAAGAATTTTTAAATTATTTTTTTTAAATTTTTTAATTATTTCTAACATGTTCGAAATTTTTGTAGAAAGTCTGTTTTTTTCTTACGTCAGTGCAAGACCTAAATTGCGCAACGTTTATTAAGTAAAAAAAAAACCGTAATATTGCACAATGCACTTTTCAGACCGTGAAAGACACATCAATTTGGAAATTTTTGCAAAAATCAAATAATGGTCTGATTTTGATGAAAATTTCAGGACTTATTCCTAATTGACCGAAATCAATTTTGAAATAATTATTTTGTCGAAAATATTGGTAAAAATATTTTTTTTACATCTGTTACCCCCCACCCCCCACCCCCAATTAATTTCTAGAAATGATTAAAAATTCAATTTGGCAACAATAAGCCTAATATAATTAAATTCAGGAGTCATTGGGGAATGCTAATCAACAGATTTTTTTTCTTCAATAGAGCTCCTTTTCTAAAAAAATAGGTTCGAATTCTGAAAAATGCAATAACTTTTTTATGTAATAACTAATTCTTATGTGGATAAACTTCTGATTGCTTATATGAACAACATAAATTAAGCGTATCATCGTCTGAAAAGAAAAAAAATCAATGAATTATTAATTTTTACAATAATTATATTCATTTTTTTCATTTTTTAATTATATATAAAAATTATATATAAAAAGTTTCAAAATTATTGTTAAATTTCTTCCCCAACGGGGCCGGCTAGAGAATGTAATTAATGCATGTAGACTACAATTACTAATCGAAAATTTAAAAGCTTAATACAAATGATTGAGCCAATGGATTTTTAAAATAATTAAAACATTTTAATTGTGTGCATTTTGATTGCCTGTATCTTTATTTGTACGGGTGGCCGTACGTGATATTTATCATTAAAAGGTTACGTGATTCAAGGGTTGTCTTCCCTTACATAAGAAATTAATTTCGTATATTTTTGACGCCTATGGCCTCCCTACTTAGCCTTCTTGACAGCTTCCGGTTCTCATTAACAGCTGTCATCACCTAGATAAACACCCGACACCCGGACTACCGTAAAGTGATAAAAGACTTTCCCAAATATTTCAGATAGTAAGCAAGTACATTTGTTTGAAATCAGATAAAGGTAAGTTTTAATTTAAAAATTGACTTCAATAAGGTGTCAGCGAAAATATATTTTATTTTTGCCAGATTTTTAAAACAGGAATGTGGCTACTGTTTAAAAATGTGTCTATCAATCCCAAAAAATAGCGGTACTTTTAACTTTTTTATTTTTTATTTTTTAAATTTTAGATTCCAATCAATATAATTTCGGTTTAATATACGTCAGTGTATTTTGTTTACTGGAATTACTAAATTTAATCTCTTGACATCCAATTAAAGCTAACTTTAAAGCTAAAATATAACTTATTCATTTTTAAAATATAAAATATAACTTATTTATTTTAAAAATTTTATTTTAAAATCAGGTATCGAAAATTTATACTGAAAATTGGAGGTACCTGCATTTACCTGCTCAGGCCAGTCAAGAGACATGACTGAATGGACAGATAATTATCCCACAATAGGTTTCGATTGTGTTCTGCGGTAGACTGAATACCAAACAAGGCGATAGAACCTAACCTATTCTGATATTTAA
>JBBBDQ010001240.1:3632500-3680000 GCA_037127315.1 Ascarosepion bandense | reverse complement strand
GTTTAAAAAGCTATCTAAAAATGTGACATATGAAGACATCAGTAGTTCCAGTTGTACTTGGAGCCCTCGGATTGACTAAAAAAAGGTCCCGAGAAAACATTGAGTGGATTTCTGATAGTCCATAACTTAAAGAAATATACCAAATTCTACAGCTCACACAAAGAAGAGCTTTATTTTTGTAAGTTGTGTGTGAACTTAGATTTTTCTTTTTAATCGTACCACCCCGAGCAAGGCGGTAACGCCATTGATGTGCAAGGAGCTACATAAGAGTAAAATAATTAGATAGGGGAAGAGTAAAGAGAAAGACGAACCAGTTAAGGATGGAAATACAGGTGTGATCACAGTTGCAAAGGTGGAGAGAAAGGAAAGGATATACAGGGTGGTGTAGAAAGAACTAGAGTCAAGTGGTTAAGAGATGGGTATTGAGATTGCATTTAAATTCCTGGAGGTTGTAGCCGCCATGAAAGCAAGAATATGAACGCGAGTTCTGCAGGCGGGAAGTGCGAGAAAAGAAGCTGATGAAGTAGAATTGTCGTCTGCATTTGGTTTATCTAACTGTGAATGGATGGGACCCAGTTTCCAGTCTGGTTGCACGAATAAACACTTGTTGCGGGAGCACAACTGACTTAAGTTCGTTGGAACAGAATCATGAAAATATTTATAGAACAGACAGAAGTAAGCCACGTCCCGTTGGTAAGAAAGTGGCTGGAGTCGAGCAGCCAAGTCGGTACCTATTTTTTATTACAAAAATGATCAGTGGGTAATGTCATAAAGCCATTTCTGATATTAGAACTCTAGTTGGGACCCGGAAATAAAATGTTTATACAACAGAAATCCAAGAAAAAAATAATAGGAAAATCATATGAATAAAATTCCTGGGCACTAGCGTCTCAGAGCTATAAAAGACTATTTTGTGTGGAACTGAACATATCACCCGTAAAATCCCACCATTTATACGAAACATCCCAAATGGGTATATATAAATCTTCTGCAGTGGCACTTTTTACCCATAGACCCTGGAGGGATCTTTTTAACCCTGGAACACTAACCATCAATTAAAGTTACACCACTACTAACCATGGGTATATCATGCCCAATTAGAAAATATCAAAAAGATATTAAATATAAATCTTTATTTGAAATATTTTAAATGCAGGCACTTCCAAATTTGTACTTTGAGTTAACATTGATAGAAACTGAAAAATATAATATTTAGGTAAGAAAATCAGGTACTGAAAATTGTAATTAAAATGGCCTCATTTGCGCTGCCCACTCAGTCATGTCTCTTTCGAGACATGATCGCCCAAGCGTTTTTCACGTTTGTCACTTAACTGGCTATATGCCCATGGTGAGTGTTCTCGGGTTAATTAGATACTTAAAATTACTGTCTGGGAAGATGATCTCACACACACACAATAATACTAATAATGTCGACAAGAAATGGTACCTGGAGAAACCAATGAAGGTGATCTGAAACAAGTCAAGATCTTGTGCGATTTCAGCATCCAAACAGATCGCCTCTTTGACACTAACCCACCATACATTGCTGTCGTTGAAAGAAAAAGCAAAAAAAATATCTCCTCATCGATGTGGCTGTTCCTGTTGAACAGAAATTGACAAACTCAAGAGATTCATCAACCTCCGAACTAAAGTTGTTAGAATGAGGGATATTGAGACTACTATTGTCCCAGTTATCATAGGTACGGTGGGGGTCTGTAACACCGGACTTCAAGCCCTACATTACGAAAATCGGAATAAAGTCGAATATCCCATCGATTACGAAGTCCGCGTTGCTTTTGCACTTCAAATATTCTGTGCTACGATACGAGTTAATTACAACTACCACTACTTCTAATAATAATAATAATAATAATAATAATAATAATAATAATAATGTATCTTGTAAGAATGTATCTTCAGGTCCCCACAACCAGGATAATCCTAATGATGGTCCTGAAAATTCACCAGCTAGATCTACAACCGTATATTTAAAGAAAGAAAAAATAAAATGGTCTCGTGAGGAGTACAAAGTCGTTATGACTGCATTTCATGAAGCGTTACTCAAACCTAAAAAAAAACATGACTCGCCAAACATATGACATTTGGCGTGAAAAAGTTGGTTAAGCAAATAGAAAGTATATTGACGAAAATAAATTGGCCAATGTACGTAGGTACATTATTCGTAATAACCGACTGTCAGAGGCTGAGATTCACGAAATTAAAAGAATTGTAACAAGAAGAGTCGAATCAACAAAATATGAAAAGGAACCGGAACCAGAAATAAAAAGTAATAACATCAAACAAATCACAGGTCATAATGTAGAAACCGTGAAACACGCAAATCACTGCGAAGATAATGATGTAAGTCTAAAAGTGCTGGAAAGGTGCGATCTGAGTCTGAGTCAGTTAAAAGACAAAAATAAAATGAGTTCAGAACACATCGAAGATAATTATTTGACGGAAAATAAGAACAATATACAGGAAGATAGAAATAAAAAACCAGCTAAGTCAAATACAAAGTATTACAATGGAGGAACGTGAACAGCTCCCAAAATTCCAACCAACAAAACAAAACCTCCGAACTATTAAATTGTACAATGCAGCACTGAAATCAATACTGGATGAAGACCCGAATACAAATCTTAACGAAGTAATATATGCATCAGCAACAGCAGCAACAAGAAAATTAAACATCAAAATAAAAACAAGGCAGTCACGCAGACGTGAAGATCCACCTTGGAAAAGAAAAATCGAAAAAGAAATCGAACAACTAAGAAGTGAACTGTCAGTACTTGATGAGCTGAGTAGAGGAATAAATGTAAGAACTAGGAAAAGAAGAAGAGCCGAAAAAAAAATATAACATCAGGAATGAAAATGACGTCTTATCAAATAAAGAAAAAATAAAGCAAAAAATCCAACTGAAGGCTCAAAGAATAAGACGCTATGAAAAAAGAGCAAGATTTTACAGACAAAACAAGATCTTTCAGACTGATACAAAGAGATTTTACAGGGAAATAGGTAAAAAAAGAATTGAAGTGACAATACCCACCAGAATGGAAGAAGTCACACAGTTCTGGGAAAAGATATGGGCTTGCCCTAAAGAACCTAGCAAGGAAGTACATTGGATTACGCAGGAGATAGAACGAATGAAAAATAAACCCGAACAGACATGGTCTGGAATTATAGAAGATGATGTTAAATTTGCACTAAAAAAAAGCACACAATTGGAAAACTCCAGGTATAGATAAAATTCCTAACTTTTGGCTATATTATTTAAATGCAGCACATAAAAAAATAGCCAAAGAACTCCAAGAATTGGTTGACGATCCCACTAAAATTCCTGCATGGATGACAAAAGGAATTACATTTCTTCTACCCAAGAATGGTGACACAAACAACCCGAAAAACTACAGACCAATTACATGTCTTCCGACAACATATAAACTACTAACATCTATTTTAACAAAACAAACATATTTATTCTTAGAAAGAAATGACATGATACCGCTTGAACAAAAAGGGTGCAAACGTGGCTGTTAAGACCAATTGCTAATTAACAAAATGATCCTGGAAAACTGCTACAGTACAAAGAAAAATCTTAGTACTGCCTGGATAGACTACCGAAAAGCATTCGATAGTGTGCCACATTACTGGATTTTAAAGACTTTAAATATATACAAGATATCGCCCGTCATCATCAATTTCATCAAACAGTGCATGTCTATATGGAAAACAACCCTTTACCTCAATCATATAAATGGAACCTATAAGTCTGATGAAATAAACATCAAAAGAGGTATATTTCAAGGTGATTCTTTATCTCCCTTACTATTCTGCATATCATTAATAGCACTAACCAGTCAACTTAATAAGACAGAATGTGGTTATAAAATAGGCCAAAAGAAAATAAGCCATCTATTTTACATGGATGACTTAAAGTTATATGCTAAGAATGATAATGAGCTGGAAGGTCTTCTGAAAACTGTAAAATGCTTCAGCGAAGACATTGGAATGAAATTTAATTTGAATAAATGTGCTAAAGCTACAGTTTTACGTGGATCAATACAAGAAACATCCTCAATTAGCCTAGACCCTGCTGTAACAATAAAAGAATTGAAACCAGAAGAAGCTTATAAATACCTAGGTGTAAATGAGAGCGAAAACATTCACCATAAAAAAATGAAAGAAATAGTGCGTAAAGAGTACTATAGAAGGCTACGAATGATATTAAAAACTGAATTAAATTCACAGAACAGAGTTATGGCCATTAATAGCCTTGCAATCCCAGTTGTCCAATATAGCTTCAACATCTTAAACTGGACTCTAAACGACATCAGACGAATGGATGCTAAAACAAGAAAGCTTCTTTCTAAGCATAAGATGCATCATCCAAAGGCTGATGTAGACCGTCTATACATACCCCGTAAAGAAGGAGGAAGGGGTCTTTTTATTCAGCTGGAATTGTCATACAAGACAACAACTATTGGCTTACTAACATACATAGAAACAACAAAGGATTGGATGATACAATTAGTAAGGCAACATGAAGAAAGAAAGAAAAAATATTCAATAATAAAAGAAGGCAGTAAATACAAACAAGATTTACAGTTAGTAGATTCTGTAGAAAAGCAAAACAGAAGCCAAGAACCAACTATTGCGGCAAAAAATATGAAAATGAAAGCCAAAGATAAAGCTCTTGAAAAGATGAAACAGCGCTGGCAAGACAAACCTCTGCATGGCCAATATCCAGTACGTGCCAATAAATCCAATGTTGACAAAGTTAATACTCATCGATGGTTACGTGCATCTGGATTAAAGTCTGAAACTGAAGGATTTATACTTGCAGCACAAGACCAAAGTCTTTTCACGAGAAACTTTCAGGCAAATATTATGCATAATAATATGGATCCAAAATGCAGGTTTTGTGATAAACACCAAGAAACAATAGACCACCTAATCTCAGGCTGTTCTGTGCTTGCCCCAAACGAATATAAAAATCGCCACGATAGAGTTGGGCAATATTTACATTGGGCAATGTGCAAACATTATGGAAAAGCTGTAAACAAACACTGGTATGAACATCATCCAGCACCGGTTACAGAAATAGAAGATGTAACCATTCTATGGGATTACACCATCTACACAGACAGAAAAATTGAAGCAAACAGGCCAGACATTATTGTTAAAAACCAGAAGGAGAAAACTTGTCTATTAATTGATATGGCTTGTCCAGCGGATTGTAACATAGCAATCAAGGAATTTGAAAAACTGTCAAAATATAAAGACCTGGAAATTGAAATAGAAAAAATGTGGAAATTGAAAACAAGAGTTGTGCCAGTGATAGTAGGTGCACTTGGAATGATAAAAAACGGAACAAAACAACACATTGAAAGAATCCCTGGAAACCACAGCTTAAGAGACATACAAAAAATTGTCTTATTAAGTACAGCCCACACACTAAGGAAAACTTTATCTATGTAATGCTGAGGATGATAGGGAAGATAGAAAAACATGAAATGGAGCCATAACAACACGCCACTACCTGCCTTAGGTCTCCCCGCAGACTTGGTTGGTAGTGAGACCAAAGCAGAAATCGAAATATGATGAAAAATGACATAATAATAATAATAATAGACCATCTAATCTGAAGATGTTCTGTACTTGCCCCAAATGAATATAAAAATCGCCACGATAGAGTGGGGCAATATTCACATTGGACAATGTGCAAACACTATGGAAAATCTGTAAACAAACACTGGTATGAACATCACCCAGCACCGGTTACAGAAATAGAAGATGTCACTTTTCTATGGAATTACATCATCTACACAGACAGAAAAATTGAAGCAAATAGGTCGGACATTATTGTTAAAAACGCAAAGGAAAAAACTTGTCTATTAATTGATATGGCTTTTCCAGCGGATTCTAACATAGCAACCAAAGAATTCGAAAAACTGTCAAAACATAAAGACCTGGAAATTGAAATAGAAAAAATGTAGAAATTGAAAACAAGAATTGTACCAGCTGTAGTCGGTGCATTTGGAATGATACAAAATGGAACAAAAAACACATTGAAAGAATCCCTGGAAACCCCAGCTTAAGAGATATACAAAAAATTGTCTTATTAAGTACAGCCCACACACTAAGGAAAACTTTATCTATGTGACGCTAGGGATGTTAGGGAGATAGAAAAAAGATGAAATGGAGTCATAACAACACACCACTACATGTCTTAGATCTTCCTGCAAACTTGGTAGGTAGTGCGACCATAGCAGAATTCGAATTAAAATGAATAATGACATAATAATAATAAGGGGCACTGGATAAGATAAAGGAGGGTACTAAAGCTCATGTGAATAAAATTCTTGGACACATCAGCATCTCAGAGCTACAGAAGATTATTTTGCGTGGAACTGTACATATTATCCGTAAAAGTTCCACCATCTAAGCGAAATATCCCAAATAAGCACATAGAAATCTCTTGCAATGTCATATTTTACTCATAGACCCTGGAGAGAATTTTTTAATAAGGCACTTAAAATTACAAGATAATACGCAATAATGCTAATAGTAATTGTAATGACGCCGAAGCGAGGACAAAGAGTATCTAGAAAAGGGATTGAATTAGCCAAAGGGTAAATCATCACCGACCAAGAGGAAACTGAATACAAACTCATTAGTATTCAGGAATCGGATAACATCCTTGGGAGAGTGATATATACATGAAAAGGTTATGGCTGTTTCTGAACACTAAGTTAAATGCCTGTAACCTTCTAACTGGATTTAATCTGTTTACACATTTCAACTGGACATAAATTCTATCTGTGCATACATATACACATACATATTAATGGAAGTTTAAACTACTTTACACAATTATTAAGATATCATAAAATTAATAAAAATGATTCTGGGAATATCAGGTTCATATCCAATCGATTATACCAACAACTATGATCTGTTGGCTTGGAATCTCTTAAGGTTTCAGGTTACAACTTCGAGGCAACTCGTGAAACAAACAGGCAAACTCAAAACACGGTGATAATAACAGATCAACTCATTGATACAAATGGTAAATATCGACTGCAAGGATGTTGGCATCAAGTTTAGGATATCGAAGAGCTTTATCAATGTAAATTATGTGTGATCTTAGATTTTCTTTTATTACGAAAACTAGCAGTATAGTCCGGCGTTGCTCGGGTGTAATGAAAGCTTTAAAACTAATCCATGGTCCTGGAGCTCAGACTCTTTGGACGTTGGCACGAAAGACTAAAAATCAATAGTTGTTTCCAGTTAAAGCGAAACCTTAGCCTGAAAGAAAAATGAATGGATGTAAGTCAAATTGCTGGATATAAAGTGGGGGATCAGTTAAATATTACAATCACTACATAAACTGACCCCTCACTTTGTGACCACCGTTTATACAATTAATAATAGATCAACTCATTGATACAAATGGTAAATATCTACAGCAAGGATGTTGGCATCAAGTTTAGGATATTGAAGAGTGGTGTACTGACGATGGCGTGAGGAGAAAAGAATATCTGTTACAGGGGTTGAATTACTTTTTTTTTTTTTTTTTAATCATCTCACCCCAAGCAAGGCATTCCCCTGCCACTATTGCGCATGGGGCTACATAGGGGAAGGTAAAGAGAAGGAGTGGATAGACATAGGGAATGTCAGGAGAAAGGTGACAGATGAGTAAGGATAGCGAGGATGAGGGTCGGGCAGATGGGAAGAGTGCTTGATAGAATGGGAGCAGGTTAGTGTGTTAGGAGGTGTGTATTGACCTTACATTTAAACTCCTGGAGATTGTAGCCGTCGGGGAAGCAATCGTTTGGAAGAGAATTCCACAGTCGGGAAGTGCGAGGAAAGAAACTGTTGGAGTAGAAGTTACGGCTGCATTTTATCGGTTTCACTGTAAAAGGATGGGACCTAGTTGCTAATCTAGTATCTCGTGCAAATTCGTATTTAGGGGGCACCAGTGATCTAAGTTCATCGGAGCAGAAGCCGTGAAAGTATTTATAGAAAATATAGAATTTATAGAATTACCAAGAAGAGAAAGCATTGCTGACCCAGAGGAAACTGAATTCAAACACACTGGTATTCTAGAGTTGCATGGCAGCCTTGGGAGAGTGATATATGCATGAAAAGCTTACGGCTTTTTTTGAGGACCAAGTTGAATGCCTGCAATATTCTAATTGTCGTCAATAATTGTTTTTTCGTTGTAAGCTAAGTGTCAATGAGATCGGGGTATCACACGTTGGCGCGATCAGACACGAAACAGACGCCTAGTCGCCGGGCCTGATCGGACGCGTGTCGGATGGACAGCCGTGGTCGGCCAGTTGGCTATGACGGGTATTCAGAACTTTTGCAAAAATTCGAAAAAATACAATTCGAGAATGGAATTAAAATGTTTTATTCTGACTTTCCTAATGTTCGCAATCTATGTAAACCGTCTTGGTTTGGTTTAGTACGAATTCACGAAAACAAAGCAAAATGTGTTACACGAATTAGAGCGATTGTAAATGCTGGGAAGGAGTGGTAAGGTATAGTCAAGTGGTCGAGTGGACAAAGAAGGAGCCATAAAATCTGGACAAAGACCGAACACCGCGTTTTGCGAAATGGTCAGTCAGTTAAGTGCCATACGTGAAACACGCTTGGGCGATCATGTCTCTTTCGAGACATGACTGACTGGGCAGAAGATTATCCCGCAGTAGGTTGCCATTGTTTTCTGCGGTAGATTGGTTGCCGATCTAGGCTATAGAACCCAATCTGTCCTATTACTTGACTCATAACTAGAGAGGGGAGAGATGTATTATATTATTAAGTAGTAATTAGTAGGGGATCATTTTATTACTTCATAACAATATAAAATTGATCCCCCCCTTTATGTCCAGCATAAGCCTTAATCATGTTTTCAACTATTATATTCAGTCAGTCAGTTAAGTGCCATACGCGATAAACGCTTGGGCGATCATGTCTCGAAATAGACATGACTGATTGGGCAGAAGATTATCCCGCAGTAGGTTGCCATTACTTTCTGCGGTAGACTGGTTGCCGAAAAAGGCTATAGAACCCAATCTGTCCTGTTATTTAACCCATAACTGGAAGAAAGAGACGGATTGATACCTTTCCCCAAGGGTATTTGCTCGTAGATGAATGCAATGAATTCAACTGGAATTCGAACTCGGCTCCCCGATTTCTCGTTCTGAGCCGATATCCAATGTACCACAATGCCGTGAAGTGTATAATCTTATCACATTTGACTTTTAATGCGAAATGGTACTCCGCATTAAAAGTCAAATGCGATAAGATTATACGGTTAAAGAAGGTAATAGAAGACTTACAAACATCGAAGAAGTGACTAAGCGTTGGTCGTTGGTACTAACAGTGAATAGAGACACTCCTAAAGTTGGTGGTGAAACCCAAAAACCTTGAGAAAAAAAAATAGAGAAAGACGTAACTGAAAGGGAAGTAAGAGCCGCAATTTTGCTTCACGAGACGTTTGATAGGGACACCGAAGCCTGTTAAGACAAAAGAAATTGTGGGTTTGGTTGACGTAGGGCGAATTGAAAGGAAAGACTGAGAACCTACTGGTAGCCATTGAGGACCAAGTCCTTAACACTAATTCTGACCGGAAGAACATCTACCACCAAATGGATCAGGAATTTAAAATGACAAGATAATACCGCACAAAATATTAACCCTCTAGGGCCATTCGTATCATATTTGATACAGTATTTCCCTATAAGGAAACATTTGGTATTTCCCTATAAGGAAACATTTGGTATTCATTGACTGAGCAGTCAGTACTGCTTTCATTTGAAATTTATAAAATATTTCTCTTAAAAAATTTTTCAGGAAAATATTTCTTTCAAGGCTTGTTTTCATACTGTATCAGAGGGTTAATAATTTTATTGATGCTGAAGCGAGGGAAAAGGGTAGTTTGTACCGGGATTGAATTAGCAACAAGAGAAACCATCGCTGACTCAAAGGAAACTGGTTGAAAACACGTTGGAATTCTCGAATTCTTCTTCTTCTTCTTTTATGTACCCTATCCTTTCAGGACGTAGGCGATCATGGCTTTCCACGTCTCCCTATCCCTGGTGACTCTTAGCACGCTTTCTCCTGTTGCACCACGCAATCCTCGTTCCGTCATCCACCTGATCAGGTCCTTCAAATATGTTATCCGTTGCTTTCTCCTGTTTCTTTTCCCCTCTGATGAAGGAGAGACTTGAAGAAACAGAAATGTAGTTCTACAGAAGGATGCTGAGAATAATATGGACCGAATATGTGAGCAACGACTAGATTTTGGAGTGAATGGAAACGAAAAGGAAACTGGTACGTAACATCAAGAAAAGACAGCTGAAGTTTTTCGGACATGTAATAAGAAAGGAAGGCTTGGAGAATATGATATTCACAGGTCAGATAGAGGATGGAAACGAAAATGAAACTAATACTTAACATCAGAAAAAGGCAGCTGAAGTTCCAGGGACAGGTAATAAGGAAGGAGGGCTTCGAGAATCTGATACTCACAGGTCAGATAGAGGGAGAGAGAGAGAGAGAGAGACAGACAGACAGGGGAAAGCAACGCGTAACATATTTGATTGGCTTGAGAAAATGGATGAGAGAGCGGGGTCTGGGTGGGGTAAAAGAAGTAAAGCTTTTTAAGAGTTACTAGGAATAGGTAGATGTGGAAGGCCATGATCGCTTACGTTCTGAAGGAACTCGGAGCAGAGAAGAAGAAGATCCCGCACCAAAGGTCAAAAGTGATGAGATTATGCACATCACTGTATGGCAGTTGCTTGTAAAACTCCCCAGTAGAGACTGGATACATAGCAAAATAGAAAATAATTTAAATAAAAAAAAAAAAAATGCTGCCAATTTTTGTTTGGTTTTTCTCTCTCCCACAAGCACATAGACTCAACCCGCAAACAAAACCCACGGATGAATGTAAGCTTCGTGAGGAACTAAATATTCGGTTGGCCAAAAAGTTCTGATTCACTTCGGAAGCGGGAAGAGAACAAATATTGATATTTGTCTGGTGGAATTTCCAAGGAGAATTGCATTTCGAGTTTGTACCAGGCGGTCACACCATCAATGTTAAACCCTATTTATTGCAACTACGGACTAAAGAAGGGTACCCCGTTTTGGTCAATCCAGGTCAGGGATTGTTTACGCAAGACAATAAGAGGCCACACACTGCCAGGAGTGTGTGACCTCTTATTGTCTTAAGGAGAAGTTCCAACAGATGGACGGTATTGAGATTCTTCCACATCCACCATTAAGTCCCGACGCTGTACCGGGCGACTATGGCCTATTCTGCACAATGAAGCACTTCTGTAACCAACGATTCAAATCTTTTGATGAAGTGAAGGAAGCCTGTTTACATTTTTTTTATTCAAAGTCGGCGAACTGGTATCTGGGACAGATTCGACTACTGACCGATCACTGTCAGAAGGTTGTCGAGAATGATGGACTTTATTCAATGAATGCTGGTGTTGTCTCATAAAATTTTGTTTTCTTTCCGCTTCTTAAGGGAGTCAAGTTTTTCTGACCAATCTAATATTAGGTAATCAAACCAGATGGATCATTATTTTTTTTAATCATTTATCCCCAAACAAGGCAATAAAGTCACTAAGACTTAAGGAGTTACTGTGTGTCAGAGAATATGAAGAAAAAAAGACTGTTAGAGAGAGAGAGGGTGATAAAAGAACATGAATTAAGAAAACAGTCGATAACGATTGATTTTGTATTTAATTTTTTAAAGATCAAAATTGACTGGGAAGTAAGAAGCCGAGAAGAATTCAACAAGCAATAAGTGCAATAGAAGAAACTTTTAGCACAGGACTTTTTTAGCATAAAATTATTTAGAATTGTCCAACATTTGAAGAACAAATGTTCGTGCTGATCCATAAAATTTTCTTTTCTTTCCGCTTCCTAAGGGATTCAGGATTTTCTGGCCAACCAAATATAATATTGAATTTAATTGCAAAAGTAATACATTTCAATGAACATTTCGCAATTTTGAGTTGGTTTGGAATTTAAATATAAAAAGATTCTATGTTTGCGTATACTTGTTTTATAGGTAACTGAGCAGACATTTTGGGGCAAAATGAAGTCTAATAAGAGGAATCCATCTTAAATGAAAGATTTTAATTGATCTCTTCATAGAATTTCATTAAATGTGACCTACTGGAGTTTGGGTCACATAGATTTTTTTTATTATTTTTCCATGTATCGAATTGACTTGAGCTTCTTATTAATTAGATGTTAGATCGTTTGTTGTTTGTTTTGTCGATTGAAATCCGCCATTTTCTTTAAACTGAAAACAAGACTTTCAGATCTATGGTTTTGTGTTTTTACATTTTGTTTTATTATTACGTTTTTTGGTTCAAAGTTTTGTGGTAAATTAGCCAACAAAATTCAAAACATTACATTAAATGTGCTTTGAGGTGCGGTGGATATCGGTTCGAAACGAAAAGTCGGAGAGACAGGTTCGAACTCTTGTTGAATTCGTTGCATTTATTGACGTGCAAATACTTCTAGAAAACGTATTAATCCGTTGTTTCTCTCTCCAGCTATGGGTTAAATATCAGGGCAGATTGAGTTCTATAGACTTGATTGCCAATCATTCTCCTGCCGAAAGTAATGGCAACCTACTGCAGGAAAATCTTCCGCTCAGTCAGTTTTGTTTCTCTTTCGAGACATGATCGCCCAAACTTGTATAACGTATGCCACTTAACTGACTGACATTGAATATTGTAAACACCACACTGTGTTTTAATCTTAGCCATAGTGAGTAGTTGTAGTAGTTACAAGTGCCATTGTTACTGTCAGCTCTCTGGCTTCAAGTACAGAAAAATGCTAGTCACATTTAAAATGATGCGCTTGCTAAAGTTTTTGCCGTAAAGAAATTTCACAGGATAATATTTGTAGAAAAATTCGTGTAACAAACTTATCATTGCCTATTATTAATTATATTTGGTTTTAAGAAAGGATTACCACGCATACTGCAAACAGATTATATCGCTGGGCTACGATATTATTGAACTATGAATTCAAGATGGAATTTCCTTCGGCTAAAAAGTTAAGAGACGCAGATGGATTGTCCAGATTAATATCAAAATTTAAAGAAGATTTTGAAAATACTTTGATTGGTTTTCTGGAATCCGAAAGCGAAATTAAAAGCTTTGTGTGTAACACTATTAAAAAATTGCCGGTCACAACAGACGATTTCAAAATTCATTCTAAAAATGACACGTTTATTCAAAACTCTATGAATGATTTTAAGTTGAAATGGATTAAAACTAAAAGTTACTCTGATGACAATAATACTGCTTTTTCTATCTGTAATAGATGTGCCTTGTAGTGCAGTGAATATCGACTCTAGACGAGAAGTCGGAGAGCCGAGTTCGAATTTCAGTTGAATACATTGCATTCACTTAGGCGCAAATACTCCTGGTCCCTTCTCCCTTCAGCTATGGGCTAAATAACAGGACAGATTGCGTTGTATAGCTTTGGTTGGAAACTAGTTTACCGCAGAAATTATTGGCAATCTCCTGCGTGAAAATTCTTCTGCTCAGTTAGTCATGTTTCTTTCGAGACATGATCGCCCAAGTGTTTATCAAGTAAGGCACTTAATTCACACACACACACACACACACACACGCACACACATATATATAATATTAACTATAGCAACAACAATACCAATAGTAACCGAACTAACTCTGCCGAAACTAGTATTAATTAAGCTATAATTTAAATCGTCTTGTAGAACCCACCGAGAACGAACTCGGAGGGAAAAGAAGGGGAAGTAAAAAAGAAACAAACGAAGTACATGAACAAAATGTCAAGCACTCGTAAGAAAGAAAAAAACCCAAGACGAAAACCCTAACACTAAAGCGCTCAATACGAAAGTAGAGCAAACAAAGACAGAAAATCTGAGTAAGAGCCAACCACTTACCACAGTTTCGCCTAACGGCTCCTCGGGGAAATTGCCAATTTCCTTGACGAGCCGTTAGGCGAAACCGTGGTATATATACTGTCTATATATATATATATATAATTCCCTCCTGTCCTTTAGATTATTGTTTTTGCTCAGGTCTTAATGTAAAATACTCAATAGTGGGTTCAATAATAAATATGTTGCCGTTATTTCTGACGTCACAGGCCAACTCGTTTATATATAAACCGTATTCAGAAGACAAGTAATCATACACACTAGTTTTATTAAATTCTACCAAAAAGATTAACTTTTTATTCTATTAGGTTTTTTTTATAAAATAATGCAGATTTTGTCGTCGTATATTTTATTTTATTTTTCTATGTAAATTAACTAAGAGTTTGCAAAACAGGAAAAACGTATATGTTGCTTTGATGACTATTTTATATTTGCTTTTTTGTCTAAATGATTCATTTTTCACTTTTGCATCCACATTCCTCAGGCTTCTTAATAATCTAATCTTAGCCGTAGTGCAAAGATCCAACTGCCCGAAAAATTAATAAAGTTTGGTGAGAAGGGTCTGTTACCGAATGAAACATTGATCACAGTAATGTCGTCGAGGTGAAGCTAGCGTTGAAGAATAGAAAGGTTGTGGATGTCAGCCTTCCATTGATTATGAGAGAATGAGATTATTTGTGGAGGCATTTTTTTCTCGCGACTGTTCGAGAGCTTACAAGAGAGCTAGCTGCAAGTATTGGATCAATTTTCTGAACATTTGGACAAAACTGGAAGGTCTAAGAAGTTGAACAAGTAGGTACCACAAGAACTGAATGAAAACCAAAAGAATATTCGTTATGAAATCGGTTCCTTTTGTGCAAAAAAAGAAATAATCCATTTTTCGATCGCTTTGTGCCATGTGATGAGAAACGGATATTATATGACAACCGGCCAAGATTTTAAGAAATTTTTCGCCTTTAAGCTTTGAAATAAAAATTGTTATTAACTAACCCTGAGGACAATTAATTTGAACTGGGAGCTAATTTGAGTAGGTAGCGTTTAGCGGAGGGCCGGACCTTCTAAAACTCATTATATTCATTAGTTTACATGAATAATTCATTTAAGGCGAAGTGTAAATGTAAATATCATAATGTATGTAATAAATAAAAAAAAAAAACAACAACACAAAATCAGTAATGGTAGACAGAAAATGTTTTAATAAAATTGTGTAATATAACAATCTGGCCCCACCCGAGGAAGGCTGATGCAAGCGAGGGTGTTTCCGGTCGTTGAAAGGAACGGATGTCGTTTGACCTTATTTCCGGCAGCAGCGGAAATAACTACAGAGGCAAACAGAACAGGTGTCTCTGAGAATTACGTGGGCGTGCGTGGGCGAGGCAAAACCGGAAGAAAAAGTCCCGGTTCTGGAAGATTATAAAAAGACCTCGGCTCACGGATTCGAGTAGTAGAGGAGCAACAGAGATCGGCCGGTGAAGAGAGAGACACAACAGATAAGACTACACTCCCGTCAACCCATTTGAAGCGCGCTCTCTCAATTCTCTGTTCCCTATGCTACACGGTTCATCGTCATTAATAAAAATATAACTTTATATTTTTATATATATGCGTGTTTGTTGTTTGTCGATATATAACAATTGTTCACATGCAAATGCACGTCATTCAGCGCAAGAAATTGAATGAGACAAATGTAACCTCTGACACTTTCCAACAAGGTTTTTGAAATCAGGAGTTTCCTTGTTGAAATCTTCATCCCTACCTGCAAGTTTATGTCAGTTAGAGAAGATCTAGGGGTGGGCAATTAAATTTGCCCGGGGGCTATTTTGAGTAGGCTGGGTTTAGAAGAAGGCCATACCTTCTAAAACTTATCATATTCATTAGTTTACATAAATATTTCATTTAATGCGAATTGCAAATGTAAATTATATACGTAATACATATAATAAATAAAACAAACAAAAACAATAATGTTACACAGAAAATGTTTTAATAAAATTGTTCACGTGTAAGAAATTGAATGAAACAAATGTAACCTCTCACACTTTTCAACAAGTTTTTTGAAATCAGGAGTGAGGTTCCTTGTTGAAATCTTCATCCCTACCTGCAAGTGTATGTCAGTTAGAGAAGATCTATTTTTGAATTTTGTTGATGTTCAAAAAAAAAGAAAAAACTTTGTTCACCGATGTCTGTGGATTCAATAAGAGATGGATAACAAAAGCTTGAGACAAAAGTAAATATTTGTGCCATCTGCAAAAATACCTAGTTGAGAACTGTTCACAGATGTCAAATCAGGACGGATTACATTAAATATTCTACTTTGGATTTTGTCAAAAACCTTTACAAGGGTGGGCAATTAATTTGGCCCAAGGGTACTCTGAGTAAGCCGCGTTTAGCGGAGGACCGTACCTTCTATAACTGATCATATTCATTAATTTACATAAATATTTCATTTAATGCAAAGTGTAAATGTAAATTTTATAAGTAATGCGTCGAATAAATAAATAAATCAAACAAAATAAAAAAATGACACACGGAAGATTTTTTAATAAAATTGTTCACGTGTAAATGCACATGATTCAACGCAAGGAATTCAATGAGACAAATATAACCTCACACACTTTTAAATAAGTTTTTAAAATCAGAAGTGAGGTTGAAATCTACATCATTGTCTGCAAGTTTATATCAGTCAAAGATCAATTTATACTTTTGTTAATCTTCATGCAAGAAAAACCTTAGTCACAGATGTACAGGGTGTCCATAAAGTTCGCGTAAGTGAATGCAATGAATTCAGCTGGAATTCGAACTCGGCTCCCCGTACAAGTCTACCATTCGACCCTGCATGGAGTACTGCTGCCATTTATGGTCAGGTGCCCCTGTCACTCACCTCAGTGTTCTCGACAGGCTCCAAAGGAGAGTTAGTAACGTGATAGGTGCTGACTTGGCGGCTCGACTACAGCCACTTACCCACCGACGAAATGTGGCCTCTCTTTGTCTGTTCTATAAGTACTTTCATGGCTTCTGCTCAGACGAACTTAAGTCACTGGTGCCTCCTCAACAGGTGTTTACTCGTGCAACCGGAATGGCAACTGGGTCCCACCCATTCACAGTTAGGTTAGCCAAATGCAGACGACAATTCTACTCCTGCAGCTTCTTCTTTCGCACTTCCCGCCTGCAGAACTCGCTCCCATATTTTTGCTTTCCTGACGGCTACAACCTCCAGAAATTTAAATGCAACGTCAATACTCATCTACTAACCACTTGACTCTAGCCCTTCCCCCACCCCGTATATCCTTCCCTTTCTCTCCCCCCTTGCAACTGTCACCACACCTGCATTTTCAACTTTTTCTTGCTTCTTTCTAATTGGTTTGTAATCCTCTTCTCCCTCCTGTAATTAATTTTTCTTTCAGTTATGTAGCCCCCTGCACATCAGTGGCATTTACGCCTTGCCCGGGGTGAAATGATTAAAAAAAAAAATAACCCTTTTCAAGTACTTCTGCCAGTTTTACTTTTGCCAGATGTGACAGAATTGCTATTGAGACAAAAGTAAATATTAGTGTCATCTGCAAAAATATCTAGTTGAGAACTGTTCACAGATGTCAAATCAGGACGGATTACATTAAATATTCTACTTTGGATTTTGTCAAAAACCTTTACAAGGGTGGGCAATTAATTTGGCCCAGGGGTACTCTGAGTAGGCCGCGTTTAGCGGAGGACCGTACCTTCTAGAACTGATCATATTCATTAATTTACATAAATATTTCATTTAATGCAAAGTGTAAATGTAAATTTTATAAGTAATGCATCGAATAAATAAATAAATCAAACAAAATAAAAAATGATACACGGAAGATTTTTTAATAAAATTGTTCACGTGTAAATGCACATGATTCAACGCAAGGAATTCAATGAGACAAATATAACCTCACACACTTTTCAATAAGTCTTCAGTGAGAGAAGATCTATATTTACTTTTGTTGATGTTCATGCAAGAAAAGCTTTGGTCCCTGATATATGTGGATCCAAAAATAGCAAAACTCTTCAAACATGAAAATTTGTCAGCACTAAAATTTACGGTGACAAGTTGGAGAAGATGTTAAATTTAAAATTTTTTTTCTGAATGCGTTCGCGGGTCGCTGAAAAATCTGTAGCGGCCCCCCTTTGGGTTCGCAGACCGTAAATTGCCCACCCCTGCCTGAACTAACCGACATTAGTAAAATTTTCAAGATATATTTCTGGAAAAACGCCATATATAAATTTGTGTTTAAAATATTTACATTGTTCGGACGGTTGTCCTCATTTTTGTTGTCATATTTACTATGTCTCCGCCGTTGTATACTCCAGCCTAGTCCAGGTGATTGAAATTTCAAACCGAACTATTTATTTTACGCACCGGGGTAGATTGCTCTAGTTTTACATGTAATGTCTCTTCCGGATATTTAGTTTCAATTATTTCCCTTAATTCAACTTTCCAAGCTCTGGTTCACGTACAACGGCATAACATCGGGAATATGACAAGAATTACTTATTGAAAGTTGTTATTAAAAGTGAATATGGCAACAAAGATGAGGACAACAGTCCAAACAATGTAAATAGTGTAAATAATTACAATACCTGATCTCAGAAATATAGACAGATATTGAAGGTGAATATGGCAACAAAGATGAGGACAACAGTCCAAACAATGTAAATAGTGTAAATAATTACAATACCCCATCTCAGAAATATAGACAGATACTGAAGGTGAATATGGCAACAAAGATGAGGACAACAGTCCAAACAATGTAAATAGTGTAAATAATTACAATACCTGATCTCAGAAATATAGACAGATATTGAAGGTGAATATGGCAACAAAGATGAGGACAACATTCCGAATAATGTAAATAGTGTAAATAATTACAATACCTCATCTCAGAAATATAGACAGATATTGAAGGTGAATATGGCAACAAAGATGAGGACAACATTCCGAATAATGTAAATAGTGTAAATAATTACAATACCTCATCTCAGAAATAGAGACAGATATTGAAGGTGAATATGGCAACAAAGATGAGGACAACATTCCGAATAATGTAAATAGTGTAAATAATTACAATACCTCATCTCAGAAATAGAGACAGATATTGAAGGTGAATATGGCAACAAAGATGAGGACAACAGTCCAAACAATGTAAATAGTGTAAATAATTACAATACCTCATCTCAGAAATATAGACAGATATTGAAGGTGAATATGCCAACAAAGATGAGGACAACAGTCTGAACAATGTAAATAGTGTAAATAATTACAATACCTGATCTCAGAAATATAGACAGATATTGAAGGTGATTATGGCAACGAAGATGAGGACAATAGTCCAAACAATGTAAATAGTGCAAATAATTACAATACCTCATCTCAGAAATATAGACAGATAGTGAAGGCGAATATGGCAACAAAGATGAGGACAACAGTCCGAACAATGTAAATAGTGTAAATAATTACAATACCTCATCTCAGAGATATAGACAGATATTGAAGGCGAATATGGCAACAAAGATGAGGACAACAGTCCAAACAATTTAAATAGTGTAAATAATTACAATACCTCATCTCAGAAATATAGACAGATATTGAAGGTGAATATAGCAACAAAGATGAGGACAACAGTCCAAACAATTTAAATAGTGTAAATAATTACAATACCTCATCTCAGAAATATAGACAGATATTGAAGGTGAATATGGCAACAAAGATGAGGACAACAGTCCGAACAATGTAAATAGTGTAAATAATTACAATACCTCATCTCAGAGATATAGACAGATATTGAAGGTGAATATGGCAACAAAGATGAGGACAACAGTCCAAACAATTTAAATAGTGTAAATAATTACAATACCTCATCTCAGAAATATAGACAGATATTGAAGGTGAATATGGCAACAAAGATGAGGACAACAGTCCGAACAATTTAAATAGTGTAAATAATTACAATACCTCATCTCAGAAATATAGACAGATATTGAAGGTGAATATGGCAACAAAGATGAGGACAACAGCCCGAACAATGTAAATAGTGCAAATAATTACAATACCTCATCTCAGAAATATAGACAGATATTGAAGGCGAATATGGCAACAAAGATGAGGACAACAGCCCGAACAATGTAAATAGTGTAAATAATTACAATACCTCATCTCAAAGATATAGACAGATAGTGAAGGTGAATATCGCAACAAAGATGAGGACAACAGTCCAAACAATTTAAATAGTGTAAATAATTACAATACCTCATCTCAGAAATATAGACAGATATTGAAGGTGTATATGGCAACAAAGATGAGGACAACAGCCCGAACAATGTAAATAGTGTAAATAATTACAATACCTCATCTCAAAGCTATAGACAGATAGTGAAGGTGAATATCGCAACAAAGATGAGGACAACAGTTCAAACAATGTAAATAGTGTAAATAATTACAATACCTCATGTCAGAAATAAAAACAGATATTGAAGGTGATTATGGCAACAAAGATGAGGACAACAGCCCGAACAATGTAAATAGTGTAAATAATTACAATACCTCATCTCAAAGATATAGACAGATATTGAAGGTGAATATGGCAACAAAGATGAGGACAACAGTCTGAACAATGTAAATAGTGTAAATAATTACAATACCTCATCTCAGAAATATAGACAGATATTGAAGGTGAATATGGCAACAAAGATGAGGACAACAGTCGGAACACTGTTAATAGTGTAAATAATTACAATACCTCATCTCAGAAATATAGACAGATATTGAAGGTGAATATGGCAACAAAGATGAGGACAACAGCCCGAACAATGTAAATAGTGTAAATAATTACAATACCTCATCTCAAAGATATAGACAGATAGTGAAGGTGAATATCGCAACAAAGATGAGGACAACAGTTCAAACAATGTAAATAGTGCAAATAATTACAATACCTCATGTCAGAAATAAAAACAGATATTGAAGGTGATTATGGCAACAAAGATGAGGACAACAGCCCGAACAATGTAAATAGTGTAAATAATTACAATACCTCATCTCAAAGCTATAGACAGATAGTGAAGGTGAATATCGCAACAAAGATGAGGACAACAGTTCAAACAATGTAAATAGTGTAAATAATTACAATACCTCATGTCAGAAATAAAAACAGATATTGAAGGTGATTATGGAAACAAAGATGAGGACAACAGCCCGAACAATGTAAATAGTGTAAATAATTACAATACCTCATCTCAAAGATATAGACAGATAGTGAAGGTGAATATCGCAACAAAGATGAGGACAACAGTTCAAACAATGTAAATAGTGTAAATAATTACAATACCTCATGTCAGAAATAAAAACAGATATTGAAGGTGATTATGGCAACAAAGATGAGGACAACAGCCCGAACAATGTAAATAGTGTAAATAATTACAATACCTCATCTCAAAGATATAGACAGATAGTGAAGGTGAATATCGCAACAAAGATGAGGACAACAGTTCAAACAATGTAAATAGTGTAAATAATTACAATACCTCATGTCAGAAATAAAAACAGATATTGAAGGTGATTATGGCAACAAAGATGAGGACAACAGCCCGAACAATGTAAATAGTGTAAATAATTACAATACCTCATCTCAAAGATATAGACAGATAGTGAAGGTGAATATCGCAACAAAGATGAGGACAACAGTTCAAACAATGTAAATAGTGTAAATAATTACAATACCTCATGTCAGAAATAAAAACAGATATTGAAGGTGATTATGGCAACAAAGATGAGGACAACAGCCCGAACAATTTAAATAGTGTAAATAATTACAATACCTCATCTCAGAAATATAGACAGATATTGAAGGTGAATATGGCAACAAAGATGAGGACAACAGTCCGAACAATTTAAATAGTGTAAATAATTACAATACCTCATCTCAGAAATATAGACAGATATTGAAGGTGAATATGGCAACAAAGATGAGGACAACAGCCCGAACAATGTAAATAGTGGAAATAATTACAATACCTCATCTCGGAAATATAGAAAGATATGGAAGGTGAATATGGCAACAAAGATGAGGACAACAGTCTGAACAATGTAAATAGTGTAAATAATTACAATACCTCATCTCAAAGATATAGACAGATAGTGAAGGTGAATATCGCAACAAAGATGAGGACAACAGTTCAAACAATGTAAATAGTGTAAATAATTACAATACCTCATCTCAGAAATATAGACAGATATTGAAGGTGAATATGGCAACAAAGATGAGAAAAACAGTCCGAACAATGTAAATAGTGTAAATAATTACAATACCTCATCTCAGAAATATAGACAGATATTGAAGGTGAATATGGCAACAAAGATGAGGATAACAGTCTGAACAAAGTAAATGGTGTAAATAATTACAATACCCATCTTAGATGTGGCACAAGACCAAAAGTATGAAGCACCCAGTGTGGACCGAACTTACTATTCAGTCGTATTTTATCTAGCGAAACAAACTTGCTGACCATTATACTATGTCCAAGAGGTTCATGTACATCTAATCTAATCTAAACTTATTTATAAATGGAACTTTGTCTGTGTGTGTGTGTCTGTGTGTGTTTGTCCGTTACCTATAGACTCCGAAACGGCTGAACCGATTTTCTTGAAAATTTACACAGTTGTACTATAAGCGTCTGCCATTGTTCTTAGCTAGGTTTTGTGTTAACGTACGCCCGATAAATATCGAAAATCGACAATCGAAAAAATCGGGTTATAGAAGGAGTGGTCCGATTTTAATCAAATTTGATACACTCATAGACAACGACATAAGAAATGATATTCAGAAGTTTCAAGGTTGCAGTTCTTACAATAGTGCAGAAAATCGATTTAATATATATATATATATATATATATATATATATATATAAGGCAAGATGTTTGTGTGTGTGTCTGTTTATCTGCCTGTATGTCTGTATTTTTTTCAGCCGTTTTATTTTAGTTTTTGCTTCGGGTTTGGCTCTAAGTAGGTATAATTGTAGTTCTTAGTCTCAGCCATGATACCATTTACTCAGAGGACATATTTAACCTTCAAAATTCCGTTTACGACGAAAAAACTTATTTGATATCGATACCAGGAAATCAAAATTTGACTTACATCAATTCATTTTTCTTTCAGTCTACGGTTTCGCTTTAGCTGGAAACAACTATTGCTTTTTAGTCTTTCCTGCCAACGTCCATGGATTCTGAGCTCCAGAACCATGTAATCTTTCATTACACCCGAGCAACGCCGGGTTATATTGCTAGTTGTATTATAAACGGAAAGTCAAATGATGTATTACTCATATAAATATATCCTGAAAGTCTTTTCCAATATCAGCTGGTTAATTCGAAGTTTATTATCCAAACATTATTTGCCGTAGCACTAATATATTCAGATCGAGGTGTCAAGTGAGTAAGGCGAATAAGGTAGGGTGTCGAAGACCAATTCGTCTTATTTCTGTAGCGTTCGTTGTGCAACGTGTTGTTGTGCAAGAAGAGTGGAACTTTTTTATGCTGAACACATACGCTGCAATTTCCTATTCATTTGATAGATTTATTGGCAATACATCTCAGCCGTCATTGTTTCACAATTCAGGAAGCTACGTTGAATCAGTTCAACCGATTGAATCAATTCAGCCTTAGATAGTCACCTTCTTTTGGCATACTTTGGCTTTCGGTAGTATTTAGGAGTTTCTTGTCGATCCAGCCATTGCCCTGATCGGTTGCCATATAATATCCGTTTCTCATCACATGGCACAAAGCGATCGAAAAATGGATTATTATCACAAAAGGAACCGATTTCATAACGAATATTCTTTTGGTTTTCATTCAGTTCTTGTGGTACCTATTTGTTCAACTTCTTAGACCTTCCAGTTTTGTCCAAATGTTCAGAAAATTGATCCAATACTTGCAGCTAGCTCTCTTGTAAGCTCTCGAACAGTCGCGAGAAAAAAATTGCCTCCACAAATAATCTCATTCTCTCATAATCAATGGAAGGCTGGCATCCACAACCTTTCTATTCTTCAACGCTAGCTTCACCTCGACGACATTACTGTGATCAATGTTTCACTGTACATTCTGTAACATACCTCACCAAACTTTATTAATTTTCGGGCAGTTGGATTTGCACTACGGCTAAGATTAGATTATTAAGAAGCCTGAGGAATGTGGATGCAAAAGTGAAAAATGAATCATTTAGACAAAAAAGCAAATATAAAATAGTCATCAAAGCAACATATACGTTTTTCCTGTTTTGCAAACTTTTAGTTAATTTACATAGAAAAATAAAATAAAATACACGACGACAAAATCTGCATTATTTTATAAAAAAAACCTAATAGAATAAAAAGTTAATCTTTTTGGTAGAATTTAATAAAACTAGTGTGTATGATTACTTGTCTTCTGAATACGGTTTGGCCTGTGACGTCAGAAATAACGGCAACATATTTATTATTGAACCCACTATTGAGTATTTTACATTAAGACCTGAGCAAAAACAATAATCTAAAGGACAGGAGGGAATTATATATATATATATATAGACAGTATATATACCACGGTTTCGCCTAACGGCTCGTCAAGGAAATTGGCAATTTCCCCGAGGAGCCGTTAGGCGAAACTGTGGTAAGTGGTTGGCTCTTACTCAGATTTTCTGTCTTTGTTTGCTCTACTTTCGTATTGAGCGCTTTAGTGTTAGGGTTTTCGTCTTGGGTTTTTTTCTTTCTTACGAGTGCTTGACTTTTTGTTCATGTACTTCGTTTGTTTCTTTTTTACTTCGCCTTCTTTTCCCTCCGAGTTCGTTCTCGGTGGGTTCTACAAGACGATTTAAATTATAGCTTAATTAATACTAGTTTCGGCAGAGTTAGTTCGGTTACTATTGGTATTGTTGTTGCTATAATTAATATTATATATATGTGTGTGCGTATGTGTGTGTGTGTGTGCGTGTGTGTGTGTGAATTAAGTGCCTTACTTGTTAAATACTTGGGCGATCATGTCTCGAAAGAAACATGACTAACTGGGCAGAAGAATTTTCTCGCAGTAGATTGCCAATAATTTCTGCGGTAAACTAGTTTCCAACCAAAGCTATACAACGCAATCTGTCCTGTTATTTAGCCCATAGCTGAAGGGAGAAGGGACCAGGAGTATTTGCGCCTAAGTGAATGCAATGTATTCAACTGAAATTCGAACTCGGCTCTCCGACTTCTCGTCTAGAGTCGATATTCACTGCACTACAAGGCACATCTATTACAGATAGAAAAAGCAGTATTATTGTCATCAGAGTAACTTTTAGTTTTACTCCATTTCAACTTAAAATCATTCATAGAATTTTGAATAAACGTGTCATTTTTAGAATGAATTTTGAAATCGTCTGTTGTGACCGGCAATTTTTTAATAGTGTTACACACAAAGCTTTTAATTTCGCTTTCGGATTCCAGAAAACCAATCAAAGTATTTTCAAAATCTTCTTTAAATTTTGATATTAATCTGGACAATCCATCTGCGTCTCTTAACTTTTTAGACGAAGGAAATTCCATCTTGAATTCATAGTTCAATAATATCGTAGCCCAGCGATATAATCTGTTTGCAGTATGCGTGGTAATCCTTTCTTAAAACCAAATATAATTAATAATAGGCAATGATAAGTTTGTTACACGAATTTTTCTACAAATATTATCCTGTGAAATTTCTTTACGGCAAAAACTTTAGCAAGCGCATCATTTTAAATGTGACTAGCATTTTTCTGTACTTGAAGCCAGAGAGCTGACAGTAACAATGGCACTTGCAACTACTACAACTACTCACTACGGCTAAGATTAAAACACAGCGTGGTGTTTGCAATATTCAATGTCAGTCAGTTAAATGGCATACGTTATACAAGTTTTGGCGATCATGTCTCGAAAGAGAAACAAAACTGACTGAGCGGAAGATTTTCCTGCAGTAGGTTGCCATTACTTTCGGCAGGAGAATGATTGGCAATCAAGTCTATAGAACTCAATCTGCCCTGATATTTAACCCATAGCTGGATAGAGAAACAACGGATTAATACGTTTTCTAGAAGTATTTGCGCGTCAATAAATGCAACGAATTCAACAAGAGTTCGAACCTGTCTCTCCGACTTTTCGTTTCGTGTCGATATCCACCGCACCTCAAAATCACATTTAATGTAATGTTTTGAATTTTGTTGGCTAATTTACCACAAAACTTTGAACCAAATATTATCCTGTGAAATTTCTTTACGGCAAAAATTTTATCAAGCGCTTCATTTTAAATGTGACTAGCATTTTTCTGTACTTGTCAAATTTCTTGAAGCGTTTGCAGCTACTTTCATTCGCTGTATCGTCTTCGAATTTATGGCCTATTACTGCTCCTATGCCGTATTCGCTCGCGTCCGATGCAACTATTATTTACTAGTTGTATCTTCGACGTGTCGTTCTGTTCGATTTTCGCTGTATCGTGCCTTAATTTGCTATATTTTGCCACTCTTCTGAAAAAATTCTGTATTGTTAACTTTGAATTCTGTTCAAATTTTTCAAGGATACGCGAGAGTAGTTCCGCATCGTTGCTTCATGTTAATCCTTTAACGAAGATTAGACATTTCAATCTGTCTGGGGGATAGTTCATCGAGTTTAAATTTCTCACACTCACGGTTGACTTTACCGGAACACGTGACAAAATCTTCATCTTCGTGTTAAGTAAGATTCATACCTACGTCTATAAAAAAGGGAATTGTTTTCACCAAAAATCTTTAATAAAATCGATAGTTTCAAATGATGACACTTTTTCTGGAATATTCCGCAAAATGAAATTTAGATTTTTTATGTTCAGCAGAGTACAATTTTCTTAACAGTAGACGTACTTTCTTTGCATCTAACCGTTCTTGACATTATTCTCTCAAAATGGCCTCTTCTAAAGTACAATAAAATGTAATATTCCCTTCTGGGACGTATTCAAATTCACTAATTGAATTAGCAACTGTTCTTCTTCTTCTTTGTGCCTTGTCCTTTCAGGACGTAGGCGATCATGGCCTTCTACGTCTCCCTATCCCTGGTGGCTCTTAGCAGCACTCTTTCTCCTGTTACAACACGAAACCCTCGTTCTGTCATCCATCTGCTCAGACCCTTCAAATATGTTATCCGCTACTTTCCTCAGTTTCTTTTTCTTTCTATCAGGTTCTCCAAGCCCTCCTTCCTCATTGCATGTCCCAGGAACTTTAGTCGTCTCTTCCTGATGCTCACTATTAATTGTCTTTTCGTTTCCATCATTTCCAAAACCTCATCATTGCTCACATGCTCGGTCCATGATATTCACAGTAGCCTTCTGTAGAACCACATTTCAGCTGCTTCAAGTTTGTCCTTCATCTTTGATTATATTGTCCAGCATTCACTGCCGTATTGAAGAACCGATATCACATAGCAATCTAATACTCTCTTCTTTGTTTCTAGTGAAAATTTCATGTGTCTTAATACTTTACTCAACTTCTGGAATGCTTCTTTCGCCATGTCAATCCGCCTTCGGATCTAGAATGAATGATTGTTTACGAAGAAAGAAAAGGAAGGAAAGAGGAAAGTAAAAAGAATGATAGAATGAATGGTTGTTTACTAAGAAAGGAAGAAAAGTAGAAAGAAGAAAGAAAGAGTAATAAAAATAATGATTGTTTGCTAAGGAAGATAGAAAGGAAGATAGGAAGGAGGAAAGAAGAGTAAAACAGCATCCTTCTGTAGAACCACATTTCAGCTGCTTCAAGTTTTTCCTTCATCTTTGATGATATTGTCCAGCATTTACTCCTATATTAAAAAACTGACAGCACATAGCAATCTAATACTCTCTTCATTGTTTCCAGTGAAAGTTTCTTGTGTTTTAATACTTTACTCAGTTTCTGTAACGCGTCTTCTCTATGCCAATTCGCCTTCGAATCTCTGTGTCGCACTTTCCGTCTTCTGTTAGAACACTTCCCAGGTATTTAAATTTTTGTACCTGCTCAATTTTCGTATCCCCCACCTGTCTGATTCCGGTGAAAATTAATTTTAATTATTGTCATTTTCTTGCTTTTTCAGGATTGCCTTTATCTGATTTTTGCATTTGTTGTAATGTCTTCTGAAATTCTTGCTGTTGCTGAATAATTATTTTCAATTCTACTATAGTGCATTATGTTCACACAATATAATAAATTCTTTTTTCTTTTTCGTGTGAATTCAAATTCTCCCTCACCATTGTTATGTTAGGCGAGAGGAAAAAATTCCGTGTGGGTTAGAATCCTTGACGCCACTGTTATGTCTTCATTGCATTGAATGAAGATACAGAATCAAGGAATATAATGTCGCTTGGAACCGACGTAGTCTTGCTGATATCTGTAGTCGTATATGAAGTTGGTTTACAGCTAGCAATCTTGTCTCGTAACTCTCGTATCAATCTACTCTGACGATTCTTGGCGTCAGTATTATACTATTTGAAAGAGTCCACGTCACACTCCGGAGGGGTTTGTAAATTTCTTTTTTAAATAGATTACTCTTTCTAGCTGTACATATAATTAACAGTTTGTATATTGTTAGGGCGCCGCTCCTATTTGACTACAAATGGACTGTTCCCATTGCTATATATAGCAATGGTGGATTCTCTACAGGAGAGTCGCTTGAGAGTCACTAGACTGACGACTCTACGACACTGTCGCTCTCTGCCTTCAGGTAGAGGGCGCTCTCTGCTTCCGAGCAGAGAGCAATAACCCAGTCGTGGTTCCGCCGAAGGGTAGAACCACGACTGGGCAAAAATAGACAGACATTTTTTGGCCCGGCTATATGGCCGGGAATACCCACTATAAAATGACCATGTGTCACATCCAGCCGTGCGTGGGAAGGCTAGTAAATACAGTCGTAGAGAGTCACTAGACTGACGACTCTACGACACTGTCAGCTCTCTGCCTTCGGGTAGAGGGCGCTCTCTGCTTCCGAGCAGAGAGCAATAACCCAGTCGTGGTTCCGCCGAAGGGTAGAACCACGACTGGGCAAAAATAGACAGACATTTTTTGGCCCGGCTATATGGCCGGGAATACCCACTATAAAATGACCATGTGTTACATCCAGCCTTGCGTGGGAAGGCTAGTAAATACAGTCGTACCGAGTCACTAGACTGACGGCTCTACGAGTGAGATGTGAGTACAATTTCTTTTTCTCTTTAAGGCTTGTGGTACTAGGAATCTCTTCAATGAATCTATCAGAACATTTTCGAATCAATACGATGGCTCCAACTAAAACTAAAATTGTTGATGCCCTCATGTGCCACATGATTGAGATTTCGATTTCAAGATCCTTGTACTTTGATATTTTTTAAGATCTTTAAAGATATGTTACTGTTAGGGCGCCGCTCCTATTTTGACTACAAATGGAATGTTCCCATTGCTATACATAGCAATGGTGGATTCTCTACAAGAGAGTCGTACAGAGTCACTAGACTGACGCCTCTACGACACTGTCAGATCTCTGCCTTCGGGTAGAGGGCGCTCTCTGCTTCCGAGCAGAGAGCAATAACCCAGTCGTGATTCCGCCGAAGGGTAGAAGCACGACTGGGCAAAAATAGACAGACATTTTTTGGCCGGGCCATATAGCCCGGAAATCCCAGATATAAACTGACTATGTGTCATATGTTGCCCTTACTGGGAGGGACGACTAAATAATGAGTCGTAGAGAGTCACTTGAGAGTCTCTAATGAGTTACTGAAGAGTCAGTGCGAGTCAGTGAAGAGTTAGTCACACTTCCGGTGGCGTACCGGAAGTAATCACGTATACACACGTCTTACGACGGATTGGACTCTTGTATCTTTCTTTTGTAAATATTACTAATCACTTCTGTACATACTAACCGTCTTTCCGCGGAATACAACTTATATTCTGATTCTGTTGTTGAGTTATTCATTTATACTTGGCGACATAACATATATATATATATATATATATATATATATATATATATATATAAGAAAAACAAAACATAACGTCTCTTTCCAAATACTTTTGGAAGTTAAAAAACGAAAATAAAACACCTAAAGTTAAATCATCAAACAAGCAAGAACATCTAAATCAACAAAGGAACCATGTTTCCTTTGTTTTCAAGAAAAAATTCCAAACATTAAATACATGAATAAATAGCAACAAACCTTTAAATCAGAGGCATGAAACCACAGTAAACTGCAAACATATTAAAGAACTAACCTTACAATCACGCTAATAAAATACTACAAAAGCCAAACCTAGGATCACTTAGAGACAATAAACTTTTATAGTATTAACAACACTCTTACATCAAATTTTACCTATTACACACCACAAACTGTGATCTAATTTAAAGTTTCATAGAAAATTAAGGTTAAATATACAAAATTAGATTAAGTATAAAAACTGTGTTTAAATATAAAAAATATTCTATAGTCGTACAAATAAACATTAAAGATTGGTCTAATCCCATCCCTCTCCACCCCTACACTTGCTTACTCTCCCCCTCTACTAAACCCAAAGGTCTAGCCATGAGACCATAAACCTATAGCCCATCTAATGTTAAATCTGTCTACAAAATTCCCGACACTTTCATTAAACAACTATATTCGATACCCATCCCACTTTTTTCAAAATTTTGACGGACAATTTACAAGATTTATTCCTTTATCTCTAACCCCCACCAACATCCCACACTCAACTCGCCAAATATAAGAAAAGAAGTTTTCCATTCCTTTCCACACCACCTGATGAGACATTGTAATTTCAATGTCAAAACATAATGTACACTTTGTACTGAATAAAAAAAAATTGTACATGTTCTAAAATATAATTTATAGTATATTTAAATATATATAACGTAGAATATTTGGCATTTTTGTCAGGTAAATTCCAATAGAGACAAACTCAAAGGAACTCAATGTTAAATTTTTTATTATATATCACAGAGTATTATAATCTTGAAAATATTTTTGCATATTCTACAAATCCAAGAGTAATAAATATTTCGCAGCCAAATCATACAACAGTTAATTTTTAAAATCATCCAGAAAATCATCACATACAGACACTCACGTGCCCATATCCAAAATAGATATTTGTAAGGGAAATCTATAAAAGATTTTCCTCGCTCATTCAAAAAACAAAAAAAGTAAAAGAAAAATATAGAAAAAAAGGAGGTTAAAGTTAACGTCTTCGATCGACACACAGCGTCTATGGTCTAGATCCATAACCAATATATTTTAATGAAAGCGAGAACGTAAACCAGAATTTCAATTCGTCTGTTTTCTTTGAAAAACATGACATGGAAATTTAACATTACATTTATTTTTTAAAGATGATGGGTTTTATCTACGGTATAAAAATAAATGGTAATTTTTACTTTTTAATACAAAATATAATATAAATACTAGTAGTATGATTATATCATGAATGTAGTAATAATAACATAAAAATATAATACTAACAATAAATATAATACTAACAATAAATATAATACTAACAATAATAAAAATAAAATAATCCTAAATAATACAAATAATAAAAAGTATAATAATATTAATAATAACCAAAATATATATGAAAAATTATTATAACTATAATAAAATAATAATAATAATAATAATAATAATAATAATAATAAACATAAAAATAACAAAAATCCCTAGTAAAGAGGATAGTCAGTCAGTTAAGTGCCATACGTGATACACGCATGGGCAATCATGTCTCGAAAGAGACATGACTAACTGGGCAGAAGATTATCCCGCAGTAGTTTGCCATTACTTTCTGCGTTAGACTGGTTGCCAGCCAAGGCTATAGAACCCAGTCTGTCCTGCTATTTAACCCATAACTGGAAGGAAGACACGGATTAATACCTTTCCCAAGGGTATTTGCGCGTAAGTGGATACAATGGATTCAACTGGAATTCGAACTCGGCTCCCCGGCTTCTCGAGCCGATATCCACTGAACCACAACGCACAGCCGCCACACTAAAAAGTAACTATGGCATATAATACGGAATAAAAAAAAATTAAATATATATGTGTGTGAAATGTATATATATATATATATATATATATATATATATATATATATATAATTTGTTAGATATATTATATTATTTATATATCATCATCATTTATCCATCACACTCAATGGCTCAATGGTGCATAGAGTAGCAACTTTTTGTTGCTGTTTCTGTAACAAACTGTTTTTTTACGAGGCGGGGTTGTTAGCCCTGTACCCAAACCTGGAGGGCCGGTGGACCATTCTTGGTCCTTAAGTTTACACCACCTGGTATTCCCAAATGGTCACCCATTTAAGTGCTGACCAGGCTTGATATTGCTTAACTTCGGTGATCGGACGGGATATTCAACACGATATAGCCGTAGACATATATTATACATGCGCGGTACTTATTTGAAATGACTCAATTTCAGTGATAGAGCTAACATATTCATGTAGATAGGGTGTGTGAGGTTGAATACATAAATCAAATACGTATGCATGTTCGCAGCGGTACACGCATGCATATATGTGCCAACCCACATACGGTTCGCATATAGTTATGTTTGTGTGAGCCCCGGTGGGCGGGTGCGCGTATGTGTGTGCCTCTGTGTACGTCACTGGGTGTACAAGTGTGTATATATGTCAGCATTTGTCACGATGCCAAATTTTCCTCCAAGTTTTCCTCCTACTTCCACAAAATACACCAATATACGCAACCCTACATATAGCCAATTTTTAAAAAAAATACTCAGTTTTTCTGACGATCGCAAGAGCATGAACCTCAGGGTATATATATATATATATATATATATATATATATTAATACACACATATTAATACACACATATTAATACACAAATATACACACATACACCTACAGACATACATATGCACATATATACATAATCCATATATATTTTTTCATTTACATATACACATATATACATATAAATACATACCCACATATTCATACACACATATACATACAATATTGCATTATTAATAATATTAATATTATATAACTATTACAATAATACAATATAACTATTAAAAAATGCTGGTTAATACTCTAGTTTTCATTAGCATTCATTAACGTATGTTAATGATATATCTTGACCATAGACGCTGTGTGTCGATCTAAGACTTTAACTTTTAACCTCCTTTCTTCTTATACTTTTCGTTCTTCTTTTCTTTCTCTTTTTCATTTTAAAATTTTTCTATATTTTTCTTTTTCTTTTTTTGCTTTTTGAATGAGCGAGGAAAATATTTGTAGATTGCCCTTACAAATATCTATTCTGGATATGGGCACGTGAGTGTCGGTATGTGATGATTTTCTGGATGATTTAAAACATTAACTCTGGTATGATTTTGGTTTGAGGAGCCGTTCCTTAGCTGTGAAATATATATTATCCATGGATTTTTAGAATATTGAAAAGTTTTTTCAAGAGTTTATATATATATATAACACAGAGGTAGAATCACCGACTGACGCCAATTCGGTCGGGTTTCAATCCTGGGTTAAAAAGTAATCGGATGTCTAACCGTACTGATGAGCTGTGATGCAGCGAAACAGATCTGTCTGCGGATGACTATTTATGCTCTCAGACCCTGATTGAGCACTCTGATGGAATGGTAGATTTTGAAAAAAACAGTAGCTACTCTGGCATCTACGCATCGCTCATTCAGTAATGAATTAGAGCATTCTGGCTAAAAGTCTGCTCCTTCTGTCGAGCACCCATAGCTCAGAGGTAGAATCGCTGACTAACGCCAATTCGGTCGGGTTTCAATCCTGGGTTAAAAAGCAATCGAATATCTAACCATACTGATGAGCTGTGATACAGCGAAACAGATCTGTCTGCGGATATATATATATATATATATATATATATATATATATATATATATATATATGAGGGGGGGAATATTAATTCTGTAGCTTAAATGATGTTAGCTGAATATCAATCTGGCATTTTCATTCTATAACTATTCGATTGCATGTGATGAAAAGATAAGTGCTGTTTTAAGTTACTTGACAAGGACTGACTGCCGAAAAATTATAATTAGTTTATATATATATATATATATATATATATATATATATAAAGAAAGAGAGAGAATTATGTCTCTCTCTCTTTATCTATCTATCTATCTATCTATCTATCTATCAGGATGTGTGTATATGAAATAATTGCATATATTTTTATTTGCTTTTACTTTATAGTGTATGATTTTTTTTTGTTTTCAGTAGATCCAAGCTATACTCAATACCGGAAATTAAAACTCGAAATTTTCGAGTATATGCTTTTACAACTCTTCGCTCAATCTATCTATCTATCTATCTATCTATCTATCTATCTATCTATCTATCTATCTATCTATCTATCTATCTTAGTCTTTTCATATCTATCAATCTATCTCGCTGAGTAAATATCTTCCATCCTCAGTTTCTTTCTTTCTTTCTTTCTTTCTTTCTTTTTTCATCGATTGATTTGTTCTTTAACCTTTAACAACTCGTGTCTTATATCAACTCTGTAATTCCAAATCTGACTTCGATATTTTTCAGGATGCTGAATGCATTATTCGAAACGATATTGTACATTCGAAGCATTGGAGAAAAATCACCCCAAAGCCTTTGTTAAAACAGTGAATATTGCTCTTTGGAAAAGAATTTGGACTGGAGGTACAGACATCCACGGTTCAATTTCCGGTTCCATTGATCCCCTGGGGATTGGATATTTCCAATTTCAGAATAGGGACAATTTAGCCTATTCGAGTGGAGATTTGAATAAAATTTATTAGCAAATTTCAGATAAATGTACATATATTGACTGCTTGGAGAGTTGCAATGTATTTCACTCCGAATTTAAGTTAATGCATCTTTGACTTGTTTTGTGGGTGAGTTAGTTGTGTATTTCCTTTTTTTTTAAATCCTTTCACCCCCAAGCAAAGCTAGATTGCCATTGGTGCGCAGGAAGTGACAGTGCGAGAAAAAGACTGGGTATAGTGGGTGATGAGAAAAGGATAAAAGATGAACGGGATTCAAGAAGATAGAAGATTGACAATTGACATTACATTTAAATTACATTAAACATTTTTGTTTAATCATTTCATCCCAAGCAAGTGCGTAGGGGATTACAGTGAGAGAAAAGACTGGGTACAGTGGGTGATGAGAAAAGGATAAAAGATGAACGGGATTCAAGAAGAGAAAAGATGCATTTAAGAAATTTGGAGATGGTAGTTATCAGAGAAGCAAGTTTCACGGGGATGCGAGAAAAGAAGCAATTCAAGTAGAAGTGGTATTTAAGAATTGTGGTGAACCTATTTAAGAATTGTGGTGAACCCTCGGACCCATCCAACTATCGCCATATCAGTCTTCTACCGATATTCGGGAAAGTATTCGAGGCTATAATCAATGCTGAAATAGTTCATCATCTCACCGCCCACAAACTGTTCTCCGACAGGCAATATGGATTCCGCTTTGCCAGGTCCACGGCCGACCTGCTAACAACCGTGACGGAGTACATGCTACAGGCCCTTGATGCGTCTGACGAGGCTCGCGCGGTTGCTCTGGACATCTCCAAGGCTTTCGACAGGGTTTGGCACTCTGGCCTCCTATGCAAACTACGCGGTTATGGTATTACCGGTCGCCTGCTTGACCTAATCCAATCTTTCTTAACCGCAAAATGAAGGTCGTTCTGAATGGGCGTGCCTCTTCGTTTTGACAGGCTCCAAAGGAGAGTCTGTAATGTGATAGGTACTGATCTGGCGGCTCGACTGCAGCCACTTCCCCATCGTCGAAATGTGGCCTCCCTTTGTCTGTTCTATAAATACTTTCATGGCTTCTGCTCAGACGAACTTAAGTCACTGATGCCTCCTCAACAGGTGTTTACTCGTGCAACCAGACTGGCAACTGGGTCCTACCCATTCACAGTTAGGTTAGCCAAATGCAGACGACAATTCTACTCCTGCAGCTTCTTCTCTCGCACTTCCCGCCTGTGGAACTCGCTCCCGTATTCTTGCTTTCCTGACGGCTACAACCTCCAGAAATTTAAATGCAACGTCAATACTCATCTATTAACCACTGGACTCTAGCTCTCTCCCCACCCCTGTATAACATTCCCTTTCTCTCCACCTATGTATCTGTCATTGCACCTGCTTTCTCAGCTTTCTATTGTTCCTTTCTAACTAGGTTGTACTCCTCACTCTTTTCTAATTAATCTTTTTACATTTATGTAGCCCCCTGCACATCAGTGGCGTTTCCGCCTTGCTCGGGGTGAAATGATTAAAAAAAAAAAAAAAGAAAAAGTTATACTTAACTATTTCAAATGTTGCTTGGTTGTTTTTTTATGGCATATCAACCTCAGCGGGTCATTTATTGCCAACTAAATTTTTTATTTATTTATTTATTTTTTATTTTTTAATTTATTTTTAATCGTATCACCCCGATCAAGGCGGTAACGCCACTGATGTGCAGGGGACTACGTAATAGTGAAAAGATTGGAAAAGAGAAAGCCGGAAACCACATCCTAAACAGGGAACAAGGGATGAGCCTCTTAACCTGTTCAATAGACGTGGGTGGAGTGTGAACCGGGCAATAAATAGATCTATCTACTCCAATTGAAAAAACAAAAAACAAAGTGAGAATATTGGTAAAGAGAAAGCCGGAAACCACATCCTAAACAGGGAACAAGGGATGAGCCTCTTAACCTGTTCAATAGACGTGGGTGGAGTGTGAACCGGGCAATAAATAGATCTATCTACTCCAATTGAAAAAACAAAAAACAAAGTGAGAATATTGGTAAAGAGAAAGCCGGAAACCACATCCTAAACAGGGAACAAGGGATGAGCCTCTTAACCTGTTCAATAGACGTGGGTGGAGTGTGAACCGGGCAATAAATAGATCTATCTACTCCAATTGAAAAAACAAAAAACAAAGTGAGAATATTGGTAAAGAGAAAGCCGGAAACCACATCCTAAACAGGGAACAAGGGATGAGCCTCTTCACCTGTTCAATAGACGTGGTTGCTGTTAATACCTTTTTCTTTCAACAATTTATTGTTGTTTTTATATAAGTTTTGTGTCTAGTAATACTTTTTTCTTTTCGAGTACCGAGATTCATTGGGATTTGTTTTTAAGGGCAGGGTCCCCAATTCCTACCCTGTTATTTAACCCATAACTGGAGGGAGGGGACGGATTAATAACTTTCCCAAGGGTACCAGTACTTAAGTGAATGCAGGGTATTCAACTGGAATTCGAACTTGGCTCACCGATTTCTCTTTCCGAGCCGATATCCACTGCACCACAACGCACATCCGTCACTATACGCTTATAGCACCTGGTATTCTCAAGTGGTCACCAATCTAAGTACTGACCAGGCTCAACGTTGATCGAGCGAGAACCGGTGTATTCAATGTAAGCCATTTCAAATGTAAAAGGTTGGAACTTCGATGCCAGTCTAGTAGCGCTCTTAAATTCACGTAGTCGGGACACCAGAGACTAAAAACTCGTCAGAGCATTTTACATGAAAATATTAGTAGGAAAGACAGAGTGATGCAACGTGACGTCGGGAAGCCATGTGACTAAAATCGAGATACGAAGTCAAGACCGAGTACATTACAGGCCTTTTTTGGATGTTGTCGATATTTAGAGATGGTTGTAACCAAATATTCTACATTCTTCTATGGACTTTTTCTCGAAATAAATAACAGGAGCACCCGACCAGAAATGGCAACAGTATTCAATGCACGGGCGAATGGTAGATTTATAAATGTGCAAGATGGATTCTGTCGAGAACCTTGAGATGAATAACAGGAGCACCCGACCAGAAATGGCAACAGTAAAGAGGCATGATTGAATGGGCAGAAGATCATCCCACTGTAGATTGCCATTACTTTCTGCGGTATACTGGTTGCCAGCCAATAGAATCCAATCTGTTCTGTTATTTAACCCATAACTGGAGGAAAGAGATGGATTAATACCTTTCCCAAGGGTATTTGCGCATAAATGAATGCAACAAATTCAACTGGGAATCGAACTCAGTTCTCCAATCTAATAATGTGCTTAAATCCATAAAGTCTAGGCATCTTAGCGTAAAGTTCATCATAACAATTACCGTGAAATTATTTATGGAAAAGGAAGAGGGAATTTACGGTACAGTGGTGATAACAAAACTGAAGCTACGATGCCAGGTTAGCACCAAAAACATAGACGATACTTCATTGGGTTTTATCAAGAACCTCTAAATATGTAGCAGGAGTACTAGACCAGAAGGTCAATCCTCATCTCTTAACTACTTGACCCAACTTCTTTCCACACCGCCCTGTAGATCCCTTTCTTTTCTCTCACCTTCGCAACTGTCCTCACACTTGTATTCCCATCTTTCTCTTGCTCCTTTCTAACTGGTTCGTCCTTCTCCTCATTCTCCTCTAATCTTTTTACTCTGATGTAGCCCCCTGCACATCAGTAGTTCCCACCTTGCTCGGGGTGATATGATTAAAAAAAATGTGTTAGCAATATCCAAGGCAATGACAATATTTATACAAGTCTCCTATAGACTTGTATAAATATATAAGATCGACGTACTAATTGGTAATTTAACAGATTAATAGTCATATATATGTAAGAAATTGATTTACTAATGATCTGAATATCTTATCATACAAACTGTTAATAAAAAGCAAAAAAAAGAGACTGAAGAGAAGGAGAGAGAGAGAGATAGAAAGGGAGAGAGAAAGAGAGAGAGAGAGAAATCAATGCATTCGTCACCTAATATTCTTCCTCTCTCTTTTCAGTCTCTCTTTTTCCTTTTTATTAGTTTTACTGTGAGAAGTTATTCAGATCTTTAGTAAATCAATTTTTTTACCAACTTATGACTACTAATTACCAATTAGTAAATCAGTCTAACATTGACCTCATGGGCTACGGAAGTATGAACGTTAAAAACCACCTTCATTGGCATATCTGAATTTAAACGTGAGAACTCCCATTAGCAACAGGAAACGGCAAACGTGGAAGTTTAAATATTCTTCTTTTATGTGTCGTAACCCTTTAGGACGTAGTCGATGATGGTCCTCCACATCTTCCTATCTCTTTCAGCTTTTAATATATTTTGTCTTGGTATTTCTCCCAAGACCTGCTCTTCCATCCACTAGCTTACGCCCATCCTGTATGTCACGTGATGTTTTCCCCTGTCTGTTTTTTCCTCTATCCGTCCCGTGAATATCAGTTTCTCCAAACCCTTCTTTCTTATTACGTGCCCCGGAAACTTCAACTGTCTTTTCCTGATGTTAAGTATAAGGTTCGCTTTCGTTTCCATTCTCTCCAAAACCTCGTCGTTGCTCACATGTTCGATCGATAGTATCCTCAGCATCCTTCTATAGAACCAGATTTCTGTTGCTTCGAGTCTCTCCTTCATCGTAAAGGCGGACAGATATCACATAGTCCATTACTCTTTTCTTTGTTTCCAGCGAAATGTTCTAGTCTCTCAGTGTTCTACGCAACTTTTGAAATACATCCTGGGCCAACCCAATTCGCCTACGGATCTCTGCGTCTCACTTTCCGTCCTCTGTTAGAACACCTCCCAGGTATTTACATTTCTGTCAGCAAAAAGAGCAGCCAAAATGCCAAATATAGGTGGGGGATACTAGAAACAAGCAAGTACAAAAATTTAAATACCTAGGAAGTGTTCTAATAGGAGATGGAAAGCGCGACACAGAGATCCGAAGGCGAATTAGCATGGTGAAAGACGTGTTCCAGAAGCTAAGACACAGGACAATTTCACTAGAAAGAAAGAAGAGAGTACTGGATTGCTATGTGATGTCAGTTCTTCAATATGGCAGTGAATGCTGGACAATATCATCAAAGATGAAAGAAAAACTTGAAGCAACAGCAATGTGCTTCTACAGAAGCATACTAGATATAAAGTGAGGGATCAATTCCATATTACAATCTATATATGAACTGACCCCTCACTTTTTGGTCACTGCAGTTTCTGTACATTTATATTCCTGAGATCCAAAAGCACAAGGATGCATTTCATGAGCTGAGTAAAGTATTAAGAAACAGGACAATTTCGCTAGAAACAAAGAGGAGAGTACTGGATTGCTATGTGATGTCAGTTCTTCAATACGGCAGTGAATGCTGGACAATATCATCGAAGATGAGGAAAAAACGTGAAGAAGCAGAAATGTGGTTCTGCAGAAGGATGCTGTGGATATCATGGACCGAGCATGTGAGCAATGATGAGGTTTTAAAAAGAATGGCAACGAAAAGAAAATTAATAGTGAGCATCAGGAAGAGACAACTGAAGTTCTTGGGACATGCAGTGAGGAAGGAGGACTTGGAGAACCTGATACTGACAGGCCAGATAGCAGGAAAAAGAGACAGAGGAAGGCAGCGGAAAACATATTTGAAGGGCCTGAGTAGGTGGATGACGGAACGGGAGTTGCGTGGTGTAACAGGAGAAAACATACTAAGACCACCAGGGATAGGGAGACGTGGAAAGCCATGATCGCCTACGCCCTGAAAAGACAAGGCACATAAAAGAAGTACCTGTTTGATTTTAGTATCCCTGGTCTGTAGTTGGCATTTTGGCTTCTTTATTTTGATGATGACCATGCATTCAGTTTTATTGTCGTTTATGTTAGTTTTTGTTATTTTGTGTAATCATTTCACCCCAAGCAAAGCAGAAATGCGACTAGTACGCAGGGGATTACAGAGAGAGAGAGAGAGAGAGAGAGAGAGAGAGAGAGAGAGAGAGAGAGAGTACAAGGGAAGACTAAGAAAGGATAAGAGGTGGATGAGATTTAGCGAGGTAGTTAGTCCTTTCTTTTCGCTTTTCTTTGCTACCTTCTGTAGGAGGTCTTGTAGATTCCATTGCGTGTCTTCTATCTTCTATTGCGTGTCGTTTGCGTATCTTATTGTGGGCGCCAGTGACGAATCCAGGCAGAACTTCTTGAACTTCTTGTTCTCGCTGTAAAGAACTTCAGAACTTCTTGTTCTCGCTGTAAAGAACTTCAGAAATTCTTGTTCTCACTGTAAAGAACTTCAGAAATTCTTGTTCTCGCTGTAAAGTACTTAACTTCTTGAACTTCTTAGAACTTCTTGTTTTCGCTGTAAAGGTTGAATAGTTCCGGTGAGAAAAACCACCCTTGTCTGACACCACTTTCTATTTTTGTATATTTGCTGAACTATTTTATATTATATCATTATATTAATAAGTGCTAATTAGTGAGGGGTCAGTTTATACTTCATAGCAATAAAAAACCGATCTACGCCCTGTAAATTGTTGATTGTATGTCAGTGGGATCAAAGAAAAAATGGTCACTGTGACTAGAGTTGGTTCGCTGATTTGCTTAACGGCATATCAACTTCTTTATGGGTAATTTATTGGCGAAAGTTAATTTTCTTGGGAGCTTGGAAGTAATAAAATATGATATATGTTATTCTGCTTTCACAGTTGAATACATGGTAGATGATACTCAGCTTTTTGTACAGATACATGTTTGTTTGGATATAATTACTCGAGACGAAAATATGTGCGTTTTATGTTGTAGTTATATTTTAAAATACAGTTTGATTTCTTTAAGAAATTGTGGGATATTTTAAGGAGTAATGTCATGATAGAGTTTTTTTTATGTTCGTTGGTTGATTGGCTGATTTTGTTTAGCGGCATATAGATTATTGAACGTCGAAATCTAAATGATCTGGATGCAGTTTTATGGTTTCAACTAAATTGTGCAATTGTGTCTTAACATTTTCTTTAATCGTGTCACCCCAAGCAAGGCATTCCACTGCCACTATAGCGCAGGAGGTTACATAGAGCCATTGGATATAGGAAATGTCAGAAGGAAGGTGATAGACGACTTAGGATGTACATAGGGAGAGAGTTGGAGAGAGTGGGTGTGAGTTAGTGTGTTAGGAGGTGTCTATTGACCCTACATTTAAACAACTGGAGGTTGTAGCTGTCGGGGAAGCAAGCATGCGGTAGGGAATTCCATAGGCGGGAAGTGCGAGGAAAGAAGCTGTTGTAGTAGAAATTGCGGTTACATTTAATCGGTTTCACTGTTAAAGGGTGGGACCTAGTTGCCAATCTAGTATCTCGTGCAAATTCACATCTAGGGGGCACCAGTGATTTAAGTTCGTCAGAGCAGAAGCCATGAAAGTATTTATAGAAGAGGCACAGGGAAGCCATGTCACGCCGGTGAGAGAGTGACTGCAGCCGGTCAGCCAAGTCGGAATCAATCACATTACAGATTCTTCGCTGTATTTTGTCAAGAACCCCGAGCAGGATAGCAGGGGCACCCGACCAGATGTAGAAGCAGTACTCAATACACGGGCGGATTGTAGATTTATATAAGTGCAGGATAGATTCAGACGAAAAGAATTTCCGAGCCCTGCACAGAGAGCCGACTTTCATAGCAGCGGATTTAGCAATGGATTCGACGTGGTCATTCCACTTGAGGTCCGCTGAGAGTGTCAGGCCAAGCAGGCGTAGAGTTTTACTCTCTGGGAAGCAAGCCTGTTCCATACTAATGGGAAGGAGGTACGGTTGTCTGTGGTGGTTAATTGACAGCAGCTTCGTTTTGGAAGAATTGAATTTTACGAGACATTTCTTACCCCAATCCACCACGGATTGGAGGTCCTTTTCAAGCTCGGCAGCGAGGTTCGCCTTATCATCAACACCAGACTTTTGATCGAGGCGAGAGTAAACTGTGGTATCATCGGCGTACATGCCTACTTGTGATTTTATGGCATCGAGAGATCATTGATGTAGATTAGAAAGAGCGTAGGACATAGGATAGAGCCTAGGGGGACACTCGCGTTTGTAGGGTAGTTTTGGGAGGCATGTCTATTTAATACCACCTTCAGTGTGCGGTTAGAGAGGAATGACTGGATTAAGTCCAACAATAGTCCAGTTATGCCATAGCTTCGCAGTTTCCGTACAAGGTCGGCATGCCATACTCTGTCGAATGCTTTAGAGATATCCAAGGCGACGGTTAAAATATATTGTCGGCCATTTTTTAGATAAAAATGTATTTTTATACTTTTTGCTTTTTTTTATTTTTGATTGGTGATTCATTATTTGCCCATAGCCGGGATCCTAACAGGTGCTACCACTCCGGGTCAGGGGTGACCTGAGAACGACAGCGATTAAAAGGTGGTTCCATGCTCTTTAAAATCTCCCCATTAGACCTTGCTGCCGGTTATAGTTTATCGTCATAACCAGAAATGCTGTGACTAGACAGTCGGTATTTTCACATGCAGCTTGGTTGTGGTTTAAGGCTGATTTTTAACGTCGGAACGTACATATATTTGTGCGTAACTGGTTACAAAATATTCTATTATAGTATGTACCGAGGAGGTGCTGCACGAAAGACGGACCTACAGAATCCAAGAAAATAAGTAAAAATTCTTGTGACCAAGTTAACAAGTGTCAGATAGTATTCAGAAATAAATGATCGCTTTTCAATCCTTTGCATTTTCATTTCTTTCTTATTTTTTATGCTTATTTTTGTTCTGCTACGAAAATCCATGTTGGAAACTGATAGGAATACTAATTAAGACTAATTTTAGTCCGTTAAAAAAAATTAGTAGTTTAAAAAATAGGAAAAAAGTAAAATAAAAATATGACGCCTTTAATAAGAAGGCAACCTTTTATTCTTCTCAGCAACTAAACCGAATATGAGTTGAATAATTGGGAATAACCGGGTGTGGGATGTCATGTTTTTGGTGCTTTCACTTCCTTAACCGGAAGCAGCACAGAACCGGAATTTAATGGAAACCTCATTTCCGGTCTTTGTGATCCGCATTTGTTATTCCTTAATGACAAGTTGAATAGCAACCAAACTAATTCTGAAAAAAAAAAAAAAAAAGGGAAAAAAACAAAAAACAAAAACAAGAAAAATAGTCATGGCTGAATTTTATGATTCGTTCCTGGAGGCTTTTATCAGTCCTTTTTCCGGCTCAAAGTGTTATCAGAAAGTGTAGAGGAAGATAAATATGAGGGAAGGAGTCAGGGAAAGAGAATGAAAAGGAAAAAAAAAACGAAAGGGCGTGAGAGAGAAAAAAGAGTGACAAAGAGCAAGAAATATGGAAAGTGATCGAAAGAAAAAGAAAATGTAAGAAAGAGAAGGGGAAACAAAGGGAAAATAAAAATGAAAGTGTAAGAGAACAACAAGAAGAGAGGAGGAGAAATAGACAGATAGAGAAATAGAAAGAAAGAGAAAAAAGCCGGAAAGTGAAAAGAGAGATAGAGGGAAAAAGAAGGAAATTATACAAAAAAGATAGAAATCAAATGCAAGGAAAAAAACGGGATAAAAACAAAAAGATAGATAGATCGATCGATAGATAGATAGATAGAGAGAGAGAGAGAGAGAGAGAGAGAGAGAGAGAGAGAGAGAGAGAGAGAGAGAGAGAAAGGAAAGAAAAGAGAGCGTGCAAGAGAAACGGAAAACCAAAACGAAACAAAATGAAAGCGAAAAGAAAGATAGAAAAAGAAAATGAGAAAAAAGAGAGAGAAAACGAGAGAGAAATAAATAAAACGGGAACAAATAGATAGATAGATAGATAGATGGATAGATAGATAGATAGATAGATATGAAAAGACTGCATAGATAGATAGATAGATAGATAGATAGATAGATAGGAACAGACTAAGATAGATAGATAGATAGATAGATAGATAGATAGATAGGAACAGACTAAGATAGATAGATAGATAGATAGATAGATAGATATGAACAGACTGAGATAGATAGATAGATAGATAGATAGATAAGAGAAAGAAATAGAAGGAAATGTCATTTTTAATGAAACCTGTGTAAAAAGGAGATTGCTGTCCATATATCTATATCTATATATATATATATATATATATATATATATATATATATATACTGTAAAATATATGTGACAATGAATGTCTATTATGTTTGATCATGAACCGTTCTAAACATCGTATTTTGGCTTTAATTTCAGGTGAAAATAAAGACAAATTTTCCCAACATTTGGATAATTTTTTATTAAGCTGGTTCCAAGCTTTCGGCTTATATGATCCATCTTCAGAGACTTTACAGGGACCTTAACATAAAAACACCCACCATCAAAGACGATTTTATCTTGTGTTAACATAAAACTTTGCTAAGCAACGATAACAGTTACCAAATAGCAAACGCAGTTCGTAAACTTATAATGCAGTTCTATGACGTCACATCTACGTGAGATCTTGAAATGATAACAGAACCATATATTTAAATGCAATGTAATGCGTTATGACCAGATTTAAACGTGATTTTATTAAGCGTGGGTTGTTTGGATTTAAGATAGATGGCCTCCAATATCTGAAGTTGCTTTTTACTGTGTGTATGAGTGAGGATTATTGTATTGTTGACTAAAATTCACCTGAAATCAAAGCCAAAATACAGAATTTAGAACGGTTCATGATTAAAGTTAATAGACATTCATTATCTCTTAAATCTGACAGTATATGTTTAGAAAATTATCTGCTACCTCGATACACTGAATATATATATATATATATATATATATATATAGTATCGAGGCAGCAAATAATTTTCTAAACATATACTGTTAAATATAAGAGACAATGAATGTCTATTATGTTTAATCATGAGCCGTTCTAAACGTCGTATTTTGGCTTTAATTTCAGTTGAAAACAAAGACAAAAATTCTCCAGCATTTGGATAATTTTTATTAATTTGCTTCTAAGCTTTCGGCTCACATGAGCCATCTTCAGAGAGGTTATTAAGACGGTAACACAATAGCATCCACCATCACCGACGATTTTATTTTGTGTTGACATAAAACTCCGCTAGGCAACGGCAATTGTTACCAAAAATAACAAACGCAGTTCGCAAATTTGCAATGCGGTTCTATGACGTCACACCACGTGATAGCGCGAAATGACAACAGAACCATGTATTCAAATGCAATATAACGTGTTATGACCGGATTTAAAGGTGATTTTATTAAGTGTGGTTTGTTTGGACTTAATGTACATGGCCTCCAATATCTGAACGTTCTTTTTACTGCGTGTATGAGTAAGGAGTATTGTATTATATAGCCGCAACCCCACAAAAAAAAAAAAGAAAAAACCCAGAATGAATCAAGCAACTTCCGAAAGAAGAATCATTCATTAAACTGAAAGATCACAAAGATAACTTCTTAAACAAACAACACGCAGACTAATAAGTCCACAAATCCTAACATCGGAAAAATAAACCAACAAATGGTGGAATAAAGATGCTTAAAACAAGTCGTACAATAAAAATGAACAAATGGAAAGACACAAAAGAAACAATCAGTTGGTTCAACAACATTATCAACAAAGGAGAATACGCATTCATATAATTAGACATAAAAGACTTCCACCAATTCAGCAACGAAGAGACAGTAAATAAGGCACTAAACTTAGCGAAACAATATATAAACCTCTCGGAAGAAGACCTAAACATTATCAAACACTGAAGAAAGTCCATACTATACTATAACAACAACATATGGCTAAAAAAACAAACAAAAAAAAAAAAACCGCAACACTAACAATAACAATGCCATTAATAAACTACAACTTCGATGTAACTGTGGGAAGCTACGACAGTGAAAATTATGCGAAATTATAATCATATACATTTTCAACAAATTAACAAAAATTATCAACAAAAAAAGAAATAGGTTTATACAGAGACGATGGACTAATAATTCTAAGAAATTGCAACTGTAGAACTACGGAAAATATAAGAAAGTAAATTATAAAAAAATTCAACACTTTAGGATTCTCAATGGATATCAAAAAGAGCCTAAAATAGTAAATTTTTATACGTATAATTCAACTTAAACAACAATACATACATACTTTACAGAAAAGAAATTACCACCCCATACATATTAACAAAATTTTAATCAGCCTCTCACTGAATTCAACCACATACCCATATTTATAAACAAAAGGCTATCCAGGAACTCTAGTAACAAAAAATATTAAACGAAAATAAACCAAACAAAGACAAAAGAATTTGGTTCAACCCATCCTACAACAATAATATAAAAACAAAAATAGAAAAATGTTTTTTATAATAATGGAAAAACACTTCCACAAACACAACAAACTATCAAAAGTCATCAACAAAATCACAGTCAAAATTAGTTACAGCTGCATGGAAAAAATGAGGAAAAAACCAAATGCAATAAAAATGCTTTATAAAACTAATTACAACAAAAACCATCAAAATAATAGGAACAAATATAACTGCCACAAAAGAACAAAACAAAACAAAACCAAAAAAAAAAAAAAAAAAAAAGAAACAAAAAACTGTCTACTCATTAATAAATGCCTAATCAACAGCATAATATACAAAGATAGTGTGACAAAAACAACAAAAAACCCCAAAAGATTTACTCAGGAGTAACAAAAACATCCTTAACAGAAAGATTCAATAATCATAAAACATTATTCAACACAAAAACAACACAACGCAAT
>JBBBDQ010001240.1:3557500-3627500 GCA_037127315.1 Ascarosepion bandense | reverse complement strand
ATAGATATTAAATAGACGGAGATAGATAGATAGATAGATAGATAGATAGATATTAAATAGACCGAGATAGATAGATAGATAGATAGATAGATAGATAGATATTAAATAGACGGAGATAGATAGATAGATAGATAGATAGATATTAAATAGACCGAGATAGATAGATAGATAGATAGATAGATAGATAGATATTAAATAGACCGAGATAGATAGATAGATAGATAGATAGATAGATAGATATTAAAGAGACCGAGATAGATAGATAGATAGATAGATAGATAGATATTAAATAGACCGAGATAGATAGATAGATAGATAGATAGATAGATAGATAGATAGATATTAAATAGACCGAGATAGATAGATAGATAGATAGATAGATAGATAGATAGATATTAAATAGACCGAGATAGATAGATAGATAGATAGATAGATAGATAGATAGATAGATATTAAATAGACTGAGATAGATAGATAGATAGATAGATAGATAGATAGATATTAAATAGACCGAGATAGATAGATAGATAGATAGATAGATAGATAGATATTAAATAGACCGAGATAGATAGATAGATAGATAGATAGATAGATAGATAGATAGATATTAAATAGACCGAGATAGATAGATAGATAGATAGATAGATAAATAGACCGAGATAGATAGATAGATAGATAGATATTAAATAGACCGAGATAGATAGATAGATAGATAGATAGATAGATAGATAGATAAATAGACCGAGATAGATAGATAGATAGATAGATAGATAGATAGATATTAAATAGACCGAGATAGATAGATAGATAGATAGATAGATAGATAGATAGATAGATAGATAGATAGATATTAAATAGATCGAGATAGATAGATAGATAGATAATGAAATATTTATAAAGACAAAATATGAATTAGAGAAAGAGAGGGTGCGCCGGGGAATGAGGAAGTGCTGCATAGACAAAAAAACACTTACGAGAGACAGCGAGTGAAAGAGAAGGAATAAGAAAGATATTAAAGAGAGAGAGAGAGAGAGAGAGAGAGAGAGAGAGAGAGAGAGAGAGAGAGAGTGTATCAGGTAGTAGAAGATAGAGAATGAGTAAGTCAAATGAGCGAGAGAGAGAGAGAGTAAATGAGACAGAGAGTGAATGAGAGAGAAGTTAAAAATGTAAATAAAAAAATTCCTGCTTGTGTAATTGTGCGAAAGATAAACATGTCCGACGTCATTTAAAATTGACCCCCACCCAATGCATCTCTTCTGTAAATTTTTGGTCGATCCCAGCATGTTTCCCACCATCACCAGATATCGACACCATTCTCAATTCAACTCCTTTTAATATTTTTATTGCCTGTAACGTGAACACAACCTTTGCTATCGCCCCTGTCCCCGCCTTTTGCTCTGCACCGCCTTTCTCTTTCGATCTCATTGCTTTCCTTTCAATTGATATTAGCGTTTCAAAACAAAAGTACAATCAAAACTCGAAGGGATAGAATTCGAAAATGTATGGCACACGCCCTAGAATTACATTTTTGACTTTGATTCCTTCTGAAAAAGCGAAAATATTTGCAAAAAGGAAAACAATAGAGTTAGAGAGGTGGGGTAGAGAAAGGGCAGGGGTTAGGGTTGGGGTTATGAAAAAGAGATGAGGGTAGAGAAAAAGAAAGAAGGAAGACAAAGGGAAGAAGTAAAAAAATAGAGAATCCAGAAAAAAATCAAAAGAAAAATAGCTGATAGAGAGAGAGAGAGAGAGAGAGAGAGAGAGAGAGAGAGAGAGAGAGAGAGAGAGAGAGGTTTGTAATGAAAATGTGGTTCTACAGAAGGATGTTGAGGATGCCATCGACCAAACAAGTGAGCAAGGACAAGTTTTTAGAGAGGATGGAAACGAAACGGAAACTGATACTGAACATCAGAAAACGAGAGCTGAAGTTTCTTGGGCATGTAATGAGGAAAGAAGGCTTGAGAATCTGATACTCAGAAGAAGGATAGAGGGAAAGCGAGACAAATCTAAAATAGTAACTTTCTTAGACAAAACACTCAAACAACAACACATACAAACCTTACAGAAAAGAAAATAACAACTGCATATATATCAACAAAGATTCTTACCCCCTCCCAATATATTCAAACACATACCAATATCTACTAATAAAAGGCTATCCAGGAACTCCAGTAACATAAAATATTCAACGAAAACAATATATATATATATATACACGTATATATACATACGAGACAGCATTAACAAATAGCCGTTACCTAAATAAAGTCGAATACACAAACTAAGATAAACCAAGCAAAAATAATAGAAAAAGAAAGATAATCTGGTTCAATTCATTCTACAACAATATAAAAACAAAAATAGGAAAAAATACTTTTCATAAATAAAAGAAACGAGATAATGAGAAAATATAGACATTTTTTTTTATCATATCACCCCATGCAAGGCGATAACGCCACTGATGCGCAGGGGGCTACGTAAGGGTAAAAAGAATGGAAAAGAGAAAAACCGGAAACCACAACCTAAACAGGAAACAAGGGATGAGCCTCTTCACCTGTTCAATAGACGTGGGTGGAGTGTGAACCGGGCGATAGATTAGTCTATCTACTCCAATTGAAAAAAATAAAGAAAAGAGTGAAAAAATTGGAAAAGAGAAAGCCGGAAACCACATCCTAAACAGGAAACAAGGGATGAGCCTCTTCACCTGATCAATAGACGTGGGTGGAGTGTGAACCGGGCGATAGATTAGTCTATCTACTCCAATTGAAAAAAAAAATCAAAAAAGAAAAGAGTGAAAAGATTGGAAAAGAGAAAACCGGAAACCGCATCCTAAACAGGAAACAAGGGATGAGCCTCTTCACCTATTCAATAGACGAGGGTGGAGTGTGAACCGGGCGAGTGTTTAGTCTATCTACTCCAATTGAAAAAAAAAATCAAAAAAGAAAAGAGTGAAAAGATTGGAAAAGAGAAAACCGGAAAGCGCATCCTAAACAGAAAACAAGGGATGAGCCTCTTCACCTATTCAATAGACGAGGGTGGAGTGTGAACCGGGCGATTGTTTATCTACTCCAATTGAAAAAAAAAACAAAAATAAAAAAAGGAAAGAGTGAAAAGATTGGAAAAGAGAAAACCGGAGCAAATATCTGCTTTGCTACACAAATAACAATAAATACCAAAAAATACAAAGTAAATATAAACAAAAATATACAAACACTCAATCACGACAAAGACAGAAAATAATGTAGCAACCAACAAACGAAACACACACACACACACACACACACACACACACACACACACACACACACACACACACACAAAATGTCCACAAACACAACTGTACAGAAGAACTCAAACACTCAACAATGACCTAAAAAGAAACTCTTAAACGCTCAAACACATCAACACGAAAATTAAAGGTCGAACTTCAGGAAGAAACTATTCAAAAGAAGCAATTAAGCAAATAGTTATTTAGTACAAAACAATTAATCGGACAGCCATTCACGCGTGGATTAAAAGTAATGAAAAAAGCATTAAGAAGAAATCAAATACTTGCACAATAAAAAGAAAACTAATAAAAAAAGAATAACAACAAAAGAATAACAACCAATCGCAAGTGGAACCGCTCTCATAAAATATAAAATGGCGCCAGGAAAGATTCAACAGCAAAAGAAAAAAAATATACATCCCCGATGGGTGAATCTTCATAACGGTGTCCACACGAAACTTTAAAGTCGGCATGAATCTGCTCAGTTAAAATGACAGGTGGCAGATCTTGTGGGAATTTACATTTTAGATATTCTAAGCAGATTTTTAGACCCAAAACAATTAGGCCTATATCGGGACGATGGATTAATAATTATCCCTAATTCCAATGGGCCCTACACAAATAGGATACACAAAAAATAATTAGAGCCCTGAAGTACCTCGGTTTTAAAGTCGAAGTCACCTCTAATCTTAAAATTGTAAACTATCTAGACATCACCCTTAACTTAAATGATGGATCCTACCAAGCATTTCTCAAAGAAAATAGTTCCCCCACTTATGTTAATATTTCATCCAACCACCCCAAAAATATTATAAAACAGATACCCAATATAGTGAATAATAGAATCAACCAATTATCATCCAACATTAATACTTTCAACGCAAGTAAAAACATTTACAATAAGGCCCTTCAAAAAAAGCGGATATAAGAACAAGTTAACATATAATAAACATAAAATAAACTCCGAATCATCCAAAAATAAAAATAAAGGAAACTGTAGAAAAAGAAAGATAATTTGGTTTAACCCCCCTTATTGTAAACTAACTAACATCAATATTAGTAAATATTTTCTCAAGTTAATAGACAAAAATTTTAATAACAGTAACCCTCTACGGAAGATTTTTAATAGGTACACCCTTAAAATTAGTTATTCTTGCACCCCGAATATGGACAGCCTTATTAGTTCCCATAATAGGAGTATTCTGGTGAACTTGCGCAATGCTGAATCTAGGTCCGGAATTCTAAACGAATGCAACTGTAATTCTGTGGACGCCTGCCCGGTGTAGGGAAAATGCAAACCCACCCAGGTGATTTATGAAGCCCGCATTTCTCCATCTAAATAAAAAAAAAAAAAAACTACTTCCGGACCTATATCGGTATGTCCGCCGGTCCTTTCAAACAAAGACTGTATAACTTTTTTTGTACTCCTTTTCGAACCCCGGTCAGAGGTACCAGACAGCCCTTTCACGGGCATTCTGGAAAATGAAAGAGGAAGGGCTGGATCCTGAAATTAGCTGGAAACTGATAGGTTCAGCCCGTATTCCGAGGAATTTTCGTGATAGGTGCTGTCTATGTTTACTGGAAAAAATTTCAATATTAAAATACCCCCACCAACACCAGTACTGAATCTTAGGAGGAAATTCATCAGTAAGTGCCGCCACAAGGCAAATTTTTCGAATACTTAAATTTAGAATTTACATCACCGTTGTTAGAATATAAATTAAAAGTATTTAAGTTTTAATCTTAATTTTTACCCTAACGTTAACCTTAAAAAGTATTTTAACCCCCCTACCTTCCTATCCCAAGTTCTTTTAATTGCCTATCTTTAGAAAATATGGATTCTTTTACTAAACCCCTTTTTCCTTGGTTAACACACATATGTATATATATATATATTTTTTTTTTCTCTAATATTTTTTTCTCTAATATTTTTTCTCTAATAATTTTGAAACTGATAACTTCCTGTAATTGGCATTTAGCTCGCTTCTCCCTAAAAGTTTTAATCACATAAACTTAAATAAAATTTTAAAAAATCTTATATTGAAATCCATTCCTTCTCGCCTAAATACACCTCTGCAAACAGCCCAAAATCTTAACTTTAAAAAGTAATTTAACTCATTTAGTTGTCTATCTTTATAAAATATGGACTCCTATTCCTCCCCTTCCTAAATATACCATTTCAACACCCTGTAACCCCGTGACTACCAGCTCTGTCCTTTTCCACTTTGTGACCGTTGTTAACATAAAACCCCTCCACACTCTAACCCAGGACCTTCGCCATTTGGAAAAACAATGTCGCTGACGTGACGTAGAATCTCTATTAGAGATCCTATGTCGAAATATACATCCGACACCTTTGAATTTTGAAAATTTTCTCTAATTTATATTGGCTCTGTATTCTTAATACATTGAGCTCTCTGCCTGCATCACTTTTTAATGTTAAGAATTTTTAATATTGATTAGGATCAGGTTCTTGGAATTTATCTTCCTACTCTTCTACTTCGGATTAAAGAAAAACAATATATATATATATATTAATGGATTTGTTATTCTGACATAATTTCTTAATACTATATTATTTTTAGTGCTTTTACATACCTGAGTTGCTGTTATTTTTTTTTATTTTTAAAATGGAAACTAACAGGAATCGGTATGGTTTGAGAATCCTATGAAAGTCTTCGAACTGGAATCGCAACTGTATCCTCTTTTCTATCGGTGAAATGGATTCTATGACAAAAACGTGCCGATACCAGTATGGCCAAGGGAATCTTTCATAATAGAGAAAGGTTTGAATCACTAGATTGTTGTTAATACTATAGAAATGAGCAACGACAATGTTTTTTTTTGGGGGTGGGGATGAAAATGAAAAGTAAACTTAACATAAATCTGATACTCACAAGAGAGACAGAGAGAAAGTGAGACAGGGGAAAACAACGTGCGACTTACTTGATGGGCTTGAGCAAATCGATAGCAGAGCAGGATTTGTGAGGGTAGAAAGATAAAAGATGTTAAGATCCACAAGGGATAGGGAGATGTGGTAGGCTACGGTCAGACGGCGCATAGAAGATAAAAATATATATTGTTACGAGGATGCATTTATGTATAAAAAATAATATTAAAAAAGGTTAAAAGTTATAGTAAGGGATTATATTAAGTCCTACTTGTTATTACAAAAAAGTTTTAATTCATGAAATAGTTGTTAAGTAGAGAAATTAGAAATAAAACGTTTGGAAGATTCTAGAATATTCCAGTAAAATCTAGAGAATTCGAAATGATTCGAGAAATATGGAAGTTGGGTGTTAGCCCCTATAAAAATAGCTTTTGGGAAGAGGGTACTTAATTGTTAAAAGGATTTGCTGACATTATCAACTCCGGCTCGATTCAGGATTTATATATCCAGTCGAAAGAATCTCTACTAAAAATTGCCGACCAATTAAAACTTGAAAGAGAACCTCATGGAACTAAATGAGTAAATAGATTTTTTGACTCTTTCATTGACCAAACAAAAAATAAGTTGTTGAACTCGTAGGTTTATTAACCTTTTGTTCATGCATTTACTTTTATAAAGAGTGCTCGATACAAATGTAGAGCATTATACTGTAATGGTTGTTACAATGTTTTTAAATTCATAGTATCACTACACACACACACACACACACACACACACACACACACACACACACACACACACACACACACACATATATATATATATATATATATATGTGTGTGTATGTAGTGATACTATGAATTAAAAAAAAAGCCTCTTTCCCTGACAATCCGTAGTGTGAAATCGCGGTAGGTTGTGGCTTACTTTAGATTTTTTCGCGTTTTTGCTCTACTATTGTATTTTCGTACTTTCGTATTGAGCACTTCTTCTTGTGTTTAGGTTCCGTTTGGGTTTTTTTTCTTTACTGCGGATACTTGACATTTTGTTCTTGTTCCGCTGGTTTCTTTTTTTCTCCCCCTTTATCCGACGACTTAGTACGCCGGATTATAACGGATTTAGGTTCTGTTTGTTAACAGTTTCGAAGGTTTAGATTAGTGTAAATTAATGGAGTGTAAACTTACGGAGTCTTATTAGTTATATATATATATATATATATATATATATATATATATATATATATATATGCATGTATATATTGTGTTTTTAGCCAGCAATCCCTCTTTTATTTAAGTATCACTAATAATGACAAGGTGTTATAATTAAAATTTTGTATATAATATTTCATGTGATTTTATAATTTTTTTCTTTTCAGAAGAAAATATATTACATAAATATTGCATAAATATTACGTAAATATTACATAAATATTGCATAAATATTACATAAATATTGCATAAATATTGCATAAATATTACATAAATATTGCAAAAAATATTACATAAATATGACATAAATATTGCATAAATATTACATAAATATTGCATAAATATTACATAAATATGACATAAATATTGCAAAAATATTACATAAATATGACATAAATATTGCATAAATATTACATAAATATTACATAAATATTGCATAAATATTACATAAATATTGCATAAATATTACATAAATATTACATAAATATTGCATAAATATTACATAAATATTGCATAAATAATACATAAATATTGTACAAATATTACATAAATATTACATAAATATTGCATAAATATTACATAAATATTGCACAAATATTACATAAATATTGCATAAATATTACATAAATATTGCACAAATATTACATAAATATTACATAAATATTGCATAAATATTACATAAATATTGCATAAATATAACCCATATGTTTTATTTATTCCAGCGCTTTCGGCTATTCTTTTAGCCATTAACAAATGTGGATTTTATTTTACTCTTAACTGAATGAGTACATTGCTTTTTGTATAGGAATTATTTTTTCTCCAAACATGTTCAGCGCATTTTGGCCATGTTCATAGTTACTATTATTAAGTGTTGGATTTTTATACGATTTATGTACTGAGAAAAAAAATGCATAAGATCAGATAAAAAATTATATAAAGACAATAACTACAGCGCCTTGTCTGTCATTTTTAACGAAACTTGCATATATATATATATATATATATATATATATATATATATATATATATATATATATTGGCGTATGTTTACATGGTATATAACACGCTACTGATATCAATTCGGTCGGGTTTCAATCCTGGCAAGAAACAATCGGATGTCTAACCGTACTGTTGAACTGTGATACAGCGAAACAGATCTGTCTGCAAATATATATATATAATTATGAATTAAAAGTACATTTCGACACGGAAATGTCTATGTTTCGAGATTTCTATCTCGTCATCAGGCAATGTCGGATGTTGGTTGTGAAAATGATTTACATGTATTACATAAAAAAAAAACTATGAAAGTCCAAGGACATTGAAATCGAAATCTCAAAATGTGGCACATCAAGATAAGAAAGCAGAGCAGATATGAATATTACGAAATATCAGGGATTCATGTGTTTATAAGGTTTAATTCGGCTTTGTCTGTCTGCAAATTCCTTCGTTAACGAGCGGTTAAGCGACGTCAAATCAATGGGGATAGACACAGGGATGTTGACGAGTGGTTAGAACGTTCGAATCCCACCTTTGTCAGTGAGGAGCAAGGTATTATTGACCCGCAGTGAATATGAAACTGGCAGGAGTTAGAATGGGCCAATATTTGCATCGAAAATTATGTAACTTTTGCGGAAAGGAACCTAAAATAAACTGCTATGAATACCACCCTGACTCGTTTACAAAGATAGGACTTGAAACGTTTTTGCGGTACTTTACAATACACTCGGACAGATTAATCAAAGCTAATCAGCCAGACATCGTGATTAGTGATCATAAGAACAGAACATATCTTTTTTTAATGATATAGAAATCCCTGCAGACTGTAACTGTTATGTCGCCAAGTATAAATGAATAACTCAACAACAGAATCAGAATATAAGTTGTATTCCGCGGAAAGACGGTTAGTAGGTACAGAAGTGATTAGTAACATTTACAATAGAAAGATACAAGAGTCCAATCCGTCGTAAGACGTGTGTATACGTGATTACTTCCGGTACGCCACCGGAAGTGTGACTAACTCTTCACTGACACGCACTGACTCTTCAGTAACTCATTAGAGACTCTCAAGTGACTTTATTTAGTCGTCCCTCCCAGTAAGGGCAACATATGACACATGGTCAGTTTATATATGGGATTTCCGGGCTATATGGCCCGGCCAAAAAATGTCTGTCTATTTTTGCCCAGTCGTGGTTCTACCCTTCGGCGGAACCACGACTGGGTTATTGCTCTCTGCTCGGAAGCAGAGAGCGCCCTCTACCCGAAGGCAGAGTGCTGACAGTGTCGTAGAGTCGTCAGTCTAGTGACTCTCTACGACTGTATTTACTAGCCTTCCCACGCAAGGCTGGATGTGACACATGGTCATTTTATAGTGGGTATTCCCGGCCATATAGCCGGGCCAAAAAATGTCTGTCTATTTTTGCCCAGTCGTGGTTCTACCCTTCGGCGGAACCACGACTGGGTTATTGCTCTCTGCTCGGAAGCAGAGAGCGCCCTCTACGCGAAGGCAGAGAGCTGACAGTGTCGTAGAGTCGTCAGTCTAGTGACTCTCTACGACTGTATTTACTAGCCTTCCCACGCAAGGCTGGATGTGACACATGGTCATTTTATAGTGGGTATTCCCGGCCATATAGCCGGGCCAAAAAATGTCTGTCTATTTTTGCCCAGTCGTGGTTCTACCCTTCGGCGGAACCACGACTGGGTTATTGCTCTCTGCTCGGAAGCAGAGAGCGCCCTCTACCTGAAGGCAGAGAGCTGACAGTGTCGTAGAGTCGTCAGTCTAGTGACTCTCTACGACTCTCTTGTAGAGAATCCACCATTGCTATGTATAGCAATGGGAACAGTCCATTTGTAGTCAAAATAGGAGCGGCGCCCTAACAGTAACATATCTTTGAAGATCTTAAAAAATATCAAAGTACAAGGATCTTGAAATCGAAATCTCAATAATGTGGCACATGAGGGCATCAACAATTTTAGTTTTAGTTGGATTCATCGTACTGATTGGAAAATGTTCTGATAGATTCATTGAAGAGATTCCTAGTACCACAAGCCTTAAAGAGAAAAAGAAATTGTACTCACAGCTCACACTTTACGAAAAGCTGTATCTATATAAATCTGTGTTATCTTGTGAATGTAACGATGTGTGTTATAGTACAGTGAATATCGTCTCGTAACGACAAATGACATGATTTTTTTAAACTTAGGTCTCTGGTTGGGACCCGAAAAAATTATGTATACATTAGAAATCGAAAGAAATGAAATAGTAATATTTCCAGTGCCAATGATAAAAATAACAGTAATTATTTTAAGAATTAAACATTTTTTTAAATCGTTTCTCACCAAGCAAGGCGGTGACGCCACTAATGCGCAGGGGGCTTCATAAGAGAAACAGATTAGATAGAAGGAGAGTAAAGTGAAATACGAACCAGTTACAGGGGGTGTCAGTGAAGGGAGCAAGAGATGGATAGGAATACAGGTGTGATAGTAGTTGTAAATGTAGAGAGAAAGGAAAATATATAGAGGGTGATGTAGAAAGCAATGGAGTCAAGTGGTTAAGAGATGGGTACTGGCATTCCATTTAAATTTCTGGAGGTTGTAGCCGTCAGGAAAGCAAGAATATGGAAGAGAGTTCCATAGACGGGAAGTGCGAGAAGCTGATGGAGTAGAATTGTCGGTTGCATTTGGTTGATCTAACTGTAAATGGGTGGGACCCAGTTTCCAGTCTGGTTGCACGAGTAAACTCATGTGGCAGGTGCACCAGTTTGTCGGAGCAGAAGCCATGAAAATATTTATAGAACAGAGAGAAGTCATATCCCGGCGGTGAGAAAGTGGCTGGAGTCGAGCCACCAAGTCGGTACCTATCACACTACTGATTCTCCTTTGGAGCCTGTCGAGAACACTGAGATGAACAGTAGGGGCGCCTGACCATATATGATAACAGTATTCCATGCACGGACGGAAAAAAATAGGCGATTGATCCTTAAGTAACAATAAATAGTAAATATAATTAGTCATGGTAGAAAGCTTTTTAGTGCGTTGTTTTGAATTTTCCATCGTCATACTCCGGCTTTTTGAAAATAGCCAATTTTAATTCTGTTTTTATTGAATCTAAATTTCATTGATGATAAAAGAAATCTAACTACAGTCTCATTTGTACCTTTTCATGACGCGATTGCGCACGCGAACCCCACCACGCAAAGATACGCTTTTAGCAGTGAATATTTTTACATATATTTTATCAAGTATCTACTTAATTTTTGTGCCAAGATCTTTCCGGGTGGAGGAGATCGTGGGTCCATACAACTCCTCGCTTTTTGCTGTTCTATCGTTGAACTTGTGTTCAATAAAAATAAGTAACGAGTTATACTATCAGAGGTGATTATAATAATATAATTATGACTGAGTGGTTAGAACGTTTGCTTTCTGAAGATGAATTATGGGTTCGTATCTCTATAGTCAATTTTTCAGAAAGATCACTTCTTGATGTCATCAGTGTGGAGAAGGCGATCGTAGAAGGCACTTTTGGAAACAATACCACGGGTTGGCACAAGGCTTGAGTGAAATTGAACAGACGGAAACCGTCGATGGTTGTATTAGCACGAAGCCACAAGTCATTGTGACCGAGGGTGTGAGCGTTCTGGCTTTGTTCAGAAACTGTAACTAAGGTCCGCTCACTGTAGTTGCAGTATAAACTAGAGGTGGGCTATGTGGGTATTGATCAAACACAAATGTGCCTGAACAGGCGTCTACAACGAGGATTAGCTAACCGCCCTAGTAGACAGACTTTCTTGAGTATGAGTGACTCAGTCAGTTAAGTGCCATACGTGATACACGCTTGGGCGATCATGTCACGAAAGAGACATGACTGACTGGGCAGAAGATTATCCCGCAGTAGGTTGCCATTGCTTTCTGCGGTAGACTGGTTGCCGACCAAGGCTATAGAACCCAATCTGTCTTGTTATTTGACTCATAGCTAGAGCGGGGAAAAAGATGTGTTATATTATTAAGTAGTAATTAGCGGGGGATCAGTTTATTACTTCATAACAATAGAAATCTGATCCCCCTTTTTACGCCCAGTAGAAGCCTTAATCATGTTTTCAACTATTATATTTAGTCAGTCAGTTCAGTGCCATACGTGATATATGCATGGGCGATCATGTCTCGAAAGAGACATGACTGACTGGGCAGAAGATTATCCCGCAGTAGGTTGCCATTGCTTTCTGCTGTAGACTGGTTGCCGACTAAGGCTATAGAACCCAATCTTGACTCATAGCTAGAAGGGGAAAAATGTATTATATTAGTAATTAGTAATTAGTGGGGGATCATTTTATTACTTCATAACAATATAAAATTGATCCCCCAATTTATGTCCAGTATAAACCTTAATCAGGTTTTCAACTGTTATGTTCAGTCAGTCAATTAAGTGCCATACGTGATACACGCTTGGGCGATCATGTCACGAAAGAGACATGACTGACTGGGCAGAAGATTATTCCGCAATAGGTTGCCATTGCTTTCTGCGGTAGATTGGTTGACATTCGAGAGTGACGTTCTTGATTGCGACTAATGCAAAAGAAAATAAACAGAATAATTTTTCTAAAGATTAACTGACTTTATAGAACCAGTTCCTGGAAATTTGGGATGACATCATTAAATATACTTGTGTGATTTACTCCGGTACTTCGAAAGACAACTTGCTGCTGTGATTTTTAGACCAAGGGTCGGCAACCTACGGTCCGCGGGTCGAATCCGGCCCGCAAAGGCATTTTGACCGGCCCACTAGCCTGATTACCAATGACTATTTTTAACATGAGAGATGAGGCTTTTGAATTCAACAAAAGGCCTGCTGTTATCTTCCTCTGATCCACCCAACCGAATTTGAATACTATGATCCCAAAAACACGATATACCCAATCACCTCCATTTCTGCGTAAAAATTATTTTGTTTTTTTGGTTTCTCAATGTTTATTTTCATTATGATTTTAAATATTTAGTTTGACAGGATATGTAATATATGCATATGTAATTTTCCTTAATCTTTTATTAATGGCCTTCGTCCGACCCTCGACCCGTCATTATAACACGATCCAGCCTGTGGGGTCGAATGAGTTGTCGACCCTGTTATAGACATTCAGTCAGTTAAGTGCCATATATAATAGACACCTGGGCGATCATGTCTCGAAAGAGACATGACTAACTGGGCAGAAGATTTTCCCGCAGTTGGTTGCCATTACTTTCTGCGGTATACTGGTTGTTAATCAATGGCATAGAACTCAATCTGTCCTCCTTTTTAACCCATAGCTGGAGGGAGAAGAAACGGATTAATACTTTTCCCAATGGTATTTGCGCGTAAGTGAATAAAACGAATTCAACTGGAATTCGAACTCGACTCCTCCGATTTCTCTGCGACACAACGCACAGTTTTACAGACTGGAAAATAGTCTTTCTCGCATGCGTCGGCAAACATGTTCGTGCACTGGAGTCATTTTAAACTAGACACAGGAGAAACAAATTTCAAATAACGAAAGACGACAATCCGGTTTTTGTCATAAACGCGATTAAATCAAAAATGTAGAACACAAAATAAGCAAGGAATGAAATTAAAAATGAAAGAAAACCATGAAAAAAAATTCTAACGAAATTAATGTCGAATGTGGAGCGATTGAAACAAACAAAACAGAATAAATTAGAGAAACAAAAGTGGATATTTGAAAGCGTAAAGAAGGCAATTATAACAGAGATTGATATCAAACACGTCAAGGCAGAAATAGGTCCTCACTTAAAACACTTAAAGACACACATATGCGCACGAATTCCCCGTAAATAGAAAGAAAGTGTGTAGGTAGACAAAACATAGAAGTTTGTAAAGAAATAGTTTACTACAGTTTGTTATAAAAAATACGGTTGTAGCTATCTGCTTATTTCTTTTGAGACATAGAACTTTCATATAGCTGTGTCAGTAGAAAAAACAAATTTGTAGCTATTTGTTAAGAAACAAATTTTAGTTACCAGATGAGTCAACGAAAATAGGGACTCTTGCTATATTTAACATCAGAAAAAGACAGTGGTCAGTACTAGGGCACGTAATGGGGAGAGGAGGCTTGGAAAATATGATAATCATAAGACAGATTGAAGGCAAAAGGGGCAGAGGAAAAAAACGTAACTTAATTAGTAAGCTTTGAGGAAAAAGATGGAGGAAAAAGGTTTAGGAGATTGAAGGCAAGAGGGGTAGATTGTGGGCAAGATGGACAGGGGAAAACAAGGCATAACCTAATTAGTGAGATTGAGTAAAAATATGGCGGAACAAAGTTTAGGAGATTGAAGGCAAGAGGTGCAAATGAAAACAAGGCATAACGTAATTAGTGAACTTGAGTAAAAAAGATGGCGGAACAAGTATTAGGAGATTGAAGGCAAGAAGGGCAGAGAAAACAAGGCATAATCTAATTAGTGACTTTGAGTAAAAAAGATGGCGGAACAAGTATTAGGAGATTGAAGGCAAGAAGGGCAGAGAAAACAAGGCATAATCTAATTAGTGACTTTGAGTAAAAAGGATGGCGGAACAAGTATTAGGAGATTGAAGGCAAGAAGGGCAGAGAAAACAAGGCATAATCTAATTAGTGACTTTGAGTAAAAAGGATGGCGGAACAAGTATTAGGAGATTGAAGGCAAGAAGGGCAGAGAAAACAAGGCATAATCTAATTAGTGACTTTGAGTAAAAAGGATGGCGGAACAAGTATTAGGAGATTGAAGGCAAGAAGGGCAGAGAAAACAAGGCATAATCTAATTAGTGACTTTGAGTAAAAAGGATGGCGGAACAAGTATTAGGAGATTGAAGGCAAGAAGGGCAGAGAAAACAAGGCATAATCTAATTAGTGACTTTGAGTAAAAAGGATGGCGGAACAAGTATTAGGAGATTGAAGGCAAGAAGGGCAGAGAAAACAAGGCATAATCTAATTAGTGACTTTGAGTAAAAAGGATGGCGGAACAAGTATTAGGAGATTGAAGGCAAGAAGGGCAGAGAAAACAAGGCATAATCTAATTAGTGACTTTGAGTAAAAAGGATGGCGGAACAAGTATTAGGAGATTGAAGGCAAGAAGGGCAGAGAAAACAAGACATAATCTAATTAGTGACTTTGAGTAAAAAGGATGGCGGAACAAGTATTAGGAGATTGAAGGCAAGAAGGGCAGAGAAAACAAGGCATAATCTAATTAGTGACTTTGAGTAAAAAGGATGGCGGAACAAGTATTAGGAGATTGAAGGCAAGAAGGGCAGAGAAAACGAGGCATAATCTAATTAGTGACTTTGAGTAAAAAGGATGGCAGAACAAGTTTTTAGGAGATTGAAGGCAAGAGGGACAGAGGAAAACAAACGGATAACCTAATTAGTGAGCTTGACTAAAAAGGATGGCAAACAACGTTTATGAGATTGAAGGCAAGAGGGGCAGGGAACAAATAGACATAGCCTATTTAGTGACCTTGAGTTAAAAGGATGGCGCAACAAGTTTTGGGAGATTGTAGGCAAGAGGGGTGTAGGAAACAAGGCATAGCCTAATCAGTGAGCTTAAGTAAAAGGGATGGCAAACACGGTTTAGGAAACTGAAGGCAAGAGGGTAGGGGCAAACAAGGCATAGCCTAATTTGTGACCTTGAGTAAATGAATGGCGGAACAAGGTTTAGGGCATTTAACAAAAAGACAAGATTTATTAAGAACAGGAAATAATGGAAAGCTATGATCAATCCACGGATGAGTGGTAGATTTATAAATGGGCAAGATTTATATTGACGAGAAAATACTTCCTGGTCCGTCACAGTGACCAAAATCTTCTTACCATTAGTTGCAGCAATAGATTCGATGTAGACGTTCCGCTTCAGGCCCGTTGAGAGAGTGACGCAAAAAAGGTGCTGTGTCCATGTAGCGGAACCATACTCTTTCTGTCAGTATTCCATTTGTAAGGAAAAAGTTTCACTCAGAAAGATTGTTAATAATAATCGCTGATTTTAGGAACACTCATGCATGGCTGTTACTCCGAATGCTACAAGCTTAGCCTGTACACGTCATATATGTATAATTCTCAGTTCCTACTCTTACATTCATGTCATACGCACCTTATTCAGTAACACTCTACATTGAGTGGCTATTGAGTCACTTGGGTGACCAAGCATGGACAGAAATTGTGAAAGACGTGTAAGTTTTAATGAAGATGGGAACTAAAAAGAAACTGATTTTAACAATCAGACGTATAATAAAAAAGAAGGCTTGGCGAATTTAACACACACATCGGAGGCAAGAGAAGCAGAAAGAAGCAGTTAAAACGGACTTGACAATTTGATTGGATGGATGGCAGAGCAACACAAAAAGGGGCCATAAGGGGGGGAGTATTGCTAAAAGCAGTAACAGATAGGAAGCTGTGGACTGCCATTATTGTCCACGTCCTGAAGGGACATGGCATATAAGAGAGAAAGAGTATAGTTATTTATTAATCATCGCTTTGCGATACATTTCTTTACAAGGCTTTGATAGATACCCGAGACGTTAATATCCGCGCGTACATTGGCGCAGACGTATAGGAGACCATTCACACAGATATAGAGAATCGGTTATACACAGATGCACGCACAATATTTAAATATTGACCGACGCGCACTGACAATCAAACGCGTCAAACCCACCGCCGGTGTATCAAGCTGGGGAGGTAGTCGAGTGGTTTTGCAATAGTAAATCACAAATCAATAGCATGCTTTAAAGTTTGATTTTTCATTTTGTATGATGCAGAGTTGCGTGTTTTTGCCGGGGGGGGGGGCGTACTGTCGCAATAAGTGTTTATGACAAAAGACAACAAAGACAAGCGATTGACAGTTTTAGTGACTAACGTTTCACACGCACGCAACTAATCACACAAACACACACTAAAGCAAACACACACCCACATACAGACACAAACATATGCACAAATTAATTTACTGTTACCTTCTGTATTTCAGTCAGTTAAGTGCTATACGTGATACACGCTTTGGGCGATCATGTCTTGAAAGAGACATGACTGACTGAGCAGAAGATGTATCCCGCATTAGGTTGCCATTGCTTTCTGCGGTAAACTAGTTGCCAGCCAAGGCTATAGAACCCAATCTGTCCTATTATTTGAATCATATCTAGACGAGGAAGACATGTATTATATTATTAAGTAGTAATTAGTGGGGGATCAGTTTATTACTTAATAACAATATAAAACTGATCCCCCAACGTTATATTCATTGGAAGCTTTAATCATGTTTTCAACTATTATATTCAGTCAGTCAGTTAAGTGTCATACGTGATACACGCTTGAGCGATCATGTCTTGAAAGAGACATGACTGACTGAGCAGAAGATTAACTCGAAGGAGGTTGCCATTGCTTTCTGCGGTAGACTGGTTGCCAGCCAAGGCTATAGAACCCAATCTGTCCTGATATTTGACTTATACCAAAAAGGAGGAGAGATTATTATATTATTAAGTAGTAATTAGTAGGGGATCGGTATATTACTTCATAGCATTATAAAATTGATCCCCCAATTTATGCCCAGTAGAAGCCTTAATCATATTTTCAACTATTATATTCAGTCAGTCAATTAAGTGCCATACGTGATACACGCTGTGAACGATCATGACTTGAAAGAGACATGACTGACTGGGCAGAAGATGTATCCAGCAGTAGGTTGCCATTGCTTTCTGCAGTAGACTGGTTGCCGACCAAGGTTATAGAACCCAATCTGTCCTATTATTTAACCCATGACTGGAAGGAAGAGACGGATTAATTCATATCCCAAGGGTATTTGTGCGTAAGTGAATGCAAGGAATCCAACTGATCGCCTATCTTATTTTTTTATCTAAAATTTAAAATCCATCAGCCCGGAGATTATCATCAGCCAGTAAAGTAAATTGACAAAGAAAGAGGTAAAATTTTAAGGAAAATTTATGCAGTAAGGGGTTAATTTTCTTCTTCTTCTTCTTCTTCTTCTTCTTCTTATTATTATTATTATTATTATTATTATTATCAATATATTTTGATTTCTGCTAAGGCAGATAGTGGGGTGTTGTTACGGTTTCATTTCATGATTTGTTTATGGATAAAGTTCATAGTATGTGAGTCGTACTTATCAAGACAATTTTTTGTATTTTTCTTAAGCTGGGATTTCAAGAGATTCTTTCAATGTGTTGTTTTGTTCCTTTGTTTATCATTCCAAGTGCACCTTCAATGGCTATTACGATTTTTGTTTTCAATTTACATATTTTTTTATTTCGATTTCCAGGTTATTATACCTCGATAATTTTTTCAAATTCCTTGGTTGCTATGTTACATTTCGCTGGGTAGGCCATATCGTTTAGTAGGCAAGTTCTTTTCGGTTTTTGACAATTATGTCCGGCCTATTTGCTTCAATTTTCCTGTCTGTGAAGATCGTGAAATCCCATAGATTTGTAATGTCTTCTATTTCTGTAACCGGTGCTGGGTGATGTTCAAACCAGTGTTAATATCTTTTCTAAGGTGTCTGCACATTGTTCAGTATAAATATTGCCCCACTCTATAGTGACGATTTTTATATTCATTTGGCGTAAGTACAGAACATTATGAGGTTAGATGGCCTATGGTTTCTTGATATATGTCACAGAACCTGAATTTTAGATTTACGCTATTATGTATGACATTTGCCAAAAAAGTTCTTTGTGAACAGACATCTGGTTCTGCGCTGCAAGAATAAAGCCTTCAGTTTCAGACTTTAATCCAGATGCTCGTAACCATCGATGAGTGTTAATGTTGTGGATTCCGAGTGAGGAGCCGAACAAAATAATGAACAACAATACAGATATTTGAGATAGAAAAAAAGTTATATTAAAGGTACGATGTCTGTCGTATCTCACTATGGCATGAGTATATGTATACTCAAGTCGAGTCCATTTTTTTAAAAATCATATCACCCCAAGCAAGGCGATAACGCCACTGATGCACAGGGGGCTACGTAAGGGTAAAAAGAATGGAAAAAAAGGCCAGAAACCACATCCTAAACAGGAAACAAGGGATGAGCCTCTTCACCTGTTCAATAGACGTGGGTGGAGTGTGAACCGGGCGATAGTTTAGTCTATCTACTCAAATTGAAAAAAAAAAAATAAAGAAAAGTGTGAAAAGATTGGAAAAGAGAAAACCGGAAACCGCATCCTAAACACTTATCATCATCGGTTTTATTAGCACGTTCTGGATATTAGCAATGCAGAGGTTTGTCTTGACAGCCTTGTTTCATCTGTTCAAGAGATTTATCCTTGGCTTTCTTTTTCATGTTTTTACTGCAACACTTGGAGCTAAGGTTCTGTTTTCGTTTTCTAGAGAATCTGCTAAATGTCAATCTCGTTTTCATCTTCAACCTTCTTTCATGATTGAATATTTTTATTTCGGTTTTAGTGCTGTTTGACTTATTGTATCATCCAGTTTTTTGTTTTTGTTTTTCTAACTTCCTTAGCATAACATGGACAAAGTTCATAGAATGCGAGTCGTAGGCCACTAAGCCAATAGTTGTTGTATGACAATTTTAAATGAATAAACCCTCTTCTAACATCTGTACAGTGTATGTAAAGGTGCTCTGACTCAGCCTCTAAATGATGCATCTTATGCTTAGGAAGAAGCTTTCTTGTCTTAGAATCCATTTGTCTGATGTCATTTATAGTCCATTTCAAGATATTAAAAATATTGAACCACTGGGATAGCAAAGTTGTTATTTGCCAAACTTTTACAATACTTACATTCTTCGGACTATTGTCCTCATCTTTGTTGCTGTTTGTACGACGTTTCGGCCATTGTACGCTCCAGCCTTCTTTAGGTGCTAGGAGTTTTGAACCGAAGAAGGACGGAGCGTACAACGGCCGAAACGTCGTATAAATAGGCAACAAAGATGAGACAATAGTTCAAATAATGCAAATACTGTAAATATTACCTCATCTCAGAAATATAGACAAATAGAATGATCTATTATTAAACGTCGTACAAATGGCAATAAAGATGAGAACAATAGTCCGAATAATGTAAATATTGTAAATACTACCTCATCTCAGAAATATCGACAAATAGAATGATCTATTATTAAACGTCGTACAAATGGCAACAAAGATGACGACAATACTCCGAATATTGTAAATACTGTAAATACTAGCTAATCTCAGAAATATTGACAAATAGAATGATCTATTATTAAACGTCGTACAAATGGCAATAAAGATGAGGACAATAGCCCGAATAATGTAAATACTGTAAATACTACCTCATCTCAGAAATATCGACAAATAGAATGATCTATTATGAAACGTCGTACAAATGGCAACAAAGATGACGACAATACTCCGAATATTGTAAATACTGTAAAATACTACCTCATCTCAGAAATATAAACAAATAAAATGATCTATTATAATATGTCGTACAAATGGCAACAAAGATGAGGACAATACTCCGAATAATGTAAATACTGCAATTCTACCTCATCTCAGAAATATAGACAAATAGAATGATCTATTATTAAACGTCGTACAAATGGCAATAAAGATGAGAACAATAGTCCGAATAATGTAAATATTGTAAATACTACCTCATCTCAGAAATATCGACAAATAGAATGATCTATTATGAAACGTCGTACAAATGGCAACAAAGATGACGACAATACTCCGAATATTGTAAATACTGTAAATACTAGCTAATCTCAGAAATATTGACAAATAGAATGATCTATTATTAAACGTCGTACAAATGGCAATAAAGATGAGGACAATAGCCCGAATAATGTAAATACTGTAAATACTACCTCATCTCAGAAATATCGACAAATAGAATGATCTATTATGAAACGTCGTACAAATGGCAACAAAGATGACGACAATACTCCGAATATTGTAAATACTGTAAAATACTACCTCATCTCAGAAATATAAACAAATAAAATGATCTATTATAATATGTCGTACAAATGGCAACAAAGATGAGGACAATAGTACGAATAATGTAAATACTGTAAATACTACCTCATCTCAGAAATATAGACAAATAAAATGATCTATTATTAAATGTCGTACAAATGGCAAGAAAGATGACATTTTTATGGTGAATTCTTTCACCCTCATTTTCACTGACGTGCTTATAACCTTTTTCTTGCATTAAATCTTTGATTGCTACACTATTTTCTAAGCTAATAGAGGAAAATTGTTGTGATACTCGTAAAATTGTGGCTTTATCAAATTTATCTAAACTGTTCCAATGTAGTTATTGAAATATTTTACAGTTTTCAGAAGACCATCTTTAATTCCGAGCAGAGAAATTTAAGTCAAAGATGGCAAATAGATGGCTTATTTTCTTTTGAGATATATAGCCACATGGCATCCAGTTAAGTTGGCTGGTTAATGTTATGAGAAATATCTAAACTTATTTATAAATGGAACTTTGTCTGTGCGTGTGTATGTGTGTGTGTGTGCCCGTTACCTATAGACTCCGAAACGGTTGAACCGAAGTTGAAGAAAAAATAAGATATGGATACGAATCAAGCAGATAAAAGATGTTAATTGACGTAGCATTTAAACTTTTGGAGATTGTAGCTATCAAGGAAGTAAGCAAATGGGAGTGAGTTTTACAAACGGGAAATGCGAGAAAAGAAACTGTTAAAATAGAAGAGGCGTTATATATAACTAGTTTGACGGTAAAAGGCGGAACTTTGATGTCAATCTTGTAGAGCCAGTAAATACATGGGATCGGGGTACCAGGGAAAGAGCTGGTCAAAAGTTTGTAGAAAAGACAGGTGAGAAAGTGACTGAAGTCGAGATGCCAAGTCAGGATCAATTATATAGCTGATCCTTCTTTGGATTTTGTTGAGAATCTCGAGATGAATAGCAGGAACACCCGATCATATATGTATGTGTTGTGCATGAGTGATTTACATTCAGGTTCCTGTATAGACAAAAAACGCATGGACACATATCAAAACACAGAGACAAAATGCGCGCGCACACACACAGAGACATGCGTAAGGTTAGGTGGTTTCTTTTCATAACATGTTGAATTTTGTAAGGGGCACCTAGTGTGGATCGAAGTAATTAATATATAGTTGAATCAGACAAAAACTTCACACTTAGGCATCACATAAAATGTGTTGTCCTCTTTCGCTTCCACACACACATACTCACATACACTTACACACACGCGCATCTATATATATATATATATATATATATATATATATATATATATATAGCTAACCATGTCTGGAAATTGAAATCAAAATATGGAAAAGACCCAGACATAAAGTGGGGCATTGTAAAAACAGCCAAGCCTTACAACGGTGGACAAATATGTAGACTGTGCCAAGAAGAAAAATTGGAAATTATGATATTCCCAAATAAAGACGAACTGTTAAACAAAAGAACAGAAATTATGACTAAATGCATCCACACTAAGAAATACCTATTTGGTTCATACAAACATGGATGAAAACGTCATAATTCGTTTGAATTTAAAAATTGCACGTTCATAATTTCTCTGCCACGTGAACGTTCAAATAAAACACCGTTACAAGAGCGTTCTTAAAAAGAAAAACTGTAAAAGGTAAAATCAGTTATTAAAAATCGCCTGAAGACACCACTCATGGTAGAAACCTGGGTAGCAAAATAACTCATTTAAAAATGGAAAATTTTCAAAAGTTCTATAATATAATTGTATAGAACAATTTTAATACAAATGTGTACTGGTCTACTTTTATTATGACCAAAAACTATGTATTAAACAATCAATATATATATATATATATATATATATATATATATATATATATATATATTGATTATTTAATTACTTAGTTTTTGGTCATAATAAAAGTAGACCAGTACACATTTGTATGAACCGCATATTCTATTCTAATGGTTTCTTTTCTCGCATTTTCTGTTTGTGTTACTCTCTTCCATTTGCTTGTTTTCCTAATAGCTATAATCCCCCAAAGTTCATAGGCAACGTCAATTGCCATCTACTTGGATCCCACTCATCTTGTCTTCGACATACCTTGTACCTTTTTTAACTGTTACTGTAACAGGGGTGAAAATAAAATTATTAAATTATGCTTTATATAAACTGTTTATATTAATAGAAATACATCTACATTTTGCTAATTTTTTGTCTTTGTCTCCCGCATCTTGTGTCAACAGAACAAAAGATCCCGACGCATTAACACATAAAGAACCATTTATTCAAAATGGCACTCACGCATTAGGATGTGCGTTCTGGTGCAGTGAACACCGGCTCAGAAGGAGAAATCGGGGAGCCAAGTTCGAATCCTACTTGAATTCCTTGCATTCACTTATGAGCAAAAAGCCTTGGGAAAGGTATTAATCCGTCTCTTCCCTCCAGTTATGGGTGAAATAATAAGACAGATTGGGTTCTATAGCTTTGGCTGGCAAACAGTTTACCGTAGAAAGTAATGGCAACCTACTGCAGGATAATCTTTTGCCCAGTCTCTTCCAAGACATGATCACCCAAGCGTGTATCACGTATAGCACATAACTGGCAGGGTCACGCATAGGCGATATCAGCATCCGAAACCATCGTTCGAGTTACATGTAACTTTTTGAGTTGTTGCTACTGTTGAAAGTCTTCAAAGAATGGGATTTTCTGTTATCTGGCACAATTCTTTGTTTGTGATTATGTAGCTCCAGAAGAAGGAGGTCCTCTATAAAACCCACAGGATTCATTCGTTCAAAGCGGTTTTTAATCATTAATCTGAGAAAGTGATTCTGATTCATTATTCAACAAATAATATATTCAATTCATAAGCTTAGAAAATCATTTTGGGCACTTTGACGTTCTGTATCGTTAGATCAGTTACGAGTCAGTGGTGAGATCTATCCTCACTGGGTGATCCCTTATTTAGGCCTTGTGTCATATCTAATCTACGCTTAGAAAATCATTTTGGGCACTTTGACATCTGTATCGTTAGATCAATTACGAGTTAGTAGTGAAATCTATCCTCATTGAGTGCTCTCTAATTTAGGCCTTGTGTCACATCTAAACTACGGTTAGAAAATCATTTGGGAACTTTGGTGTGGTGGATCGTGTAACAAGCTAGCCACTCTAGATCAATTAAGACTGAATGCGATCCTCACTGGGTGTTCCATACTTGCAGCTTCGTGTCACTTTTAAGCTACGCTTAGCTCTTTGACGTCGTATATGGTTAGAAAGCTTGTCTTACGACTAGAGAGTAGTGAGCTGCTCCTTAATCTTGGCCTTGTATCACAACTAAGATATGCTTAATAAATTGCTAAACACACACACACACACACACACACACACACACACACACACATATATATATATATATATATATATATATATATATATATATATCAGCATGCAGTGTGAGTATAGAAGAATCCAAAGGAATATCCTGTACATACAGTGGTAGGATAACTCTCTAAGAGAGCTGTAAGCACATATACATATAAATACATATAGGGCAAATTTAAGAAAAATTAAGACAGACGCGTTATTTCATTGTGAATCGGAAGATTAGGCCGATTTCAGGCGAACCATCATCAGCTTCCGTCTTTATTTTACAAAAGATTTTGCACGAATGAGATTCACAAAGACCTAACAAAAAAAAACGAATAAAAATAACGGACGCTCCCTTAAATGAGAAAATTTAAGAAAAAGTACATCCTACCTAACTGTTAGACGAATGTATCTTCGATCTTTTCTTGACATTGGCCGCTACGTGTGTCATCTGATTATATGTTGCGTGTATATACGATTATGTATGAATATGTGTATGTGTTCACCGAACAGATGTAATTTTTCTTAAATTTTCTCTTTTAAGGGAGCGACCGTTATTTTTATTCGTTTTTTGTTAGGTCTTTGTGAATCTCATTCGTGTCAAATCTTTTGTAAAATAAAGACAGAAGCTGATGATGGTTCGCCTGAAATAGGCCTAAACCTCCGATTCACCATAACGTGTCTGTCTTAATTTTTCTTATATATATATATATATATATATATATATATATATATATATATGAGAGAGAGAATGACAGACCTGTAAAGACGAAGAGGATAATCCAAAAGCTTTTATCCAATTAATATTAATTATTAATTAGATACAAACAGAGAGCTCGATGTTATCTAGAGCCATATAAACTACTGGGAAGAAAACTAAAAACATATTTAGACGGTTATGAATCAGGGTTTGTTTTGACAGTGTAAATTTACTTACATTGTCTCATTCAGACCGTTGAAAAATAAAAAAAAATATATATATATTTATATATATATGTATATATAAATATTTATATATATATATATATATATATATAAATATTTATATATATATATATATATATATATATATATATATATATATATATATATGATGGACTCTCCCGTCGATCTCGACGTATGAGGTTCCGACAACTCTGACTTCATCCATGCTTCAGCCTCTGATGACATCTAAGTCCAGCAAGGGACTTACAAATCAATCCACACAGAGTGCAAGTGTGCTGGTTATGGGATGCACTTGCAGGTACCAATACAGCCCGCTTGACTCTCTCTCGTTTCTGACTCATATGATTCAGACTGTCAGATTTGAAACGCTGAAGACCATCAAAACAACATGCCTTCCACTCCATTCGATCAGAGACTCTGCTCTCAAGAATGTTGTGAGGCAGATTGAGAGAAATCAAATTACTCCTGATCTTATCCTTGTACCTCAGTAAAGGCCGTCCAACATTTCTCCTACCGCTCTCCAATTGACTGTACATCATGATTTTTGGTATCCTTTCCTCGGTCATCCTCAATACGTGTCCAGTCCAACGTAGTTGGAACTGAATGAGGAATGGCTCTATTCCAGAAATATTACATTTTCTGAAGAGGTCAACGTTGGGCATCTTGTCTCGAATGCTAAGACCACAGATTGACCGCAAACAGTGTTTGTGAAATACATCCAGCTGACGGATGTGAAGTCTATAAGGAGTCCAAGACTCAGAGCCATACAGGAGGATGGAGAGAATAACAGCTCGATAAACCACAATTTTCGTATCCAATCGGATCCCACGTTCATCCCACAGGCGATGGCGCAACTTCCCAAAGGCATGTGTAGCCCTCGCAATCCTGTTGACAATTTCGTCATCCAATGAACCATCATGATTCACCTTGCTGCCCAAGTAGGGAAAACACTTTGTATACTTAACGGCTTGACCATCCACCTTCAGTTGTCTTTCTGGAAAACGATATTCAGGTGGCTCTGTCCTCACTCTCGCGACTTGCTTTGGAGGTATATATGGTTGATGCACCACCTCTGTCTTTTTAATGCTGATTGTAAACCCAAAAGCCGTACACGCAGTTGCGAAACGATCGAGCAAAAACTGTGCCTCTTCGAAAGATGTTGCTACAAGAGCAGCATCATCTGCAAAGAGCAAATCTCGGATTATTTCAGTTCGAACAAGGGTCTTGGCTTTAAACCTTTGATGGTTGAATAAACCACCAGAAGAACGGAACTGAAATTTCACGCCAGTATCAATATCACCAAAGGCATATTTCAGCATCAGGGATAAATAAAGAGCAAAAAGTACAGGAGCCATCACACACCCCTGTTTTGTCCCATTTGTGACGTCGAAGGCGTCTGACGTCATTCCGTCAGACACAACCTTAGCCTTCATTCCTTCATGAAAAGAGATGATCACCTTAAGCATATTTTCAGGTATGCCAAGCTTGCGCAGAACTTTCCAGAGAGCGTCACGGTTCACTGAATCAAAGGCTTTTGTCAAATCGACAAACACCATGTACAGTTCCTGGTTCTTCTCTCGTACCTTTTCTGCAACTTGTCGGAGCGAAAATATCATGTCAATGGTGCCACGACCAGATCGGAAGCCACACTGTGACTCAGGGTAGATTTTATCAACAAGATGTGTGGTAATTCGGTTCAGAATTAATCTGGCCAGAATTTTTCCAGCAATGGAAAGAAGTGATATTCCCCGATGATTGTCGCAGAGATTCCTTGCTCCTTTATTCTTGTACAAGTGCTTAATACATGAATCCTTATAATCTTGCGGAACACGCCTGGCTTTCGATATTTCCACAAAAAGAGCATGTAGCTTCTTTACTAAAGCATGTCCGCCACATTTGTACACTTCAGGAGGGATGGGATCATCAGGTGACGGGGATTTACCGGAGGCAATCTGTTTGATAGATTCAAGTACCTCTTGATAAGCTGGTTCAAATGACAATTCAGGAATTTCAGCACATTGTGGAAGGGACGAGATGACATCATTGTCGACTTCAGATGATGTGTTTAGAACTGTCTCAAAGTGTTCCTTCCATCTCTTTAGAATATCTGACTTATCAGTGAGCAGCGTTTCCCCGTCCGTTGTACATACAGGTGAGGCACCATTCGTTTCAGGCCCAAATATTTCTTTAAGGCCATTATAGAATGCTTTGGTGTTTTTACTGTCAGAAGCTTCTTGGAGCTCAATTGCTTTCTTATACCACCACTGTTCCTTCATGGCTCTGAGAGCCCTTTGCACCTCACCTTTGCATTTCCTGTAAGACATCTGCTTGGCAGACGAATTCTTGTCCTCTATCCAGGCTTTGTGTGTAGTGTGCATCTTGTTAATGAGCTTTTTTGCATCCTCGTTGTTTTCATCAAACCAGTCTTGGTGCTTTCTACGCGGAATTCCAAGAACTTCTACTGCTGTTGAATGAGTTGCCTTCTGCAATGCTTTCCAAGAACATTCTATATCATCAGTGATATTCACTGAGTCCAAGGCAGCCTCAAGCTTAACAGAGATTTCATATTTCTTGTCTGCTAATTTCAGGGGAAGGACATCAATCCGTTTCGGAGCTGTTGACCTAAACACCCTACGTTTGTATAAACTCAATGAGAGTCTACTTCGCAAGAGAGCATGATCTGAAAGGTAGCAGGATGTGTGAAATGAGCGAGTGATGTTGAAGTCACTGATGTCTCTTCGTTTTGTGATGATATAGTCTATGAGATGCCAATCCTTAGACCGAGGATGCATCCAGGTGGATGGTGTAATATATATATATATATATATATATATATTACAATCTTGCGGAAGATTATAACCTGATGATCCCATCCCTCCTGAAGTGTACAAATGTGGCGGACATGCTTTAGTAAAGAAGCTACATGCTCTTTTTGTGGAAATATCGAAAGCCAGGCGTGTTCCGCAAGATTATATATATATATATATATATATATTACATTTGTGAACGAGCTATTATGCGACCTAGGTTTCTACAATGCGGTGTTCTCCCAAACAAAAATGAATTATAGAATAAAAGAACAGAAATTACCATACTATAAAATACTTATTAGGTTCATACAACCATGGATGAAAACGTTATAATTTCTTCTAATTTTGAAAATTGCACGTTCAAAAAATCCCTGTTACGTATGCTTTCTTTAAAAAAACTGTCAAATCAGTTATTGCAAATTGCCAGAAGACACCACATGGTAGAAACCAAGGTCGTTTTGTCGAGAACCTCAAGATGAGATTCTTGACAATATCCGATGGAGAGTTTGCAATATAATCCTGCAGGAGCACCCAACCAGATATGACAACAGAATTTAATGCACGCACGAATGGTAGATTTATAACAGTGCAAAATGGATTCTGCCGAGAAAAAACTTTCTGGCTCAACACACTGACCCAGCCTTCCTAGCAATAGATGCTGCCATGGAATCGATGTAGTCATTCTATTTAAGGTCATTTGGGAGAGTAAGGCCGTTTGAAAGAGTTAGTCAGTGTATTGCTCTCTCAAAGACTAACGTCGTTCATTTTAATGATAGACAGGATTGATTCTTTATGGCGGTTAAAGGAGAGAAGCCTCGTTTTGGAGGTAATAAAATTTACGAACCATCTCCCCAACCCTAATCAATCTCAGATTAGAGGTCTCTCTGAAGTGCAAAGGAACAGATTTACAAAACAAATCCTTACCTTTTTAACAATGAAAGCCTATCTTTATCGGTCGGGGAATTCGAAAATGTCAATAAAGAAAATACGCCTTCCGGTTTGGTTCGAACATTCGTCTTCTTTGTAAGGGGAACCATTGTCTAGCCTGGAGCACTTTATACTATTTTCTTTATGTTTCGGACACAAATATAAATTTATCTTGGTCTCTTCACTAATGTATCCATCCATTTTTGTCGGCATTCATCTATCTCTCTCTCTCTCTCTATATATATATATTCAGAAATTATAACATGGATTTTGTTTCGACAGTTCTTGTGTCTTGTCAAGTGATGAACCACATCACTTGACAAGACATAAGAACTGTCAAAACAAAATAGCTACTTTTGTAGTGATATTGTAACATATCAATGTTATAATTTCTGAATAAATATGATTAGCTCTACTTTGTATTGAGCACTTTTTTAAAAATAGTGTTTCTTTGGACAAGGAATATTATTCTGCACATACTTGGTAATATATATATATATATATATATATATATATATATATATATATATATATATTGATAGATTGTTTAATACTTAGTGATATTTGATATATATATATATATATATATATATTGATAGATTGTTTAATACTTAGTGATATTTGATATATATATATATATTGATAGATTGTTTAATACTTAGTGATATTTGGTCCTAATAGGGTTAGACAAGTACACATTTGTATTTAAAAGTGTTCTATACAATTATATTGTCGAACTTTTGAATAATTTTCATTATATACGAGTTATTTGGCTACCTTGGTTTCCACCACGATTTTTAAAAATCGCCTGAAGAAACCACTCGTGGTGGAAACCAAGGTAGCGAAATAACTCGTTTATAAATTATATATATATATATATATATATACATATATATATATATATATATATATATATATATATATATATATATATATATATATATTACATTTGTGAACGAGCTATTATGCGACCTAGGTTTCTACAATGCGGTGTTCTCCCAAACAAAAATGAATTATTGAATAAAAGAACAGAAATTACCATACTATAAAATACTTATTAGGTTCATACAACCATGGATGAAAACGTTATAATTTCTTTTAATTTTGAAAATTGTAGGTTCAAAAAATCCCTGTTACGTATGCGTTCTTAAAAAAACCCTGTCAAATCAGTTATTGCAAATCGCCAGAAGGCACCACATGGTAGAAACCTAGGTCGCTTAATAATTCATTTACAAATGACAAATATTAAAAAATTCTACAATATAATTGTATTGAACACTTCTTAATACAACTGTGTACTGGTTTAATTTTATTATGACCAAAAACTAAGTAACTGAATAATCAATATATATATATATATATATATATATATATATATATATATATATATATATATATGTTGTTTAATACTTAGTTTTTAGTCCTAATAGAGTTAGGCCAGTACACATTTGTATTAAAAAGTGTTCAATACAATTATATTGTAGAACTTTTGAATATTTTCCATTTGTAAACGAGTTATTAGGCGACCTAGGTTTCTGTCATAGAAAATCGCCTGAATTTACCACTCATGGTAGAAACCTAGGTCGCATAATAACTCATTTACAAATGAAAAATATTCAAAAGTTGTACAATATAGTAATAACAGACAATATTAAGATAATTAATAGTAAATACAAAAAGTTTACAAACACTATAAATAGTTTAACTATTACATTTAACTATTTCAACGGTAAAATTGTGGGCTTAAATGCCAACCTGGTATCCCTTTTAAATTCATATAATTTCCCACCAGAAAAAAAAATCCCGTCAGGGCAGTTCTTATAAAAATATTTTTTATAAAAAACAGAGGGAAGGCATTTTTTTCAAGAATGCAGGAAAATTTTGAAATCGTTTACATATTAAAACAAAATTTACCAAAATTATTTTTGTTAAATAAAGAATTCTTTGGCGATTCACTATTCGTTTTAATTCTTTCTTAATTTCAACTCAAACTTTGTCTCCTCCACACGTTTTCGCACAAGAAGACGAAGGCACTATTCACGCGTATAAAAAGCCAGCCATGTTTTGTTTTGTTTGTTTTTTGTTTGTATTTTTTTAAATAGTTTCACCCTAAGCAAGGCGGTACCGCCACTGATGCGCAGGGGGGCTACATAAGAGTAAAAGTTTAGACATGAGAAGATTGAAGAGAAAGACGGACCAGTTACAGAGGGTGTCAGAAAAAGGGCAATAGAAGGACAAAAACACAGTTGCGAAGGTAGAGAGAAAGGAAAAGAACAAGATATACGGGGTGATGTAGAAAGATCTGGAATCAAGTGGATAAAAGATGGGAATTGACATTGCATTTAAATTCCTGGCGGTTGTAGCCGACAGGAAAGCAAGTATACGGAAGGGAGTTCCACAGGCGGGAAGTGCGAGTAAAAGTATTTTTCTAGTGTATCTTCATATATAGGCAAGAAAAAGAGACGCATCTATAAATACGCTAAGGCAGTCACACACACACACACACACACACACACACACACACACACACACACACACACACACACACACACACACACACACACACACACACAAATAAACGAAAGTGTTTCTCCACGTTTTAGGCGTCCAGGCATTTTTAATAACTTTATACATAAATAAAAGACTTATTACAATGTTTTATTTTGTTATTTTGATTTTCGTTGATACGACAAAAGAACTGGCGTGAAAATACTCAGCACCTCATCTCACGCCATAAAATATTCACACCTTTGAGAGAAAATTACATTTGTTCGTCTTGTTCTGTCCTGATTCCATTTCGCGCGCTTTGCTTACTTTAGGAACCAAATGATCAACTTGATGCCGCGCGCACACAAACGCACCGGCACAAACGAACAACTGCACACACACACACACACACACACACACACACACACACACACACACACAAGAATAATGAAAGCTTTCGACAATTTGGTACAAAATTCACAGCTTCTAAACAGTGATCCATTATAATAGCCATTCTCAAATAACCTTTTTGTTGTTGTTACTCAAAGACTTTAGCTGTCAAACTCAAAAACGAAGCCAGCGAAAAATAAAGCGTTTTTGGGTCTGCATATTTATCTCTCTGTCGAAGAATTCCGTGATTCATATTATTGCCAGTTTCCAATTATTTTATTTTTTTTGTCGCCTATCTATCTATCTATCTATCTATCTATCTATCATCTATCTATCTCAGTCTGTTCATATCTATCTATCTATCTATCTATCTATCTATCTATCTATCTATCTATCTCAGTCTGTTCATATCTATCTATCTATCTATCTATCTATCTATCTATCTAATCTATCTCAGTCTGTTCATATCTATCTATCTATCTATCTATCTATCTATCTATCTATCTATCTATCTCAGTCTGTTCATCTATCTATCTATCTATCGATCTATCTATCTATCTATCTATCTATCTATCTCAGTCTGTTCATAACTATCTATCTATCTATCTATCTATCTATCTATCTATCTATCTATCTATCTATCTCAGTCTGTTCATATCTATCTATCTATCTATCTATCTATCTATCTATCTATCTATCTCATTCATTCATAACTATCTATCTATCTATCTATCTATCTATCTATCTATCTGTCTGTTCATATCTATCTATCTATCTATCTATCTATCTATCTATCTATCTATCTCAGTCTGTTCATATCTATCTATCTATCTATCTATCTATCTATCTATCTATCTATCTCAGTCTGTTCATCTATCTATCTATCTATCTCACTCATATCTATCTATCTATCTATCTATCTATCTATCTATCTATCTATCTCAGTCTGTCTATAACTATCTATCTATCTATCTATCTATCTATCTATCTATCTATCTATCTATCTATCTATCTATCTATCTATCTATCTATCTATCTCAGTCTGTTCATATCTATCTATCTATCCATCTATCTCAGTCTGTTCATATCTATCTATCTATCTATCTATCTATCTATCTATCTATCTATCTATCTATCTATCTCAGTCTGTTCATATCTATCTATCTATCTATCTATCTATCTATCTATCTATCTATCTATCTATCTATCTCAGTCTGTCTATATCTATCTATCTATCTATCTATCTATCTATCTATCTATCTATCTCGTTCATATCTATCTATCTATCTATCTATCTATCTATCTATCTATCTATCTATCTATCTATTTCAGTCTGTTCATATCTATCTATCTATCCATCTATCTATCTATCTATCTATCTATCTATCTATCTATCTATCTTATCTATCTATCTATCTATCTCAGTCTGTTCATATCTATCTATCTATCTATCTAGCTATCTATCTATCTATCTATCTATCTATGAGATCACACAGATTTTACAAAGATAAATCTGTTCGCAAAGTGTGGGTTGTACTTGCTAGTCACAGAATATCAAAAATTTTTTCCAATCATTCCGAGGGTTCCACCTGTCCATATTTGCCACATATTTTAAATTTCCATTTCAAACAGACTGGCAACAAGGTCCCACCCTTCTACAGTTAGATCAATCAAATGCAGCCGACAATTTTACTCCAGTAGCATCTTTTCCCGCACTTCCTACCTGTGGGACTCCCTTCCATATACTTGCTTTCCTGACGGCTACAACCTCCAGAAATTTAAATGCAATGTCAATACCCATCTCTTATCCACTTGAGTCCAGTTCTTTCTACATCACCCTGTATATCCTGTTCGTTTCCTTTCTCTCTACCTTAGCAACTGTCTTCACATCTGCGTTCCAATCCTTCTCTTGCCCTTTCTCTGACACCCCCTGTGATTGGTCCGCCTTTCTCTTTACACATCTCGTATCTAAACCTTTAGTCTTATGTAGCCCCCTGAGCATCAGTGGCGGTACCACCTTGCTTGGGGTAAAACGATAAAAAAATCCTGAACAAGAAACCAGTACTCCTGTCCAAAAAACATGAACCAGACGATAGGTTAAGTTATACAAAAATGTAAAGGAGTGTAAAATGTAACCGACAATTCTACTCCATCAGCTTCTTTTCTCGCATTTCCCGCCCGTGGAACTTGCGTTTCCTGATGACTACAGACTCCAGGAATTTAATGCCATGTCAATACCCATCTCCTATCCACTTGACTCCAGTTCTTTCTACATCACTCCTTATATCTTGTTCGTTTCCTTTCTCGCTACCTTCGCAACTGTCTTCACACCTGTATTTCCATCATTCTCTTGCCCTTTCTCTGACACCCCTTGTAACTGGTCTTTCTTTCTCTTTACTCTTCTTGTGTCTAAACATTTAGTCTTATGTAGCCCCCTGCGCATCAGTGGCAGTGGATTTTGATAGTTTTTTTTTTGAGATCTCCAAAGACAGTGATATATCCCGAAAAGGAATACTGTGTAAAATGATCAGTTGAAGAATGGAACGCAACTCCAGGAATACAATATCCCAGATTTATTGTACTAAGGTACAATTAACAATTATACACATATAGGCAAGCCACGGGTTGGAGCGGAATCGACTATCAAATAGTGAATGCCTTTGCCTAAAACCTTCTGTATTTACTAGCCTTCCCACACAAGGCCAGATATGACACATGGTCATTTTATTGTGGGTATTCCCAGCCATATAGCCGGGCCAAAAAATCTCTGTCTATTTTTCCCCAGTCGTGGTTCTACCCTTCGGCGGAATCACGACTGGGTTTGTGCTCTCTGCTCGGAAACAGAGAGCGCCCTCTACCCGAAGGCAGAGTGCTGACAGTGTCATAGAGCAGTCAGGCGAATGCCTAAGACCTTTTTCTGTATTTACTAGCCTTCCCACGCAAGGCCAGATGTGACACATGGTCATTTTATAGTGGGTATTCCCGGCCATATAGCCGGGCCAAAAAATCTCTGTCTACTTTTCCCCAGTCGTGGTTCTACTCTTCGGCGGAATCACGACTGGGTTTGTGCTCTCTGCTCGGAAGCAGAGAGCGCCCTCTACCCGAAGGCAGAGAGCTGACAGTGTCATAGAAAAGTCAGGCGAATGCCTAAGACCTTCCGACTTCGTAGCGCTCGTTACCGTCTTTTATAAAGTAGAGCATTCTATTCTCAGGGATGGCAGGATGTTCCTCTATAACAGATACATTACAATCTGAAGGCACTGCCATGTTTATTATTATTATTACATCTATTTGTTGATAGTTTTTTTAAGAAATTTTAGGAAAATCAGTTACGAAATGGATTAACTCCGTTATATTTGTAATTAATTTGTTTAAACCTTATGGATACTCGTATTTGAGTAGATACTGTTTTTGTTTTAATTAAGCAATATATTTATTTACATCTACTGGCCTGAATAATCGAAAACTCTTGCCAAAGAAAATAAGCGCCTTCCGGCAGGATTTGAATCTACGTTCCCTAGTATAAACCGTCATTTGATCTGACCACTCGACCACGTAGAACTAACGCTCACGCAAAGCCCCAAGAATTTTTTTTAACACAGATTTTTTGAAAAAAAAATATTATTACCATAACACATTTTTGAAGGAAAAAATTCTCAGCAATACATTTTTGAATACAAAACTAGAAGACATTTTCAGTTTTTAAAAAAAAGAAAAAAAAAAAGAAAACATTTTCATTAAAATATGACTAAATCAACTTTTCATTATAACCGAACATAAAATAAACCCCTTAAAACCCCACCTTTAAACGTTCTCGTTGCTGACTTTTGTCATTGTCATTCTCAGGATGTTTCTATAGTACTTTTGATTCGAGTCTATGAAGAAACTGACTAGCGTTCACTTCTGCATTGGAAGACGGATATGAAATAGCCGTTCAGCTCACTTTACTTGGTTTCTAAAGACATTTTCCTGTGTATTGATACGTTATTTAGCGTCTAAAAAGCATATTTCTTTATTCTGATGCACCTTTTGATTTTCGTGTCACGCTCTGCACTAACAAGAAGAAGTAAAAAAAAAAAAAATTCGAAGCATCAAGATTTTTTTTCCAGCTTTCATACTTACCCTGGGTATGATGATAAACTACATCTGGCGGCGAGGCTTCTGATCGCGAGATTGGCGGTTTTGAGAAGTGTGAAACCACCTCTTCATTGATGTGGTTCACAGGTTCTAACCCGGGGTGGTATTACCTGTTAGGGTCTCACCTACGGACAAATAGTGAACCCCAAACCAAAATAAAAAAAACCCAGAAAGTATAAAATACATTTTATAGTAAAAATACCAGCAATATATTTAAAAAAAATTACCACTAATACATTTTGTAGTAAAATTACAAGCTATGAATTTTATCATTCAATCACGGCAGTAGTTGAATGATAAAATGCTTAGCTTGTAATTTTACAAGTCCGACATTGAATGAATCTAGGCAGGTTCCTGCACATATAAGTCTACCATCCGCCTGTGCATAGAATACTGCTGCCATATCTGGTCGGGTGCTCCTGCTATCCACCTAGGTGTCCTTGACAAAATCCAACGGAGAATCTGTAATGTGATCGATCTCGACTTGGCATATGCCCGTGTATTGAATAATGCTGTCATATCTGGTCGGGTGCTCCTGCTATCCACATAGGGGTCCTTGACAAAATCCAACGGAGAATATGTAATGTGATAGATTCCGACTTGGCAGCTCACATACAGTCACATTCTTACCGGCGCAATGTGGCTTCCCTCTGTCTCTTCTACAAATACTTTCACGGCTTCTGCTCCGATGAACCTAGCTCACTGATGCCTCCTATATATAAATTTACTCAATCCACAAGATTAGCAACTAAGTCCCACCCTTTTACTGTGAAACCAATAAAATGTAAACGCAAATTCTACTCCATCAGCTTCTTTTCTCGCACTTCCCGCCTGTGGAAATCCCATCCATTTAATTGCTTCCCCGACAGCTACAACCTCCAAGAATTTAAATGTAAAGTCAATAGTCATCTCCTATCTCAGTAACCTGCATCCTCTCTCTCAGGCTCCATTCTCCGTCCACTCCCCACTCTCATCAGTATTCTCATCCTTCTCTTACCCACTTCCTGACACCCTCAATAACCTGTCACTCTTTCTCATAACTTTCCTCCTATGTAACCCCCTGCAAAACAGTAGCAGTAAAATGCCTTGCATGGGGCGATATGATTATAAAAAAAAGATTTCTATAGCATTATAATCTGGATATAAAGTGGGAAATCAATTCTACATTACAACCAATACATAAACTGATCCCTCTCTTTATGGTCATATATTCATCCTTCTCTTACCCACTTCTTGAATCGCCCTATATAACCTGTCACTCTTTCTCATAACTTCCCTCCTATGTAACCCCTTGCAAAACAGTGGCAGTAAAATACCTTGCTTGGGGTGATGTTATTATAAAAATAAAAAGGTTTGAAGCTTCACCACTAATTCAGTTCTCAACCAAATTTCGAACAGTTTACAGAGTTAGATAGAACACCTCCTTAGCTACATTTTGAAAAAAATTCTTTCAGTTTTGGTTCAGTAGGAAAAAGTTAAATCAAAGTATGCGAAATTCAAAAAGGGAGACTAACTCTATAAGTACATAACTGTGTGATTGACTAACAAATCTTATTCTGTATGACTTTTTTCCTGTTTAATATTTTGCATGAGGTTTTTTACATTTAAATTCTGATGACAGTTTTTTTTATAATTTTGTCAATCAAACTTTGCTGATCACTTATCATTTTATCAGAATTGATTATCAGAATTAATTATAAATAACCAATTTTTAAATTTTGTTTAATGAATTCTATATAATTTTTTTTCTTTTTGATATGTTTGAATGCAGTTTTCAACATTAAATTTATATTAAATTAATAGCAATGCCTGCAAAAACCATGGATTACATGGAAAAATGCGCGCATGAAAAGTAATATTCTTAAGAAAAATAGATCTGCTTAGGATATACTAGCAGTATAGCCCGGCGTTGCTCGGGTGTAATGAAAGCTTTAAAACTAGTCCATGGTCCTAGAGCTCAGACTCAGCCAAAAAATATTTGAAATAATAAAATAATTGCGACAATTTACCAATCGCACCTTATATATATATATATATATATATATATATATATATATATATATATACTAGCAGTATAGTCCGGCGTTGCTCGGGTGTAATGAAAGCTTTAAAACTAATCCATGGTCCTGGAGCTCAGACTCTTTGGACGTTGGCACGAAACACTAAAAAGCAATAGTTGTTTCCAGTTAAAGCGAAACCGTAGACTGAAAGAAAAATGAATGTATGTAAGTCAAATTTTGATTTCCTGGTATCGATATCAAATAAGTTTTTTCGTCGTAAACTGAATTTGAAGACTAAATAAGTCCTCTGGATAAATGATATCATGGCTGAGACTAAGAACTACAATTATACCTACTTAGAGCCAAACCCGAAGCAAAAACTAAAATAAAATGGGCTGAAAAACTGATTTTGATCAGACCCGGTTCCTTGCCTTATATATATATATATATATATATATATATATTTATATAATCTATTTTCTGTACTATTGTAAGAACTGCAACCTTGAAACTTCTGAATATCGTTTCTTATGTCTTTGTCTATGAGTGTATCTAATTTGATTAAAATCGGACCACTCCTTCTATAACCCGATTTTTTATCAATTTTCCATATTTATCGATTATCAATTTTCCATATTTATTTATATTTACCTCGACACAAAACCTAGCTAAGAACACTCGCAGACGCTTATAGTACAACTGTGTAAATTTTCAAGGAAATCGGTTCAGCCGTTTCGGTGTTTATAGGTAACGGACACACACACACACACACACACACACACACACACACACACACACAGACAAAGTTCTATTTATAAATAAGTTTAGATTTAGATAGATTAGATTTAGATTAAACATGGTGATCAGTTTATTTGTAGTTCTTTCTTGTCAGTCTCTGCAGCTACTCTCTATAGGAGGTCTTGTAGTTTCGTTTGCGTGTCTGCTATCAGCACTGTATCATCTGCGTACATTACGTTGTTCAAAATTTGACCTCTGACGACAAATCCTGGCATAACATCTAGTATCCTCTAAATAGTCTTGTTGTACAAGTTACTTCTGCACTATTGATGTGACTGGGATCAGCAAAAATAATCGGAGCAGCCTCGAATATCATGATCTTGAATCAGCACGTCATCCTGTAGCTCGCTGGGATGAAATTCTAGTACCTGTCTTTGGAGGACCTCTTGATATTAGTGACGATGATCCCTCCAGTGTTTAAGAAAATAAATAAGTGGTTCTTAACGATGTTATTCAAACGTACTTTTTCTCAAAAGAAGCTAAATAATCCCGTTCGGGAGATCTCGTTCGTTTAATCTCCTCTGCCAAACTAAAGGAAAAAAGTTCCTCTCAGACTGTGCTTGCTCATTTACCACAACAAGTATCAAAAGTACCTCACTTTTTTCTTTGAAGAGAAGGACTATCTACTGTACAGATGTTGCTCAGCTTCTGCGCAAGCTCTGAGTGCCATAGTACGAAACTAAAGATTGGAGACTAGATAGTGGATAGGAAACTAAGAATTAAAAGCAATTTTTTCTTCACTTTTACAAAAATTCCCAATGATGTGTGAAATCCTGGTTTTGCCAAATAGAGAAAAGATTGACCACGTGCTGAAAGAATAAGTTGAAGCCGGAATTCGCAAGTAGATGTGAAATTGGTTTTCTGACCAATGGGAGCGATTTGCAAGACTGAGAAGAGTTAGGGATCCAGTGGAGGGGGGAACTAAATGGTTATAAAAGGCGAAAGGAAGGCCATCCAGCCAGTCACATGGAAGCAGCAGAGATGACAAACTAAAATGTAACAAGGGAGAAACCCGGACGGTCGTTCTCGACTCCAGCCACTTTATCATCGGCGGGATGTGACTTCTCTCTGTTTCTTCTATAAATGTTTTCATGACTTCTGCTCCGAAGAACTTAGGTCACTGGCGCCCCACTCCACAACAATTTACTCAAGCAATCAGACTGGCATCAAGGTCCCACCCGCTTACAGTTAGATCAACCAAATGCAGCCGACAATTCTACTCAAGCAGCTTCTTTTATTGCGCTTCCCGCTTGTGGAACTCTCTTCCATATACTTGCTTTCCTGACGGCTATAACCTCTACGAATTTAAATGCAATGTCAATTCCCATCTCTTATCCACTTAACTTCAGCCATTTCCACATAACTCCGTGTATCTTGTTCTTTTCGTTTCTCTCTACATTCGCAACAGTCTTTACTTCTGTGTTCACATCCTTCTCTTGCCATTTTCCTTTTACCCCTTGTAGCTGGTTTGTCTTTCTCTTCACTCTCCTCCTGCCTAAGACTTTAACTCTCTTATGTAGTCCCCCGCACATCAGTGCCAATACCGTCTTGCTTGGGGTGAAATGATTTAGAAAATGTTGACGTTTAACCAACTTAACTGCTGTTCTAAATTTTTCGGTTTTGCCACAGCTGTTCAACGTTTTAACGTCGTATGTCACGGGAGTTATTTTTGTTTGATGTAAATAGTCACTGGATAACGACCGCTGAATAACTAGATTTTAGAGCGTGTCTCATCATTGTGGAGAGAGAGAGAGAGAGAGAGAGAGAGAGAGAGAGAGAGAGAGAGAGAGAGAGAGAGAGAGAACTAGTATAGATACTTGTCTATATTTCTGAGATGAGTTAGTATTTACACTATTTACATTATTCGGACTATTGTCTTTTTCTTTGTTGCCATTTGTACGACGTTTCGGCCACTGTACGCTCCGACCTTCTTCAGGTGCTAGGAATTTTGAACCGAACACTTAAAGAAACATGGTCCAGTGGATATAGACGTTGATTAGTTTCTGTGATCCAAAGTAGTGTGAGTTCAATACCAGGCTACTGCAGTGGGGAACAAGTAACTTAGACGGTTAGAGGGAGATAACTCATGACTATCACACTAGGTTCTGCGCAAGGAATGACAATGATATACTCCAGTTATTGTAATATAGAGATAGGTTCGAAATATAAATACATTTAAGTCAAATTTTCATCTCAATGGTATCTGGTTTCTCAAAAATGATAGAGAAAGAATGAGAGAGAGAGAGAGAGAGAGAGAGAGAGAAACATGTATAGATACATCAAAGCTAAATTTTAATCTCAATGGTATCCAGTTTCTCAAAAATGAGAGAGAGAGAGAGAGAGAGAGAGAGAGATGAGAGAGAGAGAGAGAGAGAGAGAGAGAGAGAGAGAGAAACATGAGATACATCAAAGCTAAATTTTAATCTCAATGGTATCCAGTTTCTCAAAAATGAGAGAGAAAGAGAGAAAGAGAGAGAGAGAGAGAGAGAGAGAGAGAGAGGAAACGTATAGATACATCAAAGCTAAATTTTAATCTCAATGGTATCCAGTTTCTCAAAAATGAGAGAGAAAGAGAGAAAGAGAGAGAAAGAGAGAGAAGAGAGAGAGAGAGAGAGAGAGAGAGAGAGAGAGATAGGAAACATGTATAGATACATCAAAGCTAAATTTTAATCTCAATGGTATCCAGTTTCTCAAAAATGAGAGAGAGAGAGAGAGAGAAAGAAAGAGAGAGCAATCAACCAAACTAGTAAAAATACATCCAAATCAAACGTTCATCTCATCGGTATTCGGTTACTCCAGAATGAGTTTGGCCAAATAATTTCCATCGGCTCGTTTCAGATTATCTGCTCATGAACTCAGTCGCTGCCCTCAATTTAATAATTAAAGTCATCGATTGAGAAAAAGTAATTAATCAACACTTGCTGTCGATTCTCTCACACTGTTGCCAAAGTCTGATTTTCACCGTACGGATCAACCTCAAGGAGTTCAAAACCACTGTAAGATTAACTGATTAAACAAATAAAACCCAAACAAGGCTTGACGTCATATTTTCTTTTTAAATTTATGAAGATCAGAGATTGTTAAAAGTAACACCATTTTCTTCATTTTCGTTTTTATGATAAACTCTATCAGAAGAGGACATTTCAAGAGAAAATTGGAAACAAAACCAAAAAATGGAAATGATTTTTAATAAAAGGTGAAGATTACAATTAAGCAAACGACATTTTGGCAATCGAGACTTGAAATTAAGGAATTTGGAAGTAATTAGCAAAAAGTTTATTTCTTTAATTTAATTCAAGAGAAATTTTGTCTGTATATTTCCTGGTTTGTTTCAAGTTTAATTTGAAAAGCGACCAATTCCAAGTTTCATTAAAAAGAAACAAAAAGAAGATAAATGTTCAAATAAAACAAAAAAAAGTAATATGAAAAGAAAAGAGTTAAGGTTTACAGCGCGTAACATTAATGGGTCATAGTGAAAAAAAAAAAAATTAAGAGTATCAAGATGAAAAATGAGCACTCCAAAAACAATGAGACCACCGTTTATACAATTAACTAGCAGTATAGCCCGGCGTTGCTCGGGTGTAGTGAAAGATTTAAAACTAATCCATGGTCCTGGAGCTCAGACTCTTTGGACGTTGGCACGAAACACTAAAAAGCAATAGTTGTTTCCAGTTAAAGCGAAACCGTAGACTGAAAGAAAAATGAATGGATGTAAGTCAAATTTTGATTTCCTGGTATCGATATCAAATAAGTTTTTTCGTCGTAAACTGAATTTTGAAGGTTAAATAAGACCTCTGAGTAAATGGTATCATGACCGAGACTAAGAACTACAATTATACCTACTTATAGCCAAACCCGAAGCAAAAACTAAAATAAAACGGCTGAAAAAAATAGATATACAGGCAGATAAACAGATACACACACAAACATCTTGCCTCATATATATATATATATATATATATATATATATATATATATATATATATATATAATAAATTTTCTGCATTATTGTAAGAACTGCAACCTTGAAACTTCTGAATATAGTTTCTTATGTCTTTGTCTATGAGTGTATCAAATTTGATTAAAATCGGACCACTCCTTCTATAACCCGATTTTTTCGATTATAGATTTTCAATATTTATCGGGAGTACCTCGACACAAAACCTAGCTAAGAACACTCGCAGATGCTTATAGTACAACTGAGTAAATTTTCAAGAAAATCGGTTCTTCCGTTTCGGAGTCTATAGGTAACGAACACACACACACACACACACACACACACACACACACACACACACACACACACACGAACACAAAGTTCCATTTATAAATAAGTTTAGATACACCAGAGTATTTTGCTTACTGGAAATAGTATATTTAATCATTTAGCTTTCAATTAAAGCTAAAATGAAAGCTTCAAGGAGGCTTTTTATTTTAAAAAAATCAGTTTAAAACTTAGGTGTCTAAAATGAGTGGAGTTGCCTAGAGATAATATATTGAATGTTTATTGTTATATGTGCGTTGTGGTGTAGTGGATATCGGCTCGGAACGAGGAAACAGGGGCTGAGTTCGAATTCCAGTTGAATTCACTTACTCACAAATACCTTTGGGAAAGGTATTAATCCGTCTCTTCCCTCCAGTTATGGGTTAAATAACAGAACGGATTAGGTTCTCATAACTAGTGTGGGAAGAGATGTATTATATCATTAAGTAGTAATTAGTGGGGGATCAGTTTATTACTTCATAACAATATGAAACAGATCCCTTAATTTATGACAATTAGAAGCCTTGATGTTTTCAACTATTATAATCAGTCAGTCAGTTAAGTGCCTTACGTGATACACGCTGCGGGCGATCATGTCTCGAAAGAGACATGACTGACTGGGCAGAAGTTTATCCCGCAGTATGTTGCCATTGCTTTCTGCGGTAGACTGGTTGCCAGCCAAGGCTATAGAAACCAATCTGTCCTTTTATTTAACCCATAACTGGAAGGAAGAGACGGATTAATACCTTTCCCAAGGGTATTTGCGCGTAAGTGAATGCAATGAATTCAACTGGAATTCGAACTCAGCCCCCAGATTTCTCGTTCCGAGCCGATATCCAGTGCACCACAACGCACAATCTCTATACAATATGAACACGTAAAAATAACTATGTGTATGAATGTTTTTTTTTAATCATTTCACTCCAAGCAAGGGGAGACGCCCACCCGTGCGCCATTCGTTAGATTGAGAGGAAAGACTGGGTAAAAGATGTATTGATGAAAGAACAAATTATGAACCGGAGTCAAGAAGATAGAATATGGTAATTCTACATTGCTTTGCAATTCTTAGAGATTGTACCTATCAGGGAAACAGACTCTCTGTTTCATGAAATTTCCTCTAAATATATTTTGTAAACTTCCAAAACTTTTTTCACACTGTGTAACGTTGTTTAATATTCCTGTGAAAAACTTGGATTTCTTTGTTTTAACTTTGCCTCCCCCCGATTTCTCGTTCGGAGTCGATATCCACTGCCCCACAAAGCACATCCGCCTGCGTACTTTACGTTGATCAAATTGTGGCCTCCGATGACAAATTCTCGCATAACATCTAGGGTCCTCAGAATAGTCTTAAGCCTGGTGAATTGGTGAGACTTGAAGTCACTTGAACTCCACTGAAAGCCAACATACATTATTGACGTTAAAATTGATATTATATTGGCAAAGAATACTGAGAAGGGTGCTGGAGTATTAAAGAAACTTGCCATCACTTGATCACCAGTGAATTCCACTAGATATTATTGGTGCAAAAATTAATATTATACTAACAAAAAATACTGAGTAGGGTGCTGGAACATAGAAGAAACTTGCAATTATATGATCTCCTGTGAAAGTCATTAGATGCAATGTGCAAATGATAATAATAATAATAACAATAATAATAAAAAACAAAAAAATAAACTGAAAATGACGACAACGATAGTGTAATAAAAGTAGTGACTATAAAATTTAATGATTTGACAGGGATACGGATATCGGCGTTTGGTTAGAATGTATTGGTTTTCTCATCGTTTCGTTTCACAGGATATGTCGATACTTTTCCAAGAGTTTCACAATGAAAGAAACTAATTAAAACCAATGTTCGATCTATTATGACGACTGATTTGATTTGGCAAGGACGAAGATAGAACGAAATCGTTCGATGGAGCTTGTTGTCTGGTAGAGGGCGGGCGAGTTGTATAGTCATTTGACTACATTGTTGCAGTTGCTATATTAGTATTGGAAATTGCTAGATTGGTGGAATGTGACTAGCCAGTTGGCCGGATATGAAAGAAGAGAACAAACGTTAGAAAGATGAGGAAAGAAGAAAGAGTGAGACAAATGGAAGAAAAAGTGAAAAAGAGGAATAAGGCAGGAACAAGACGGAAGAAGATAATTAATTTGTTCGGAAGAAAAAGTGAAACGGAAAAGCGAAGAAGAAAGAAAAGAAAAAGAGGAAGAAGCGGAAAAGAAGAATAAGAAAAAATGATGAAGGGGGAGTGAAGAATAAAGAAGAGAATGAATTTAGACGAAACAGAAGAAAAATAAAGAAAAGGTAAAAGGATAGAAATTAAATTAAGAAAACAAAAAGAAAACAGAGAGAAAAAGCAGAGAAGAAGTTGAAAAAGAAGAGGAGGAAAAAGGAGAAGCAAAAAATCAAACCGAAAAAGAAAAAAGAAGAAAAGAAAAAAGAAATGAGAAAAGAAAGAAAAATAAAAAATAAAGAAAAAAGGAAAGAAAAGAAAAAAGAAAAAGAAAAGAGAAAGAGAAAGAAGAGGAAAAGAAAAAGAAAAGAAAAAGAAAAGAGAAAAAGAAAATTAAAAGAAAGAAGAAATGGAAAGAATAAAGAAAAAGGGAAGAAATGACAAAAGAAAAAGAAAAGCAAAGAAAAAGATAAAGAAAAAGAAAAGAAAATAGGAAAAGTAAAAGAAAAAGAAAAAGAAAAGTAAAAAAAGAAGAAAGAAGAAGATAAATACAAAAAAACAAAACGATAAAAAAGATTGTTGCAAAAATTCAGTCAGTCAGCTAAGTGCCATACGTGATACACACTTGGGCAATCATGTCTCGAAAGAAACATAACTGACTGGGTAAAAGATGATCGCGCACTAGGTTGACATTACTTTCTTCGGTAGATTTTTGCCAGCCATGATTATAGAAACTAATCTGTCCTGTTATTTAACCCACAACTGGAGGGTAGAGACGGATTAATACCTTTTGTGCGTAAGTGAATGCAATGAATTAAACTGTAATTCAAACTCGGCTCACCAATCTAGTCAGTCAGTCAGTTGAGTGCCATACGTAATACACGCTTGGGCGATCATGTCTCGAAAGAGACATGACTGACTGGGCAGAAGATTATTCTGCAGCATGTTACCATTGCTTTCTGCGGTAGACTGGTTGCCAGCCAAGGCTATAGAACCCAATCTGTCCTTTTATTTAACCCATAACTGGAAGGAAGAGACGGATTAATACCTTTCCCAAGGGTATTTGCGCGTAAGTGAATGCAATGAATTCAACTGGAATTCAAACTCAGCCCCCAGATTTCTCGTTCCGAGCCGATATCCACTGCACCACAACGCACAATCTCTATACAATATGAACACGTAAAAATAACTATGTGTATGAATGTTTTTTTTTAATCATTTCACTCCAAGTAAGGGGAGACGCCCACCCGTGCGCCATTCGTTAGATTGAGAGGAAAGACTGGGTAAAAGATGTATTGATGAAAGAACAAATTATGAACGGGATTCAAGAAGATAGAATATGGTAATTCTACATTGCTTTGCAATTCTTAGAGATTGTACCTATCAGGGAAACAGACTCTCTGTTTCATGAAATTTCCTCTAAATATATTTTGTAAACTTCCAAAACTTTTTTCACACTGTGTAACGTTGTTTAATATTCCTGTGAAAAACTTGGATTTCTTTATTTTAACTTTGCCTCTTCCAATACCTACGCTCGTTATTTGGTCTATCTATCGTTCCTTCCTTGTCCTTGAAAATAAATTAGGGTCGTTAGTTCCCCAGCAATGAAGTCCCTCACGTCTGTTATAAGTAAGCTTAAGTAGTGTTAAAGGATGGATAAAGCAAGGTAGAAATGTTTTACGGCTTATCAACATTTTGCAGTCTTCTCTCTCCTCCTGCTTAACATTTTACTCTCTTATGTGGCCCTCTGCGCTTCAGTAGCGGTATCGCCTTGCTTGGGGTGAAACGATTAAAAAAAAATTAAAACGATTAAAAAAAATTTAAAACGATTAAAAGAATTTTTTTTAGTTCGTCTATCACCCGTTTCACACACTTTCTCCGTTATTTAAACAGAAGTATAAGTATAAGTATAAGTCGAAGTAGAGGTAGTATAAGTATAAGTAGGAGTAAGAAGTAGAAGTAGAGGTAGTATAAGTAAAAGTAGAAGTAAGAAATAGAAGTAGAAGTAGAAGTAGAGGTAGGGTATAAGTATAAGTAGGAAGTAAGAAGTAGAAGTAGAGGTAGTATAAGTATAAGTAGGAGTAAGAAGTAGAAGGAGAGGTAGTATAAGTAGAAGTAGAAGTAAGAAGTAGAATTAGAGGTAGTATAAGTATAAGTAAGAGTAAGAAGTAGAAGTAGAGGTAGTATAAGAGAAGTAGAAGTAAGAAGTAGAAGTAGAAGTAGAGGTATAAGTAGAAGTAGAAGTAAGTATGAGAAGGGAGGGTATAAGTATAAGTAGGAGTAAGAAGTAGAAGTAGAGGTAGTATGTAGAAGTAGAAGTAAGAAATAGAAGTAGAAGTAGAAGTAGAGGTAGTATAAGTATAAGTAGAAGTAAGAAGTAAATGAAAGATAGTATGTATTATAAATATAAATGAAGAAACAGGCACAGAAGCAGGCACAGACAGAGACACAGAAGTATATGTATGTATAAATACATACATACATAAGCAGGGAGGTAGCTAGCGAGAGGCACATACATACGCAGAAATAAGAAAATAGAAGGAAGGAAGGAGAAATACATACATACATACATACATACATAAATGTAGATAGATACATAAATAGGCAGAAAATAGAAGCAGAAGTAGAAGTAGATAAATAAAGAAATACATAAATAGAATACAGACAGAAAGGGTTGAGAAGTAGAAGACAGCTAGCTAGCGAGAATAGATACATACATAAATAATACATACATACATACACAGAGAAACAAGTAGCTAGCGAGATACATACATACATACATACATAAATACATACATACATACATACATACATACATACATACATACATACATAAATAAATACATACATACATAAATACATACATACATAAATACATACATACATAAATACATACATACATACATACATACATACATACATAAATACATACATACATACATACATACATACATAAATACATACATACATACATAAATACATACATACATACATACATACATACATACATACATACATACATACATACATACATACATACATACATAAATAAATAAATACATACATACATACATACATACATACATACATACATACATACATACATACATACATACATACATACATACATACATACATACATACATACATACATACATACATACATACATACATACATACATACATACATAAATAAATAAATACATACATACATACATACATACATACATACATACATACATAAATACATACATACATAAATACATACATACATACATAGATAATAAATACATAAGTGTAGTATACATAAGTAGAGTAAGTAGAAGAGGTATAAGTAGAAGTAGAAGTAAGAAATAGAAGTAGAAGTAGAAGAGAGGTAGTATAAGTATAAGTAGAAATAAGAAGTAGAAGAGAGGTAGTATAAGTATATGTAGAGTAAGAAGTAGAAGTAGAGGTAGTATAAGTATAAGTAGAAGTAAGAAGTAGAAGTAGAGGTAGTATAAGTAGAAGTAGAAGTAAGAAATAGAAGTAGAAGTAGAAGAGAGGTAGTATAAGTTGAAGTAGAAGTAAGAAATAGAAGTAGAAGTAGAAGTAGAGGTAGTATAAGTATAAGTAGAAGTAAGAAGTAGAAGTAGAGGTACTATAAGTATAAGTAGGAGTAAGAAGTAGAAGTAGAGTAGTATAAGTAGAAGTAGAAGTAAGAAATAGAAGTAGAAGTAGAAGTAGAGGTAGTATATATAAAGAGAATTAAGAAGTAGAAGTAGAGGTAGTATAAGTATAAGTAGGAGTAAGAAGTAGAAGTAGAGGGAGCAAGGAGAAGTAGGAGTAGAGGTAGTATAAGTATAAGTAGAAGTAAGAAATAGAAGTAGAAGTAGAGGTAGTATAAGTATAAGTAGGAGAGAGTAGTATAAGTATAAGTAGAGAGAGGTAGTATACATAAGTAGAAGTAAGAAATAGAAGTAGAAGTAGAAATAGAGGTAGTATAAGTAGAAGTAGAAGTAAGAAATAGAAGTAGAAACAGAAGTAGAGGTAGTATAAGTATAAGTAGAAGTAAGAAGTAGAAGTAGAGGTAGTATACATAAGTAGGAGTAGAGGTATAAGTATAAGTAGAAGTAAGAAAATAGAAGCAGGCAGAGGTAGTATACATAAGTAGGAGAGAGGTAGTATACATAAGTAGGAGAGAGGTAGTATGCTATGTATATAGAAGTAAGAAATAGAAGTAGAAGTAGAGGTAGTATACATAAGTAGGAGAGAGTGTAGTATAAGAGAAGTAGGAGTAGAGGTATAAGTATAAGTAGAAGTAAGAAATAGAAGTAGAAGTAGAGGTATAAGTATAAGTAGTGAGTAGAGGTAGTATAAGTATAAGTAGGAGTAGAGGTAGTATAAGTATAAGTAGAAGTAAGAACAGAAGTAGAAGTAGAAGTAGAGGTAGTATAAGTAGAAGTAGAAGTAAGAAATAGAAGAGAAGTAGAAGTAGAGGTAGTATAAGTATAAGTATAAGTAAGAAGTAGAAGTAGAGGTAGTAGTTATAAGTAGGAGTAGAGGTAGTATAAGTATAAGTAGAAGTAAGAAATAGGCGCAGAAGTAGAAGTAGAGGTAGTATAAGTAGAAGTAGAAGTAAGAAATAGAAGTAGAAGTAGGTAAGTGTAGGTAGTATAAGTAGAAGTAGAAGTAAGAAATAGAAGTAGAAGTAGGCGAGAGGTAGTATAAGTATAAGTAGACGTAAGAAGTAGAAGTAGAGGTAGATAAGTTAAGGGTAGGAGAGAGGTAGTATAAGTATAAGTAGAAGTAAGAACAGAAGAGAAGTAGAAGTAGAGGTAGTATAAGTAGAAGTAGAAGTAAGAAACAGAAGTAGAAGTAGAAGAGAGGTAGTATAAGTATAAGTAGAAGTAAGAAGTAGAAGTAGAGTAGTATAAATATAAGTAGGAGTAGAGGTAGTATAAGTAAGTAGGAGTAGAGGTAGTATAAGTATAAGTAGAAGTAAGAAATAGAAGTAGAAGTAGAAGTAGCGGTAGTATAAGTAGAAGTAAGAAGTAGAAATAGAAGTAGAGGTAGTATAAGTAGAAGTAGAAGTAAGAAGTAGAAGTAGAAGTAGAGGTAGTATAAGTAGAAGTAGAAGTAGAAGTAAGAAGTAGAAGTAGAAGTAGAGGTAGTATAAGTATAAGTATAAGTAGAAGTAGAGGTAGTATAAGTAGAAGTAGAATTAAGAAGTAGAGGTAGTGACCATGCTCGACGTTGCTTAAATTCGGTAATCGTATGTTTTGACGTGATATAGCCGTAAGCCTGGAATACGCAAAAGAAAACAAAACAAAACTGAGGCAAAGAATGCAAAAAATTAAAACTGAAAAGAAAAAAAAATAATAAAATCAAATCAATTTTTAAAATTATAAACAGAAAATTAATAATCAGAGAATTAAAGAAAAACTTAAAAAAATAGAATTTGAGAGTAAAAAAGAAACAAAATATCTAAAAACCAAAATAAAAAAAGGAAAAATCTAAATAAGAACATTGACACTCCATCCACGTCTTTTGAACAGGTGAAGAGGCTAATCCCTTGTTCCCTGTTTAGGATGTGGTTTCCGGCTTTCTCTTTTCCAATTTTCTCACTTTGGTTTCTCTTTATTTTACAATTGGAGTAGATAGATCTATCTATCGCCCGGTTCACACTCCACCCACGTCTATTGAACTGGTGAAGAGGCTCATCCCTTGTTCCCTGTTTAGGATGTGGTTTCCGGCTTTCTCTTTTCCAGTCTTTTCACTCTTTTTTTTAATTTAATTTTTTTTTCAATTGGAGTAGATAGACTAAACTATCGCCCGGTTCACACTCCACCCACGTCGATTGAACAGGTGAAGAGGCTCATCCCTTGTTTCATGTTTAGGATGCGGTTTTCGGTTTTCTCTTTTCAAATATTTTCACTCTTTTCTTTTTCTTTTTTTCAATTAAAGTACATAGACTAAACTATCGCCCGGTTCACACTCCACCCACGTCTATTGAACAGGTGAAAAGGCTCATCCCTTGTTACCTGTTTAGGATGTGATTTCTGACTTTCTCTTTTCCAATCTTTTCACTCTTACGGAGCTCCCTGTACATCAGTGGCGTTATCGCCTTTCTCGGGGTGATATGATTAATAAATAAATAAATAGTGAAAGTGAAAGTGAAAGTAAAAATAGCGAAATAGAAAGTGAAAAGGGTAAAAGTGAAAATAATTAAAACACATTAGTGAAAAACAAAAAAAAATAAAAAATAAAAAACTACAATAAAAAACGAGCGACAGTAAAACAGCCAATGGAAAAAAGAACCAAATGGAAAAATAATAGAAAATACAAAAAAAAAAAAAATGTAAGTGAAAATAAAACTACTGATGACTGTATCTACTACGAACATATTCCTTCACTTCCATTTCACTTTTCCATTAGCTTATAACTTGAACTTTTCCACTATCTCGACGTCTATTTTGCTGCCAATTTCTTCGTTGTCTTTTCGTCTGCCGTTCTTATGTTCTTTCAATCTCCCGACATTTTCAGTCATCCAACAATCAACCTTCAGACTTAGTAAGCTCACGTCAAATCCAGTAGTTTTCAATTGTCGACGATGTGTTTCACCATTTTGTTTCTCGGTTGTAATGACGATTGCCTTTCCTGGTTCTTTTAAACCATAATCTCCCTCGTTTTTCCTTCGCTTTCCAATCTCCAAAAAGCCAGTTTTTTTTTACAACAACAGATCATAAGATATAAATGTCGCAAACATTCATAAAATTGTTAGCAATGTACGCTAAATTGTCAAATTCCACTCACCGTCATAAAAATACAATCTTTCAAATTGAGAAAAAAAAACACACAAAAAAACAAAAAAACTGTCCAATCCTATTGGTTTTAGTATGTTTCTGACATAACAAAAAAAAAAAAAAAAAAAAATACTCCAAACATACAGTCATTAAATGCCCGAGAATAGTAAATGTCTTTTCGAGGTGTATCAAAACCTTTCAAATCGACGTAACGTGTGTCATTGACCAGACAATAAAAATGAGAGATAAATCTTGTCCGCTCTTCAGAAACAACAATTAACGACTTGACTGCAAGATATCATGCAGATAACTCAGAAAAAACAGTTTAATTTGGTAACAAATTGCTTACTTTTTCACGTCTAGAATCGAAATTGGTGCCACTTCTTCCGTTACTTGGACTACGACCGAAACTCGTAAGTGAAAGTCATTCGCGTCTCAAAGAACGAACATTTTCATGGGTGCTTTTCCTTTAAGACAGAAACAGAGTTGTTAGTTTATCGAAAAGACATCTTCAACAATGCGTGCACACACATTCTCTCTCACTTTCACACACACACATGCACACACGCACACGCACACACATACTCAAGCATACACACACGCACATACACACGCACGCATACACACGCAGAAATTTTCTCTTGCTTTCACACACACACACTCGCACACAAACGAACACGCACACACACACGCACAAACACACACTCACCCCCACGCAAACACACACGCAAGCACACACGCACACGCAAGCAAACGCACGCACGCATGCACGCACACACGCACACGCACAAACACACGCACAAACGCACACACACACACACACGCACGCACACACACGCACACACACGTACGCACACACACACGCACACAGACAGACAGACACACACACACGCACACACACACACACACTCACACACACACATATATATAATTAATTTATATTTGGGCAGCAATCTTTCATTTAAACATGTTTCGTTAAAAACGACTGATAAAGAAAATTTTATTAATTTTTTGATTTTTCCACTATTTTTACATATTTCCTTTTTGGTTGAGATTAGAAGTGTAAAAATGTTTTAAATTTTTTTACTTTTCAAGCGCTTTCAGCCACTTCACTGGCCATTTTCAAGGATGTTATTTTTCCGATGTTGTTATTATGTCCTCATGTTTGACCGTAATTTGATTTTTGTGCTTTTTTCGTGTTTTGAAAAGGAGAGTTCTTTAAAGCTATCACGTGATGCGCGCGGCTGGACATCGCATGAACGCCTGCCTCTTTTTTTTTTCAAAAACTTTCAAAATTCCATTTCACTGTTAAATAATGTAAAGCTGATGGTAGGAAAATTGTCTGATATATAGTGCCTTTCTTAACGTGACGCGTCTGCTATTGTGATTAAATAGAATTTTCGTGTTTTCAGCCAACATTTTTCTTAAGGGTTCTTGTAAATTATGGTTTAATAAATGTTTTTTTTTTATTGCACTATTACTATTATATATATATATATATATATATATATATATATATATATATATAAACCCAAACTTATGCGATCGAATTGAATTCGCTTCTTCAGCGATCGTTAATGTTATGGAAAAATTCAAAGAGTTACATGAGTTAAAATTTTGCATAATATTAAAGATCGAAGAAAAAGCTAATTCGATTTGCAGAAATGATCACTGGATCATAAATTTTGAATTTTTATATATATATATATATATATATATATATATATATATATATTGGCTCTGTTATTAAATAAATTTATTTAAATTGAGCCCTGTTGGCTGGATCATTTTCATATTTTATTTTAAACAATTAATATTAACAGGATCTCCTTTGAGACTTTACCATCAAGCTGCTTCTTTTTGTGTATATATATATATATATATATATATATATATATATATATATATATAGTCATCCGCAGACAGATCTGTTTCACTGTATCACAGCTCATCAGTACGGTTAGACTTCGATTGCTTTTTAACCCAAGATTGAAACCCGACCGAATTGGCGTCAGTCGGCGATTCTACCTCTGGGCTATGGGCGTTCGGTGGAAGAAGGCAGACTTTTTAACGTGTATATTATCATTATACGCGCCCAATAGCCATTGTACTGAATGAACGATATATTAAAAAACAGTAGCTACTCTGATATCTACGCATTGTTCATTCAGCAATGAATTAGAACACTCTCAGCTATTGGGCGTGCATAATGATAATAAACACGCTAAAAAGTCTTCCTCCTTCTACCGAGCGCCCGTCGCTCAGAGGTAGAATCGCCGACTGACGCCAATTCGGTCGGGTTTCAATCCTGGGTAAAAAGCAATCGGCTGTCTAACCGTACTGATGAACTGTGATACAGCAAAACAGATCTGTCTGTGGATATATATATATATATATATATATGAATAGAGACAAAAAATATCTTAGCCGACACGTTTCGTTTTCTGATGAACTTTATCTTTATCAAGGCAAGTATTCGACTGCAGAATTCTCAAGAATTTTTCTTCTCAATAAGTTTCTTTTTCTTTTAATAAGTGTGGCATTCTTTAGATCAAAGCCATATCTTAATAAAATCCCCTAACGAACAAAACACGTCGGCTAAGATAATTTATTTAGTCTTTATTCATATTTTATATATGATTTTTTTACACACACACACACACACACACACACACACACACACACACACATTCATTTCCTTCACAATTTCAATATGAATTGTTCCTACCTTCATACACGTGAAGATTAAAATATACATCTTATTTACACCATTTTCATTTTTAATCATTAAATGTCCTGTAAAATCTATTCATACGTGGGAAAAAGTTTTGATCAAGTTCACTCCATGTTTAGAAAGTTTAGCTAATTTTCCATATCTAAATGAAAGTTTATTATATTTTCTGCAAAGATAACAGCTGTAAATGTAATTTTTAATAGTCTGTTTCACCCCAAGCAAGGCGGTACCGCCACTGATGCGCAGGAGGCCACATAAGAGAGGACAAACCCTGAAAGCCTCAATTTATTACGGATACTAGAAATTTCCAGTTGCTTGCATCTTTCATACGTGTCTATTATGATTAATTAAGATACTGGGCAAATAATGTTAAATTGATAGACTTTAGTTTTAACTATTCTTCCACTAGAGTGAATTAAACCATTTCCAGTTGAAAACGGGTTTAAACTAGTTACTAGCTTAGGGATCTGTTCAGTTGTATCATTTTGTAGATATGGAATTTTTTACCAAATAATTGGTTCTGTATCGATTTGAGCAATCTTAGCATATTGCTTAGGATCTGCGTCAGAATGGTTTAACTTACTAGTGAATTTGAACACAAATGCTAATATTCTTAATAATCTTGATAACTTAGAATGTTTCTGCAAAAATATTTAGCCTTAGCAAAAATTAAAGAGGCTCTGGAATCCTGTCACAGATATAGGGCAAAATCAGAGGCATCACAAAATAAATACAATTCCATTGGAATTGAAAAATTGCACATATAGGAAATTTGAAAGAATTTAAATGTACAATCTCCTTAGATAAATTATTGCAGGTCTTTTGGCATTTTATTGGTATAATTTAACCCCAGGATAATTTTAACCGCAACTCATTTAGAAGTATTTTCCCTTGAATTGCCAGTGTCAAGTACAAAGACAAGGAGTGAAACACAATAGAATTTGGCGCCAGTAGTTTTCCTTTGGTGTTGACTGAAGAATCTAAAATTTCCATTGAAATTTCTAAAGTATCTTTCATGGTATTATACATACATCCTATTTTTTTAATCAGTCACTATTATGTTCTACAATTTTTATCGTCTTCTAGAAAACTTCTTTAATTCCTTGCAATTCGAGTTCCACGGACGCAACCCAAAACATCATTCTGCCATTCTTTTCACAGATTCTTTATAACAATTCTTCAGGAGAATCACTTGTCTTAATCAAATTATCAACGTAAAAGGTTCTCGCTCGATCACCGAAGTTAAACAACGTTGAGCCTGATCAGTACTTAGATGGATGACCGCTTAGGAATACCAGGTGCCGTAAGCGTATAGTGACGGATGTGCGTTGTGGTGCAGTGGATATAGGCTCAGAAAGAGAACTCGGTGAGCCGAGTTCGAATTCCAGTTGCATACCCTTCGTTTACTTAAGCACTGCTACCCTTGGGAAAGGTATTAATCCGTCCCTTCCCTCCAGTTATGGGTTAAATAACAAAGGTAGGATTTGTAGACCCTGCTCTTTAAAAAAATTCTAATGAATCTTGATACTCGAAGAGAAAAATGTAAAAATAAAATAACCTTACCCAAAAATCATTGGTTATGACCTTAAATGATCCCATAAGGATTGATAGGTCGTTAAACCTCGAAACAAACAAACAAACAAACAAACAAACAAACAAAAATCAACGTAAAAATCTCTTATCATAAAACTGGAAAAATAATTAGGGTATTTCTAAACAAAAACAATATAAAGGGACCTAATATAAACCCAAAGATCAAAGTTGTATATATATGTAGCAAATTAAATTCATACATATTTTCAAGAAAAAAAAAACAAATTTATTTTTATATTTTTCATTTTTTTCACTTGCCATTTTTCTAACAGAATCTTTATAACAATTCCAACAACATCTATTGAACAGGTGAAGAGGTTCATCCCTTGTTCCTTGTTTAGGATGTGGTTTCCGGCTTTCTCTTTTCCAATCTTTTCACACTTTTCTTTTTCTTTTTTTCTTTTTTTCAATTTGAGTAGATAGACTAAACTATCGCCCGGTTCACACTCAACCAACGTCTATTGAACAGGTAAAGAGGCTCATCCCTTGTTCCCTGTTTAGGATGTGGTTTCCGGCTTTCTCTTTTCCAATCTTTTCACTCTTTTCTTTTTCTTTTTTTGTTTTTTTCAGTTGGAGTAGATAGACTAAACTATCGCCCGGTTCACGTCTATTGAACAGGTGAAGAGGCTCATCCCTTTTTCCATGTTTAGGATGTCGTTTCCGGCTTTCTCTTTTCCAATCTTCTCATTTTGTTTTATTTTCAATTGGAGTAGATAGATCTATCTATCGCCTGGTTCATACTCCACCCACGTCTATTGAACAGATTAAGAGGCTCATCCCTTGTTCCCTGTTTAATATGTGGTTTCCGGCTTTCTCTTTTCCAATTTTTTTACTTTTTTTTCTTTTTTTTTTCAATTGGAGTAGACTAAACTTTCGCCCGGTTAAAACTCCACCCTCGTCTATTGAACAGGTTTAGAGGCTCATCTCTCGTTCCCTGTTTAGGATGTGGTTTCCGGCTTCCTGTCTTCCACCCTTTTCACTCTTTTCTTTCTTTCTTTTTTTTTCAATTTGAGTAGATTGACTAAACTATCGCCCGGTTCACACTCCACCCTCGTCTATTGAACAGGCTAAGAGGCTCATCCCTTGTTCCCTGTTTAGGATGTGGTTTCCGGCTTTCTCTCTTCCAACCTTTTCACTATTTTCTGTTTTACTTTCTTTTTTTTTTTCAATTGGAGTAGATAAACTAAACTATCGCCCGGTTAACACTCCACCCTCGTCTATTGAACAGGTGAAGTGGCTCATCCATTATTTCCTGTTTAGGATGCAGTTTCCGGCTTTCACTTTGCCAATCTTTTTATTCTTTTCTTTTTCTTTTTTTCTGTTTTCTTTTTTTCAATTGGAGTAGATAGACTAAACTATCGCCCGGTTCACACTCCACCCGCGTCTATTGTACAGGTTAAGAGGCTCATCCCTTGTTCCCTGTTTAGGATGTGGTTTCCGGCTTTCTCTTTTCCAATCTTTTCACTCTTATGTAGCCCCCTGCACATTAGTGGCGTTACCGCCTTGCTCGGGGTGATATTAAAAAAATTCTTCGGGAGAATCACTTGTCTTAGTCAAACTTTCAAGATAAAATCCAAACTTATTTCTATAATATTCATTTTTTAACTTGATCATAAGGAAACCTTTCTAATATCGAGCAAGTAAGTATATTTCTTACTTCGAAATGATATGAACAAATCTAACGTTGTTCATCAAATTTACAACAGGGTAAGCGGATTGGTTTTAAGTCAACAATCAAATTCTGGTCTAATTTTAATGGTGGTCTGTTCATCACTTTTAATTACAGTGCCGTGGGGTATCCAAATAACTTTCCCATAATCTTTAAGGGAAGCAGATATCAGTGAGTTAAGTACCATAGATGATACACACTTGGGCGATCATGTCTCAAAAGAGACATGACTGATTCGGCAGAAGATTATCCCACAGTAGGTTGCCATTGCTTTCTGCGGTAGACTGGTTGCCAGCCAAGGCTATAGAACCCAATCTGTCCTGTTATTCAATCCATAACTGGAAGGAAGAGACGGATTAATACCTTTTCCAAGGGTATTTGCGCGTAAGTGAATGCCAGGAATTCAACTGAAATTCGAAATTGGCTCCCCGATTTCTCGTTCCGAGCCGATATCCACTGCACCACAACGTACATCCTATAGTTAGTACTTGTTCTAAATTATAATTCATAATAAATATATATATGTGTGTGTTTGTGTGTGCGTGCGTATGCGTCTTTAATTGCATATCTATCTATCGATCTATCTATCTATCTATCTATCTATCTATCTATCTATCTATCTTAGTCTGTTCATATCTATCTATCTATCTATTTACATTTCTTATTGCTATAAAAGTTATATTTGAGCATAGAGTGTATTTATTGCGTATAGTGTGTGTGTGAGTCTGTGTGTGTGTGTGTCTTTCTGTCTCTGTACATATTTGTATTCACACATAGTTTACTAAACGCATTGTGAGAGCCTTCTAATACCTATCCATACACAATATATGCACAATGCTTAAAGCAAATTACAAAACTCTCCTATATATATATATATATATATATATATATATATAGTTTTAGTGAAAAGAATTTCTTATTTTAACTGAGAAGGTCCAAGCCGACTTCGAAATTTCGTGAAAACATGCCTATGATGTTGTCACTCACCGAGGCAGAATTTTTTTTAACTGTGAGTGATGACCTCATAACAGAAGCTTCGAAGTCGTCATGAATATATATATATATTGCGGAAATAAACGAATTTTAACGAAATTTGGTTATAAACAACCGACAATTTGAAATGATTTGTTTGAACATTATTTTTCATTGATACTCGTATTTAAATAGATATTCTGTTTATAATCAAACAGAATTATATATTTATTTCTACCGGCCTGATTATTTACGTTAATCATCATGTTACGGAAATTAACGAAGATTAACGAAACTTGGTCATAAACAACCGACAATTTTAAATGATTTGTTTGAACATTATTTTTGATCGATATTCGTATTTAAGTAGATATTCTGTTTTTAATTAAACAGTATTATATATTTATATCTACTGGCCTGATTATTTTACGATTATTTTGCACCCACCACGCTTTCCCTGTGACAGCCAAAATATAACATATTTTCTCTTCTGCTCAATATGTCCAAATAGTGGATATATTGGTGAATCTGGAAACAGTTGTAGATTCCGATTTAATGATCATAAACTAAGCATACGCCAAAACAACCCTTATTCTCTCATAGCTGAACACTTCAATCAACCAGGACACATCTTAGAAAACTGCAAATGTTTACTGATAGATTTCTGAAAGAAAGAAAAATACTGGATTTTAAAATTAAATACATATAGGCTAGGATTAAATAGGGACTTAGGTATTTTGAATCTTTATAAATATTTCAATAGTTAAACATTTTTTAGATACACTTAAAAACTTTTCTTTAAAACAACATTTAAAGGTATTATTACAGTTAGGTTTACGTTTAAAAATATTCAAAAAACTCTATCGCTTTCGACATCACGTGATGTAAACATCTCGCGACGGACGCTTATAGTTTAAATTTTAAAATCACTTGTTTCTTATGAAAGGCCGAGGACTGTCTGAAATATCAAATATATATATATATATAATAATAGAAATAAATAAATATTGTCAAAAACATAAATTTTTAACTTACAACTTTTTAGTAGTTTTTCCTATACACATTATACAATATACGTGGATTATCACTATGCTATATATATATATATATATATATATATATATATTAGAAATAAGCATGTTGCAAGAACAGAAAGAGCATATACATTATGAATATATGTGTAAAGTAATCAGAAAAATGCGTGACATGCTTATTTCTAGTTTCTTTACACACATATACATAATGTTTGAAATGTCCCTTTCACGGGTCGAGTTGAATTCAATTCGCTACCTTTTTAACGCTTCCATCTCTCTTTCCAGCCTCTAAAACAGTGCTTTGGTTCGCTTGCATTCTAACACACCCTTCCATCCCTGTTTTTAACTTCATCTCCAAATTTTCTTCGTTATGTCTTTCGTTTTATTTCAGTTTCTTTCCTCGTTTCACCATGACGAAATTCATTCCGCCAGAAATTTGGAATCGGTATGCTGTACTGCTTGGCATTCGCACTGGAAAACCCAATACGAACATTTCAGAGTGTTTGGGAATCTATCTGAGGACAGTGCAGAGAATTTCAAAAGAGTTTGGTAATATATCCAGTTAACATCATAGAGTGATCACTAGGGATGGTGACATGATGCCTCCATTCATCTCCACACAGGGCCTCAGACTAAACGCTGTGGATTACATAAAGTGCTTTGAAGAGGCAGTGCTGCTCTGAGTCAAGATTGTGGCTGCTGGAAGACCTTATGTCTGACAACAGGGCTCTACACCATACCACACAAGCAGGAGAAGTCAATGGTGTCTGTCAGATAATTTCTGCTTAAGCCCCTTAAATCTGGCCACCCAACTTAATTATTATTTGTATAGTGCAGTTAATCCTTGTAAAGAAGAAAGGAATGCAAGGATCATGGCAGTATTCTTAAGTAAAGAGTCAGTCCAGAAAAGTTTAAGGCGATTCCGAATTCATCTGAAGGCCGTGGTTGAAGGCAATGAAAATGAGTTCCTACAAAGAGGGATGCATATTCGAATGTTGCCAGAGACTACATTTTCTTTAAGTTGCTCGCATACGCAGGCCAGTAGACCTAATTCACACTGTTAAAAAAAAAAAAAAGAGAAAAGAAAAGAAAAAATACAGGACGTCTACTCAAACATGAGCATCTACCATCAGATACTATCCTTTAAATTTTACTCACGCCTCCTTCTGCTATAAAATAATTTGCAATTCCTTAAACTACGCCGAACCAGATGGTGGTTTTCCTATGAAGAGGATGCTATTTCGAATGTTGCCGGAGACTACATTTTCTTGATTTAATCACTCGAATACTCAGGCTAGTAAACTTAATTCAGTCAGTCAGTCAGTCAGTCAGTCAGTCAGTCAGTCAAGTGCCATACGTGATACACGCTTGGGCGATCATGTCTTGTAAGAGACATGACTGACTGGGCAGAAGATTATCCCGCAGCAGGTTGCCATTGCTTTCTGCGGTAGACTGGTTGCCAGCCAAGGCTACAGAATCCAATCTGTCCTGTGATTTAAAGTTGGTTGGTTATTTTGTTTTTATGGCATATCAACCTCGGCGGGTCATTTATTGCCAACTAAGCTTTTTTCATTGCTGGTAATACCTTTTCTTTCAACAATTTATTGTTGTTTTTTTATATAAGTTTTGTGTCTAGTAATACTTTTTTCTTTTCGAGTATCAAGATTCATTGGAATTTCTTTTTTTAAGGGCAGGGTTTCCAAGTCCTACCCTGTTATTTAACCCATAATTGAGGGAGGGGACGGATTAATACCTTTCCCAAGGGTACCAGTGCTTAAGTGAATTTAGGGTATTCAACTAGAATTCGAACTCGGCTCACCGATTTCTCTTTCCGAGCCGATATCCACTGCACCACAACGCACATCCGTCACTAAATGCTTACAGCACCTGGTATTCCCAAGCGGTCACCCATCTAAGTACTGACCAGGCTCAAGGTTGCCTAACTTCGGTGATCGAGCGAGAACCGGTGTATTCAACGTGATATGGCTGTAAGCCTTTGATTTAAGGAACAGATGGATTAATAGCTTTCCCAAGGGTATTTGCACGTAAGTAAATGCAACGAATTCGACTGGAATTCGAACTCGGCTCCCTAATTTCTCGTTCCGAGCAGATATCTACTGCACCACAACGCACACCCAAGCTTACTAAAACTGGCAACGTACATATTCATTGGCCAGTATGAGGATCGAACACACGACGTTCGTGTTATTAGCACGGCCCTCTAACCGACCACTTTACTCAATTAAATAAATAAATAAATATTTATATTTATATAATAATAATAATAATAATAACAATAATAATAATAATAATAATAATAAAAAATCAGGGCGTCTGCGTTTACTGAAACATTTGTGTCCACTAATTTAAAATAATGTGAAATGATTTCAGATTTTTAAAGTAAACTTATTTCTTAGATATTTTTTCCTGGGTACACGTTTGAGTTAAATCCCTGTTTATTTTTCTTAAGCAGTGAAATTAAGAAATAGAAAAAAATTGAATTTAAAAAATAAAATAAAAAATAAAATGAAAACTTAGTGATTTTACTCAAACACCCTAAAATAACGTTTTTTTTTGTAGTAAGACATAACGATAGATTAAAAAATCCATTTGAAAAATTGCAGTAACAAAAGTATATTATTACCAAAACCAATGACAGACCGACACAGATTAAAAGAAAAAATAGAGGAAGGACATCGAATTGAAAAGCAATGTTGAAACAGACAGACAGATAAATATGAACGAAGTGTTCAAGAGAGGAAGTTAAACGAATTGGCATCGATGGTGAAAAGGGGGAAAACGAATAGATTAGCTTCTTTGTTACATGGCTAATGCCGATAATCCCATTAAATCGGAAAAGTCTCGTCGTGTGCCCAAACTGAGAATTATTTTCCCTTGACCCAAACATAATGCGAATCTCTAGATTAGATTCTGTGTCCGGGACATTCCACTGTAAAAGCGAAGTTTCTAATATTAGTACCGTCTTGTAAATCGAATAAAAACGGTTTTATTTCCCTACCTCCTGCATCAATAACAATTATCGATATTCGATTATCATAGGGGCGCCCCTGTAAGCTGATTGGATGGAATTGTGGATACATTCCCATTTTTTTTTATAATTGCTTTTAGAATCTCTATCCGCTTGTCAGGTAGGAAAAAATGTCTGTTGAATGATGATTTTTTTAACCGCAGGTTAGATGCGGCACAAGGACAGAAGTATTGGCCACTTAGTGAGGATCAGACACTACTTATTTGAAAGGATTCTAGCGAGATAAGCTTGCTAACCATTACACTACGTTGTGGTGCCTTATGGTCTGTTGAATGTTTTCACAGCTTGATATTGAAAATATTTTTCTTGTTCTATGTGTTAACTGCAGGACGTGGATGATCATGGCTCTCCAAAACTTCCTATCCATTTTTAACACTTAATAAGTATTGTCTTTTCGCTATTTCCCCAAATCGCCTTTTCAAGCGCTCATTTACACAAAGTCGTTTTGGTAGGTAACTCATTGTTTTCCGCTGTCCGTACTGCCTTTAATATAACCCGTGAGTGTCAAATTTGCGAAGTCTTTTTTCCTCTTTATGTGCTACGAAATTTCAACTGTCTTTTTCTGATTCTATGTATAATGATCCTTTTTGTTCCGATTTTCTTTAAGACTTCCTCGTTACTCAGCGCCGTTCTGTATAACTACATTTGTCATCTCAGTCATTCACTACAAGGCTCGAGAGCCACTCAAAGTAGCGTGTAACTGTTAAAATGTTTGAGATGAATGAAGTGTGATATGAGTGAAAGTCGAAGTAGTACGAAGTAAAGATAAGGATGAAGAAGTGTGGATAATGAACCTTGACTTTAAAAGATTGAGATTGTAGTGTCCAGGAAGCACCCTCATGGGATTCCGTATAAAAAAGTAACACTTTTTGAGACAAAAATGTTGTTTCTCCTTAGATTTGGAATACTAAGGAAAAGGAGGTAACAGTAGTAACTACAATAAGGTGTAACTCATGCAACTGGAAGAGAATATAGAGATACAATTAGGCTGTTATATGTCCTAGCTACCAAAAAACAAAAAACAAAAAAAAAAACTAAAACAAAATGTCTGGAAAGAAGCTCTTATTTTATTTTATTATTTTAATCATTTCACCCCAAGCAAGGCATTCCACTGCCACTATAGCGCAGGGGGGTTATATAGAGCGATTGGATATAGGAAATGTCAAAAAGAGGGTGACAGACGAGTAAGGATGTACATAGGAAGAGTGTTTGAGAGAATAGGTGCGAGTTAGTGTGTTAGGAGTTGTCTATTGACCTTACATTTAAACTCCTGGAGGTTGTAGCCGCCGAGGAAGCAAGTATGCGGAAGGGAATTCCACAGGCGGGAAGTGCGAGAAAAGAAGCTATTGGAGTAGAAATTGCGGTTACATTTCCTCGGTTTCACTGTAAAAGGGTGGGACCTAGTTGCTAGTATCTCGTGCAAATTCGTACCTAGGGGACACCAGTGATCTAAGTTCATCGGAGAAGAAGTCGTGAAAGTATTTATAGAAGAGGCACAGGGAAGCCACGTCACGCCAGTGAGAGAGTGACTGCAGACGGTCAGCCGACCAGATGTGGCAGCAGTATTCAATTCACGGGCGGATGGTAGATTTATATATGTGCAGGATAGATTCAGATGGAAAGAACTTCCGGGCCCTGCACAGAGAGTCGACTTTCATAGCAGCTCATTTAGCAATGGATTCGACGTAGTCGCTCCACTTAAGGTCCGCTGAGAGTGTCAGGCCAAGCAGGCGTAGTGTTTTACTCTCTGGGAGGCAAGCTAATGGGAGGTAGGTGCGGTTTAATATTAAAAAGAGCTATAACATTTAGTAGGATTGAGAATTTTGGCAGGACAAAAAAGTTAAGATGATTAAAAGAAAACAGTAGGGAATATGACGAGGAAAAGGTGTAGAGAATTTGACACTCACAAGTAATATTAAAATCAAGAAGGGCAGATGAATATAACAAGTAATCTACCTAATGAGCTTGTGCCAATGCATAATAGAACCTGGATTGGAAAGGAGAGTAAAAAGACAAGCATTACAAAGAGCTACAAAGGACAGGAAGTTGTGGAGAGCAATGATCTATTTAGTGAGCTGGAAGGGAGAGTAAAAGACTAATATTACTAAGAGCTACAAACGATAGGAAGATTTGGCGAACAAAGACTTACTTAATGACCTTGTGTAAATATAACAGGGACTGGGAGGAGGAGGAGGAAAAAGAAAACATAGCAAAGGGCTACAAATTATATAGGAAGTTGTGGAGAGCAGTGATCTATATAAAGAGCATTTGGTTATATGCATGATAGAACAGAGACTGGAAGAGAGAGTAAAAATGCAAACATTGCAAAGAGCCACAAAGAATAGGAAGTTGTGGAGAGCTATGAATTATTTAATGCACTTGTGTCAATACATGATAGAAAAAGGACTGGAAGGGAGAGTGAAAAAGCAAACATTGCAAAGAGCTATAATGGATAGGTAGTTGTGGAGAGCAGTGACTTATCTAATGAGCTTGTGTAAATAGACAGAACAAGGCTGGAAAGACAAACATTGCTAAACGCTTCAGGAGATAGGAAGTTGTGGAGAGCTTTTGGAAATGCTTGATAGAACAATGACAGGAAGGGAGAGTAAAAAGACAATCATTGGAAAGAGCTACAAATAGTGTAACCCTGATATAAGAGAGTTGTCGGGGCCGGATAAAAGTTCTCTTATATCCGGGTTCGATCTATTTTATATACATTACTACAGGCTCTAATTTGGGACCAGAAAAAATCTCTCTTGTATCCGAATTTCTCTTATATCAGGGTCGCTTATATCCGGGTTATACTATATGCAAATCCACCCAGGTGATTTATGAAGCCCGCATTTCTCCATCTAACAAAAAAAAAAACGACTTCCAGACCTATATCGGTATGTTCGCCGGTCCTTTCAAACAAAGACTGTATAACCACAGGTACTCCTTTTCGAACCCCGGTCAGAGGTACCAGACAGCCCTTTCACGGGCATTCTGGAAAATGAAAGAGGAAGGGCTGGATCCTGAAATTAGCTGGAAACTGATAGGTTCAGCCCGTATTACGAGGAATTTTCGTGATAGGTGCTGTCTATGTTTACTGGAAAAATTTCAATATTAAAATACCCCCCACCAACACCGGCTACTGAATCATAGGAGGAAATTCATCAGTAAGTGCCACCACAAGGCAAATTTTTCGAATACTTAAATTTAGAATTTAAATCACCGTTGACTAGATGTTAGAATATAAATTAAAAGGATTCAATTTAAGTTTTAATCTTAATTTTACCCTAACGTTAACCTTAAAAAGTATTTTAACCCCCCGACCTTCCTATCCCAACCTCCTTTAATTGCCTATCTTTAGAAAATATGGATTCTTTTACTAAACCCCTTTTCCTTGGTTAACACACACACACACACACACACACACACACACATATATATATATATATTTTACTCTAATATTTTTTTCTCTAATAATTTTTAAACTGATAACTTCCTGTAATTGGCATTTAGCTCGTTTCTACCTAAAAGGTTTAATCAAAAAACTTAAATAAAAGTTTTTAAAATCTTATATTGAAACCCATTCCTTCTCGCCTAAATACACCTCTTCAAACAGCCCAAAATCTTAACTTTAAAAAGTAATTTAACTCATTTAGTTGTCTATCTTTATAAAATATGAACTCCTATTCCTCCCCTTCCTAAATATACCGTTTCAACACCCTGTAACCCCGCGACTACCAGCTTTGTTCTTTTCTACTTTGTGACCGTTGTTAACCTAAAACCCTTCCACACCAGGGGTTCGTCATTTGGAACAAAACAATGTCGCTGACGTGACGTAGAATCTCTATTAGAGATCCTATGTCGAAATGTACATCCGACACCTTTGAATTTTTAAAATTTTCTCTAATATATATATATATATATATATATATATATATATATATATATATGAAGTTTTAGAGTGCAATTATCTAATGCGCCTGTTAAATTCATGATAGAATATGAACTGAAAAGGAGGGTAAAAAGACAAACATTGCTAATAGTGCTAATAATAATATGCAGAGGAAGTTGTGAAGAGCCATGATCGTTCATGTCCTGAAGTGATGCCCAACATAAATGAAAGAACCTATTAACTTGGTTGTTATAATTACAACTTTTCTGTTATAACGTATTTGTATTATTGTACGTCTTAGAGAATCCGTCTCTTCCCTCCAATTATGGGTTAAATAACAGGACAGATTGAGTTCTATAGTCTTAGCTGGCAATTAGTCTACTGCAGGAAGCAATGATAACCTACTGCGGGATAATCTTCTGCCCAATCAGTCATGTCTCATTCGAGACATGATCGCCCAAAGCGTGTATCACGAATGGCACTTAACAGACTAAAAGAAAGCATTCCTTCATCAGACCCTATAGGCAGGGTGCAAAATCATTTAACTAAAACAAAACTCACCTCGCTTGAATACTTACAACACCTTCTTCTTCTTCTTCTTCTTCTTCTACGTGCCCTCTTCTTTCAGGACGTAGGTGGTCATGGTTTTCCATGTCTCCCTATCCCTGGTGGCTTAGCACACTTTCTCCTCTTACTGCACGCAACCCCCGTTCTGTCATCCACCTGCTCAGGCCCTTCAAATATGTTATCAGCTCCTTTCCTCTGTCTCTTTCCCCTTTATCTGACCTGTTAATATCAGATTCTCCAAGCCCTCTTTCCTCATTCCATGTCCCAAGAGCTGTCTCTTTATGATGCTCAGTATTAATTTCCTTTTCGTTTCCATCCTTTCCGAAACCTCATCATTGCTCACATGCTCGATCCATGATATTTGCAGCATCCTTCTGTAGAACCACATTTCAATTCCTTTGATGACATGGTCCAGCATTCACTGCCATATTGAAGAACTGACATCACATAGCAATCCAGTACTCTTTTCTTTGTTTCTAGCGAAATCAACAAAAAAACAAAAAAAACAACAAACAAAAAACAAAAACAAAAACAAAAAAAGCAAAAAAAAAACAAACAAACAAAAACCCCAAACAAACAAAAAAAAAACAAAAAAACAAAACAATGTCGTACATATCTAACTAGAAGAGAACATTCTTCAACTTTTATGTGTCGTGTCCCTTCAGGATGTAAGCGATCACATCTTCCTGCCTCTTGTAGTTCTTAATATATTTTGTCTTGTTATTTCTTCCAAAGCCTGCTCTGCCATCTCTTTGCTTAAGCTTATCAAGTATGTTACGAGTTGTTTTCCTATGTCTTCCTTCCCTTTGTCTGTATCGTGAAATTTTTCAAGCCCTTTTTCCTTATCACGTGTCCCAGAAATGTAATCTATCTCTTTCTGATGTTAAGTATGTTTATATTTTGTTTCCATTCTCTTCAAAACCTTGTTGTTGCTCTCTCGTTCGGCCCATAGTATCCTCACCATCCTTCTGTAGAATCACATTTGTGTTGCTTCGAGTCTCGCTTTCATATTTTAGGAGACTGTTCAGCATTCGCTGTCTTACAGGAGGACAGATATTCCGTAACATTTCAGTACATTTATCTTTGTTTCTTGCGAAATTTTCCTGTCTCTTAATACTCTACTTAGCTTCTGGAATGCGTCCTTAGCCATTCCAAAACTCTTTTCGTATCTCAATGTCGAAGTTTCCCCTCCTCTGTTATAACACTTCCTAGGTATGTAAATTTCTGCCCCTGCTTGGTTTTTATTATCCCCGATTTGTAATTAACATTTTGGGCTCCTTTTTTTCTCATGACCATGCATTTAGTTTTCTTGTATTTTTGTTTAATCTTTCTGTTAGCTTTTCTACACAATATTATAAAATAAAAATCAAATCAAATAAAATCTTGGAAATAAACTCCCATCAGCTCTAAAAAGAAGGATAACCGTTTGAGGACTTAAGAAGTTAATTGTCCTGAAAATTCCCAAGCAATGAGTAAATAGCAGGACAGACTGAGTTCTGTAGCCTTGGTTGGTAACTGGTCTAGGAGAAGGAAAACTCTGTATTAAAAACTACATGTAGCCCTGGTGAAGTCAAATACTATGCAGCTAAGTAATGTATTGACGAAGAGATAAAATTATTCCGATGTACACATTATAATTTTCATTGGTCTCTTTGGGGGATATGGTAGCTTGGTAGTGCACATTTGTAGATCTACATTTACCTTCAACCAGACAGTTTTCTCTGGATCTGCAATTGCAGGAGGGTACAATTCCAAGTTTAGTATTGGTATAATAGAAATTCTTTAAACAATTTTTAAGGATTTTTTTTTTGAATAAATACATAATTTTTGTTAAACTGTTACTTCAGCGGCAACATTCCTGTTTGTCCCAGACATTTAAATTTGAAAGGGGAGGGGAATTTGCTATGTGAGCTGGTTGAAATGCTTGGAGCCCATGGGAAGTAAGTGACTTTTTATAATTTTTTTTATTTTGCTTTCATAGCATTAAAATCCAGCCAACAGGTTTTGATGTAGAGTGAATCAGAAAGAGGTCTGATCTGAAGCAGAGTGTAACATTTCTGTGGAGGCACGTTACAGTAATAGACGGCAGATCATAT
>JBBBDQ010001240.1:3540000-3555000 GCA_037127315.1 Ascarosepion bandense | reverse complement strand
GTAGATATATAAAAAAATTGTACATGTTCTAAAATATAATTTATAACAAATATTCCCAGTTCTATTTATTATATATCGAGCGCTGTTTTAAATTGATGTTTTGGGCGTTCCTTATTTACTTATTCAGTAGATATTATCTTTTTAATTAAACAGTATTATATATTTATATCTACTGAATGACAATTTGAAATGATTTCAAATTGTCGGTTATAAATAACCGACAATTTGAAATCATGAAAACAGAATATCTACTTAAATACGAGTATCAATCAAAAATAATGTTCAAACAAATTATTTCAAACTGTCTTGGTTATAACCATTTTCGTTAATCTTCGTTAATTTCCGTAACATGATGATTATCGTAAATAATCAGGCCGGTAGAAATAAATACATAATTCTGTTTGATTATAAACAGAATATCTACTTAAATACGAGTATCGATCAAAAATAATGTTCAAACAGATCATTTAAAATTGTCGGTTGTTTATAACCAAGTTTCCTTAATCTTCGTTAATTTCCGTAGCATGTTTACATTTGTTGAAATTACGATACATTTCAGAGCAGATATGTTTGTTGCAATGAATCGAAAATTGTGTTATATAGGCTTCATTAAAACCTCGTTTAGGCTTTTAACTTTCTTTTTAACTTTCCTTTTATGTAACCCCCTGCAACACAGTGGCAGTAAAATGCCTTGCTTGGGGCGATATGATTATAAAAAAAATTATCCTGAAACAAGCTACTGAAACTTCAAATGTGTAAATTTATACATAAATTCCTTATCTTGTTTCATTAAAAATAAACGCGTGTGTTTAATCGTCATCATCTCTACATACTTCAGGTCTAGTGTACGGACCGATAACGATTCAGACCATATTCTGTGGTCAAGAGCTAGCAGAGGAGATGGGCGCCACCAAGCTATCTGAAAGTCCATTGAAAGAATCATGAGAAGGAAAAATCGAGAGTTAAAATAATTGCAATTAGCATTTTTAATTTTACCAATTTTACCATTTATATATTCACCTCTGACCTTTTAAGTAGGTGTTCACTTTTTAAGGCCGACAAACTTTTCTCGTTTTGAAGAATATCTGCCAATCCTTTTAGCCTTATAGCAATAAGTGCATTCATGTGTTTATAAAATCTATAATACCGACGTGGTATAAAGATCTATTTATCAAATTGGAAAAATTTCTTTTGTTATAAACCAAACCGGAACACTTCAATTAAATTAGGATCGGAAAAGTATAACTGCGCATGCGTCGCTTTTGCGGAAGATGCATTTGAAAAAACAAAACAAAAATTAACAAATTCCCAAACGAAATGCTTCAAAAATCAAACCAAAAAGACAAACAAAAAACTGAGTCCCACTCAAAAGTCCTTATTTTCTTTACGCTTCGCCTGAAACGGTGAAAAAATAAAATAAATGAACATAAGAAGGAAGGAAAGAAGGAAGGAAGAAAAAGAAAAAAGAAAATAATAAAAAAAGAAGAAAAAGGCGAAGAGAAAGGAACAATGGAAAATGAAATAAGCTGAGAGTAATAAAAAGGAATAAAAAGGACGAAAGAAAGGAAGAGGCAAGAAGAAAGGAAGGAAAGCAGTGAGGACCCAAAGAAAGTGCAAGGAATGAGAGAAAATGAGAAATAAAGATGTTAGGAACGAACGAACGAAGGAACGAACGAAGGAAGGAAAGAAGGAACGAAGGAAGTAAAGAAGGAACAAAGGAAAGAAAGAAAGACGGAACGAACGAAGGAAGGAATTAAGGAAAGAAGGAACGAAGGAAGAAAGGAAGGAAGGAAGGAAGGAAGGAACAAACGAACGAACGAAGGAAAGAACGAAGGAAGAAACGAAGGAACGAAGAAAAGAAAGAAGGAAGAAACGAGGGAAGGAAGGAACGAAGGAAGGATGGAAGGGACGAACGAAGGAACGAACGAAGGAAAGAAGGAAGGAACGAAGGAAGGAACGAAGGAAAGAAGGAACGAAGGAAGAAAGGAACGAAGGAAAGAAGGAACGAAGGAAGGAACGAAGGAAAGAAAGAAGTAAGGAAGGGACGAAGGAAAGAACGAAGGCAGGAAGGAAGGAAGGAAGGAAGGAAGGAAGGAAGGAAGGAAGGAAGGAAGGAACGAACCAACTAACGAACAAACGAACGAAGGAAGGAAGGAAAGAACGAAGGAAGGAAGGAAAGAACGAAGGAAGAAACGAAGGAACGAAGATAGGAACGAACGAAGGAAAGAAGGAAGGAACGGAGGAAGGAAGGAACAAAGGAAAGAAGGAACGAAGGAACGAAGGAAGGAAGAAATAAATTAAGGAAGCACAAATTATAAGGAAGAGAAAGATGTAAAGAAATAAAGAAAGTAAGAAAAAAGCGGAAAGAAGAAAAATAATAATAAAATATACAGATAGTATAAAATAAAGAAAAAATAAATGAAGAGTAAGAAGGAAAGTAGAGAAAAACATAGAGGAAAAAAGAAAGAAAAATCTAGAACCCAACGAAGGAAGGAAGGAAGGAAGGAAGGAAAAGAGAAAGGAAGACGAAAACAAATGGACAAAAACAAGCAAGCTAGAAAAATAAAAATCAAAAAGAAGGAAACAAACAAACCAGAAAGAAAGAAAGCGAAGAAAAAAGAAAAGATAGACGAGCAAGGAAGCGAAGAAAACAAGGAAGAAAAAAGCGGAATGGAAGGAGAGAAGAGAAAAGAAGAAAGGAAAATAGAAAGAAAAAGAATCTAGAATCTAAGGAAAGAAGGAAGGATGGAAGAATGGAGGGGAAGAAGAAAACAAAGGAACGAAAACAAGGAAGGTAGAAAGAGAAACATAAAAAGGAAGAAAACAAACAAACCAGGAATAAAGAGAGTGAGGAAAAAAAAAAAAGAAAGGACAAACGAGTAAGGAAGCGAAGAAAACAAGGAAGAAAAAGGCGTAATGGAAGAAAAGAAGAGAAAGACTAAAGGAAAGAAGAACGATTGAAAAGTGATGAATTAATGAAGAAATGAATGGATAGAGGAAAAGGAAAAAGAAAATAAGCAATTGATAAGGAAGGAATAGCGTGATATAGAAGAAAGAAGAAAAGAAAGACCGCGGAGAGACGCTGGAAAGAACGAAATAAGGAAGAGAAAGAAATAAAATGAGGAAAGACAAAATAAAGGAAATAAAATATAAGCGATGAAAAAAGTCAGGAAGAGAAGAACAGAAAGGAAAGTAACAAGCAAGTCAGGAAGAAAAGAAAGAAGGAAGGAAAGAAAGAAGGAAAGAAAGAAAGATAGAAAGACGACAAGGAATAGAAACCTGTAAAGACATAAAGGAAGGAAGGAAAGAAAGAAAAAAGAAAGGAAGAAATCTAATGAATCAAAGGAAGGAAGGAATAGTCAGAGAAAAGAAAGAATAAAGGAAGGAGATAATAAAATAAGCAAGAAATATGGAAAAAGAAGGAAGGACTAAAAAAAAAGAAGAAAAAATAAAGAGAAAAATTAAAGCAAGCAAGGAAGGAAAGAAAGAATGAAGGAAAGCGTGGAGAGACCAAGGAAAGGATGAAAGAGGTAAGAGAAGAGAATAATCAGTGGAAATGCAAAAAGAAGGAAAGAAAGAATGAAGGAAAGCGTGGAGAGACCAAGGAAAGGATGAAAGAGGTAAGAGAAGAGAATAATCAGTGGAAATGCAAAAAGAAGGAAAGAAACGAAAGAAAAATATATAAAAGAAACAAAAAGGTAAAAAATTAAACAAACAAAGAAAAAAAAGAAGAAAGAAAGAAGGAAATGAATAAAGAAAATAAATAAGAAATAAAAACGAATGAAAAGATGGAAGTAAGAAATGAAGAAATGAGGAACGAAGTAGATAGCGGGGCGAAAAGGACGGAATAAAAGGCGGGAAAGAACAAAATGAATTAGAAACAAACAAACAAAAAAAAAACCTGTAATACACAAGCGAATTCCCACTATAGCGCCACCTGGCTGTGAATGCAATCAGTGTTTAAAAATGTCGGATAAATCCTAAGTGATCATGTCATGTAGAAAAATGGAATAATAATAATAATAATAATAATAATAATAATAATAATAATAATAATAATAATAATAATAATAATAATAATAATAATAACTGAAGGCTTTATTCTTGCGGCACAAGACCAAAATCTTTTCACTAGAAACTTTCAGGCAAATATTATGCATAATAATATGGATCCAAAATGCAGGTTTTGTGATAAACACCAAGAAACAATAGACCACCTAATCTCAGGCTGTTCTGTGCTTGCCCCAAATGAATATAAAAATCGCCACGATAGAGTTGGGCAATATTTACATTGGACAATGTGCAAACACTATGGAAAATCTGTAAACAAACACTGGTATGAACATCACCCAGCACCGGTTACAGAAATAGAAGATGTCACCATTCTATGGGATTACACCATCTACACAGACAGAAAAATAGAAGCAAATAGGCCGGACATTATTGTTAAAAACCAGAAGGAGAAAACTTGTCTATTAATTGATATGGCTTGTCCAGCGGATTGTAACATAGCAACCAAGGAATTTGAAAAACTGTCAAAATATAAAGACCTGGAAATTGAAATAGAAAAAATGTGGAAATTGAAAACAAGAGTTGTGCCAGTGATAGTAGGTGCACTTGGAATGATAAAAAATGGAACAAAACAACACATTGAAAGAATCCCTGGAAACCCCAGCTTAAGAGATATACAAAAAATTGTCTTAAGTACAGCCCACACACTGGGGAGAACTTTATCTATATAACGCTAGGGATGATAGGGAAGATAGAAAAGAACATGAAATGGGGCCATAACAACACGCCACGACCTGCCTTAGATCTCCCCGCAGACTTGGTTGGTAGTGAGACCAAAGCAGAAATCGAAATATGATGAAAAATGACATAATAATAATAATAATAATAATAATAATAATAATAATAATAATAATAAACAACAGCAGTCACAACAACTAAGCTCTGAGCCAGATCAAATATCTCGACTTTGCAAACAAAGAGAAAATTTGTCAGACATGGAGCGTAGTTGCTCTAACGGACGAGAGAGGAGAACAAAAAGAAAGTAAAAAGCCGGAAAAATAATTTTTGACTGGCGTGAAAAATCAATTTATAATAATACCAATAATGGAAAAAGAAAAAAAAAGAAGAAAAAATAAGATCCACATCGGACACACAAACGGTTTGTACCAATACCGATACTACATACCAAATTATTAATAACACCAATCATAACTTTGATAACCCCGATAGTAATTGAAGGATTAGTTACTATGCATTATTAACTTGCATAATGACCGTACAAGAAAACTGAATTCGTGATCATCAGCAAAAAAAAAAAAAAGAAAAAAAAAAAAGAAAAAGAAAAAAAAAAAGAAAAAGAAAAAAAAAGAAAAATTTTAATTACAGGTCATGGATACTAAAATGAAACAGGTACATACATTAACGAGGATGTAACGTTGTGGTGCAGTGGATATCGACTCTGAACAAGAAATCGGAGAGCCGAGTTCGAATACCAGTTGAATTCTTTGCATTTACTTTTTTTTTTTTTTTAATCATATCACCCCAAGCAAGGCGATAACGCCACTGATGCGCAGGGGGCTACGTAAGGGTAAAAAGAAAGGAAAAGAGAAAGCCGGAAACCGCATCCTAAACAGGAAACAAGAGATGAGCCTCTTCACCTGTTCAATAGATGTGGTTGGAGTGTGAACCGGGCGATAGTTTAGTCTATCAACTCCAATTGAAAAAAAATAAAAAATAAAAGAGAGTGAAAAGATTGGAAAAGAGAAAACCGGAAACCGCATCCTAAACAGGGAACAAGGGATGAGCCTCTTCATCTGTTCAATAGATGTGGGTGGAGTGTGAACTTACGCGCAAATACCCTTGGGAAAGGTATTAATCCGTCTCTTCCCTCCAGTTATGGGTTAAATAACAGGACAGATTGGGTTCATCAGAAAAAGGCAGCTGAATTTCCTGGGACATGTAATAAGGAAGGAGGGCTTGGAGAATCAGATACTCACAGGTTAGATAGAGGATGGAAACGAAAATAAAACTAATACTTAACATCAGAAGAAGGCAGCTGACGTTCCTGGGACATGTAATAAGGAAGGAGGGCTTGGAGAATCAGATACTCACAGGTTAGATAGAGGATGGAAACGAAAATAAAACTAATACTTAACATCAGAAAAAGGCAGCTGACGTTCCTGGGACATGTAATAAGGAAGGAGGGCTTGGAGAATCAGATACTCACAGGTCAGATAGAGGATGGAAACGAAAATAAAACTAATACTTAACATCAGAAAAAGGCAGCTGACGTTCCTGGGACATGTAATAAGGAAGGAGGGCTTGGAGAATCTGATACTCACAGGTTAGATAGAGGATGGAAACGAAAATAAAACTAATACTTAACATCAGAAAAAGGCAGCTGAAGTTCCTGGGACACGTAATAAGGAAGGAGGGCTTGGAAAATCTGATCCTCAGAACTGAGAGAGAATTTAACAATCCAATGTGAAAAAGTCTTAACTATAAAAAGAAAAATATGTCGAATCAGATGGAAGCAAGATGAAGACACCGCCAAGATGTGACAAAAGAAACTTTAACCCAATGACCTTGACATAACGTCCCGTAAAGTGAAGCTAATAATCGATCAGTTATGCTGATCTTATTTTTTATTCAAATATTAAAATTAATGCCCCAATAAATTATTTTTAGTGTCTGTTCTTATGTTCTTCAAATTAGAAATTACTTGTATTTTGATTGGTCTCCACTGACTACAGGAAAAGAGGCAAAGGGGAAAACAGCACGTGACATATTTGATGCGCTTATGCCAATGGATTATAGAGCAAGGTTGGAGATAAAGAAACAAAGTATATTAAGAACTACAAGGGAGAGGAAGGTATGGAAGGCCACGATCGCCTACATCCTAAATGAATACGGCGCATATAAGAAAGAAGAATAAAGAAGTAATTTCCATCTTTGAGAACCAATTGTCATGATAAATATGTTATTCTAACTGCTAACCATACATGGCAGTTAAGAATTCATTTGCATTTGTCTTTATTTCTGAGATGAGTTAGTATTTACAGTATTTTCATTATTCGGACAATTGTCCTCATCTTTGTTGCCATTTCTATACAGTTTCGGCCGTTGTACACTCAGGCCTTATTCAGGTGCTAGGAATTTCGAACCGAACCCTTTATTACAACCATGTCAGGTTGTTTGATATTCGTGCCAGCTTCAGATTGTAATAAAGGGTTCGGTTCGAAATTCCTAGTACGTGAAGAAGGCCGGATCGTACAACGGCCGAAACTTCGTACAAATGGCAACAAAGACGATGACAATTGTCCGAATAATGTAAATACAATAAATTTGCAGTACACTAACACACTTTAGTTTTTGCACAGCAGTGGCAATGTACACAGTTGATTAAAGGAAAATGCTGATTTTTTTTTTCCATGACAGTGCAAAACCATATACAACCAAAATAACACAAAAAAAAAAAAAAATTGTAAAAATATAAATTAAAATATTTTAATTACATTACTTTTTAATGTGACCCTTGTGGTTGATGCTTTGATGTTAGAAATTTAATATTTGGTTTGAAATTTGTAAGTTTTAGTCTTGTCAAGTACGTATATCAATTTTTATTTTTCTGGTCAAGATTTTATTGATAGCACTGAATCCACATTCAACCAAATAAGAGGTTAGAAAGCTGAGCAGTATTTTTTTTTAATCATATCGCCCCAAGCATAGTTTAGTCTATCTACTCCAATTGAGAACAAAAAAAAAAACAAAAAAAAAATGAAGAGAAAAGAATAAAAGTGAAAGACTGGAAAAAAAAAAAAAATGAAAAAAGAAAGCCGGGAATCACATTCGAAACAGGAAACAAGGGATGAGCCTCTTCACCTGTTCAATAGAGGTAGGTGGAGTGTGAACAGGGCGGTAGTTAAGTCTATCTACTCCAATTGAGAACAGAAAAAAAAAACAAAAAGAAAAAAAGTGAAAGAAGATTGGAAAAAAAGAAAGCCGGAAACCACATCCTAAACAGGGAACAAGGGATGAGCCTCTTCACCTGTTCAAAAGACGTGGGTGGAGTGTGAACCGGGCGATAGTTAATTCTATCTACTCCAATTGAGAACAAAAAAAAAACTAAAAGAGAAAAGAAAAAAAAAGTGAGAGAAGATTGGAAAAAAAAAAACAAGAAAAGAAAGCCGGAAACCACATCCTAAACAGGAAATAAGGGATGAGCCTCTTCACCTGTTCAAAAGACGTGGGTGGAGTGTGAACCGGACGATATAGCCATTTCAGACCCCAGGTTTGGATACAGTTGTTTTGCTGTATATAACAGCCATAATTCTTTTATTCTATCACTTTCAAATTTTTACTTGCATTCATCATTTCGAATAATTAAGAAGAATTAAGAATAAATGAAGTGGACTCTGGCGTGTCTTAATTTTGCGCGGCAGTTGCAGCATCCATAGGGGATTGACGGGGGGAAATGTTGATCTCAATGAAACCGGAAGGCCGTATACAACAAGAATAACACAGGACAAGAAAAATTGTGGAACTAGGTTGGTCTGTTCTGCCAGTCCAACCATATTCACTTGACCTTGAACTAACCAATTATGATCTTTATCGATCGCCGATATTCACATAACCTGGTACCAATCGATTATTATTTCTGACGATCGCACATATTCACCTGAACTGGTACCAACCGATTATTACCTTCCTTGATTGTGCATATTCACCTGACCCGATAGAAACCGTATATTATCTTTGTCAATTGTCCATATTCGCCTGACTTGTTACTAACCGTTTATTACCTTTGTCGATCGCCCATATTCAACTGACCATGTACCAACTGATTGTTACTTTGTCGATCGCTAATATTTACCTGACCGTGTTCCAATCAATTATTACCTTTGTCGATCGTTGCAACATTTCTTGATGAGTATGGTAATGAAATATGTACATCCCATCTCCCCTCATGCTTGTAACCATCCATCACAATAAAATAAATGTCTGTAGCACTAAAGGAGAATGCGTCAAATAAAGCTTTTACTTAGAGTTGTTGCCATATTACAGAGAGGTAAACATTCTCTAAGAAAAACAATATTAATGGGTTTACCGAAAACTTTTTCGCATCAGAAACTACGGAATTTTACTTAAAAATGATTCGAGGAGCACCCAGGTAAGCGACAGTAGCTCATTACAATAATCTAATCTAAATATAAACTTATTTATAAATGGAACTTTGTCTCTCTCTGTGTGTGTGTGTGTGTGTGTGTGTGTGTGTGTCCGTTACTTATAGGCTCGAGGAAATTCGTATGTAGGAGGCACCAGTGAGCTAAGTTCATCGGAGCAGAAGCCGTGAAAGTATTTGTAGAAGAGACAGAGGGAAGCCACAGTGCATCGGTGAGAAAGTGACTGTATCTGAGCTGCCAAGTTGGGATCTATTGCATTACAGATTCTTCGTTGGATTTTGTCAAAGACACCTAGGTGGATAGCAGGAGCACCTGACCAGATATGGCAGCAATACTCAATGCACAGGCGGATGGTAGACTTGTATATGTGCAGGATTGTTTCGGACGGGAAAAACTTCCTGGTCCTACACAGAGAACCGACTTTCTTAGCAGCGGATTTAGCTATGGATTCTATATAGTTATTCCACTTGAGGTTTGCATGCGGTCTTTGAAGGGACATACCATGAACATTCGATATATGTACGATTTTCATTCCATTAGTTTTGAGACTTTTCAAGTAAGGTATTTATTAATTCCAAATATGTACAAGACTTTAGTATATTTCAAAATAGTATCGCAGACTTCATGGCATTTGCAGCAGTGATGCAGCCATTTCTTGAAGCCTTGAAGAATTTAGTTGGAAGTGTTCAGTTGTTTCAGCTGCCTCTGAATCTGGAAGAACAACATTTGTCAGGCCTGCTAATTAGACGTCTCGTAATGATATACTCTTGGGCGATCATGTCTCGAAAACGACATAACTAACTTGATAGAAGATTTTCTTGCAGTAGGTTGCTATTGCTTTCAACCAAGGCTATAGAACCCAATCTGTCCTGCTATTCAATCCATTTTATCCAGACCAGTCAGTTAAGTGCCATACGTGATACACACTTGGATGATTATGTCTCTTTTGATTCATGTCTGACGAGGCAAAAACTTTTTCCTGCAGTAGGTTGCCATTTCTTTCTGAAGTAGACTAGCTATCAACCAAGGCTATGGAACCCAATCTGTCCTGCTATTCAACTCATAGCTGGAGGGAGAAGGGATGGATTATATTATTAATTAGTGGGGGAACAGTTTATTACTTTATAACAACAGAAAACATATCCCCCACTTTAGATACTTTTTGAACGAGATACTAGATTAGCAACTAGATCCCACCCTTTTACAGTGAAACCGATAAAATGCAACCGTAACTTCTACTCCAACAGTTTCTTTCCTCGCACTTCCCGACTGTGGAATTCTCTTCCACACGATTGCTTCCCCGACGGCTACAATCTCCAGGAGTTTAAATGTAAGGTCAATAGACACCTCCTAACACACTAACCTGCTCCCATTTTATCAAACACTCTTCCCATCTGCCCAACCCTCATCCTCGCAATCCTTACTCATCTGTCACCTTCCTCCTGACATTCCTTATGTCTAACCACTCCTTCTCTTTACCTTCCCCTATGTAGCCCCATGCGCAATAGTGGCAGTGGAATGCCTTGCTTGGGGTGAGATGATTAAAAAAAAAGATCCAACAGAGGCTTTAATTGTTTGTTTCTAGGTTTAACGACCTATCACTCCTTATGGAATCATTTAAGGTCATAACCAATAATTTTTGGGTAAGGTTATTTTTATAACATTTTTCTTTTCGAGTATCAAGATTCAGTGGGATTTGTTTTTAAGAGCAGAGTCCCCAAGTCCTACCCTTGTCATTTAACCCATAACTGGAGGGAAGGGAATGGATTAATACCTTTCCCAAGGATACCAGTGCTTAAGTGAGTGCAGGGTATTCAACTGGAATTCGAACTCGGCTCACCGATCTCTCTTTCCGAGCCGATATCCATTGCACCACAACGCACATCCGTCACTATACGCTTACAGCACCTGGTATTCTCAAGCGGTCACCCATCTAAGTACTGACCAGGCTCAGCGTTGTTTAACTTTGGTGATCGAGCGAGAATCGGTGTATTCACCGTGATAGGCCGTAAGCCCGCTTTAATTGTATTCGTTTCTGATTATATTAATTTGTACTAATTCTAGGGGGATCAGTTTATTACTTAGTGACAATAGTAAACAGATCCCCCACTTTATGCCAGGTAGAAGCTTTAGTTATTTTTTTTTAACTATGATATTTATTCAGTCAATTAATGCCATAAGTGGTACACGCTTGGGTGATCATGTTTCGAAAGAGACTTCACCGACTATGTAGAAGATTTTCTCGCAGTAGGTTGCCATTGCATTCTGGGTGCCAACCAAGGCTATAGAACCCAATCTGTCTTTCTATTTAACCCATAGCTGGTGGAAGAAGTGGATTAATACTTTTCCCAGGGTTATTTGTGCGTAAGTGAATGCAGCAAATTCAACTGGAATTAGAACTCGGCTCTCCGGTTTCTCGTTCAGTGCTGATATCCACTGCACCACAACGCACATCCAAGAATTATAATTGCCTCTGTTAAAAATCTCAAAACTTCTAGAATTCGTCTCGTAGAGTAGTCTCTGTCTATTTTATTTTTCTTCCATGTACCACAACAATTTTTCAGGACGTGGACGATAACTGCTCTCTCCTATGCTTTGAAGTTTTTTTTTCTTTTTTAATCATATCACCCCGAGCAAGGCGATAACGCCACTGATGCGCAGAGGGCTACGTAAGAGTAAAAAGATTGGAAAAGAGAAAGCCGGAAACCACATCCTAAATAGGGAACAAGGAATGAGCCTCTTCACCTGTTCAACAGACGTGGGTGGAGTGTGAACCGGGCGATAGTTTAGTCTATCTACTCCAGTTGAAAAAAAAAGAAAAAAAAAGAGTGAAAAGATTGGAAAAGAGAAAACCGGAAACCGCATCCTAAACAGGAAACAAGGGATGAGCCTCTTCACCTGTTCAATAGACGTGGGTGGAGTGTGAACCGGGCGATAATTTAGTCTCTTTTTACTATGCCTCCCACTACCTATTCTGCTATTCATTTGCACAGGCTCGTTATATAAGTTACTGGCTGGTTTTCTCTGACCGTCTTGCATTCAGTTCTGCTGTGTGTATCAAATTCTACAGTCCCTCTTTCCTAATTGTGTGCACCTCAGAGGTTTCAACTCTTCCTTTCTGATTCTAAATATAAGCCTCATTGTTGTGTTAATTTTTCCTAAAATTTCCTCGTTACTCAATCCGCTCAAACCATGGTATTCTCAGCATCTTTCTGTAGAACCACATTTTTGTTGCCTGGAGTCACTTTTTCATCTTTTAGGAGATTGACGAGTATTCATTGGCTATATAGGCGGATTGATATTACATAACAGATCAGCACTATTTCTTTTGTTTCTTATAAAATAGTCCTGAAGTCATATTTTGCTATCAATAGTCAGTAAATGTCATAATTTCGATTTTACATTTTCCGTCATCACATATATTTAAATTTTCTTACTGGCTCGATTTTGATATTAGTAGCCTTTGAAAAAAACAAAACAAAAAAAACAAAAAAAAACAAAAAAAATTTCACTAAAGTTTCTGCAATTTTGTTTCATATAAGAATTTTCAAAAATGTCTTGCTGATACAACTGGGTCAACCGTTACTCTGATCTGTAACGTGGACGTCGTGCATACTGTCACTTTCGCCCTTAACAGTCAGTCACTTAAGTGCCATACGTGTTGAACGCTTTGGGCACTCATTTCTCGCAAAAGACATGACTGACCTAGCACTATTATCCCGTAGTAAGTTGCCATTGACAGCAGAACCCAATCTGTCCTGTTATTTGACTCATAGCTAGAGAGGGAAGAGATGTATTATATTATTAAGTAGTAATTAGTGGGGGATCAGTTTATTACTTCTAAACAATATAAAACTGATCCCCCACACTTTATGCCCAGTAGAAGTCTTAATCATGTTTCAACTATTATATTCAGTCAGTCAGTTAAGTGCCATACGTGATACACGCTGCGGGCGATCATGTCACGAAAGAGACATGACTGACTAGGCAGAAGATTATCCCACAGTAAGCTACCATTACTTTCTGAGGTAGACTGGTTGCTAGCCAAGGCTCTAGAGCCCAATCTGTTCTGTTATTTGACTTATAGCTAGAGGGAGAAGAGATGTATTATATTATTAAGTAGTAATTATTGGGGGATCAATTTATTACTTCATAACAATAGAAAATTGGTCCCCCACTTTATGCTCAGTAGAAGCCATACTCATGATTCTAATTATTATATTCAGTCAGTCAGTTAAGTACCATACGTGATACACGCTTGGGCGATCATGTCTCGAAAGAGACAGGACTGACTAGGCAGAAGATTATCCTGCAGTAGGTTGCCATTGCTTTCTGAGGTAGATTGGTTGCTAGCCAAGGCTCTAGAGCCCAATATGTTCTGCTATTTGACTCATAGCTAGAGGTGGAAGAGATGTATTTTATTATTAAGTAGTAATTGCTCGACGATTTCTCGTTCTGAGCTGATATCCACTGCGCTTCAATGTACTAATAATAATTACTAATTACTAATTAATAATTACTAATTAATAATTTGTCGATTTTAGCGAGCATCTGTTCGGACCGTCCAGAACCTGCTCTACGCGCGTAGAAATGTTCATTTGATCAGCCTTGCCAACAGTGAAACATCACTGACACCTCACTTTTATCGAACTCATAATTATAATTATCCAAAATCATCACCCAGCTGCTCAATCGACGAACTAAAAAATAGCTCTGATTGAAACTGCAGGTCACATGCGTGTCTCCGCTGTATGATAGCTGCTTACACTGGATCTTTTCTCATTACACATGGATTCTCATCGTAATGCAGCGGTATGAATATTGCGACGTTACGAAAATAGTTTTTTTTTGTTTTTTTTTAATCATATCACCCCGAGCAAGGCGGTAACGCCACTGATGTGTAGGGGGCTACATAGGAGTGAAAAGATTGGAAAAGAGAAAACCGGAAACCGCATCCTAAACAGGAAACAAGGGATGAGCCTCTTTACCTGTTCAATGGAAGTGGGTGGAGTGTGAACCGGGCGATAGTTTAGTCTATCTACTCCAATTGAAAAAAAAAAAAATATAAAAAAAAGAGTGAAAAGATTGGAAAAGAGAAAAACCGGAAACCGCATCCTAAACAGGAAACAAGGGATGAGTCTCTTCACCTGTTCAATAGACGTGGGTGGAGTGTGAACCGGGCGATAGTTCAGTCTATCTACTCCAATGGAGACAAAATAAAGAGAGAAAATAGTGAAAAGATTGGTAAAGAGAAAACCGGAAACCGCATCCTAAACAGGAAAAAAGGGATGAGCCTCTTCACCTCTTCAATAGACGTGGGTGGAGTGTGAACCGGGCGATAGTTTAGTCTATCTACTCCAATTGAAAAAAAGAAAGAAAGAAAAAGTGATAAGATTGGAAAAGAGAAAACCGGAATCCGCATCCTAAACAGGAAACAAGGGATGAGCCTCTTCCCTCATTCAATAGACGTGGCTAGAGTGCGAACCGGGCGATAGTTTAGTCTATCTACTCCAATTAGGCTGATAAAACTTTCAATCAAAGAGTTTGCTACCCGCTAGAACGTACATACTCTACCGGTAAATATAGGTTCGTCTATCAGGGTATCGCAATTTTATAAATATATAGATCAGACACAGGGCTACAAAATAAAATATCCAGGGTGGGGCAATGTGAGATGGAAAGTTTCAAACATGTCTGCTCTTCTATTTTTTTAAAATGTGATCCTCTCAGGAAATGAATAATTTTTTTTACATCTATTATCTAATGTAAACATTTTGGGATTTTATATACGCATTTTTTTGCTGAA
>JBBBDQ010001240.1:3492500-3537500 GCA_037127315.1 Ascarosepion bandense | reverse complement strand
GGTAGGTAGGATAGATAGATATGAACAGACTTAGATAGATAGATAGATAGATAGATAGGTAGGTAGGTAGGTAGGTAGGTCGATAGATAGATATGAACAGACTTAGATAGATAGATAGATAGATAGATAGATAGGTAGGTAGGTAGGTAGGTAGGTAGATAGATAGATATGAACAGACTTAGATAGATAGATAGATAGATAGATAGATAGATAGATAGATAGATAGATAGATATAATTAGATAGATAGATAGATAGATAGATAGATAGATAGATAGATAGATAGATAGATAAAAAGAAAAATAACGGTAAATTGACCGCGCATGCAAGAAACAAACAAGCTTTGTGGAGAATTGGAACTGCATGTACATTTTGGGAATGCATAGCAAGGAAAAACGGCTTGACGAGTTTATCACTCACAAGGGGAAAGAAGTGAGAAATCAACTTGACAATTTTGTTTTCAATTTTGTTTATAGTCATTTCATCTCAAGGAAAAATAGCATCCAAACGCAATTGGGTCCTGAATGAGAGCGAATATCAGAACAAGTAAACATTATTAAGGAAAGAGAACAATAAAAAAAAAATACAATAATCACGAAGATAATTAAGTAGATAACAGTTGACATTGCATTTAGATGTTTGAAAATCAAAGTTGACCGGAAAGCGAGAAGCCGGATAAGTATCAGAGAAGAAACTGTCATAGAACTTACGGTTCAAACTAGTCAGGTCAACTGTAAAATGATGAGACCTAGCCGACAATCTAGCACTAAATTTGTCTAAGTGTCAAAGTTAATCAGAAAAAATACCATGAAGGTATAGAAAAGGCAGATGAGAATTGTTGTGGAGTAGTTTTCGCACTGAAGGTTATAATCGTGCTGTGTTGGTTGCTAATTGACTTAACGCACCCAAAATGTTAGGAACTTGGTAATCTTCCGCTGAAAGCTGACTCCTTAGTATTCAGCTAACAGCCGACTAATATCAACTGCCTACTAGTTCTACTGAACTCTAATAGAACTCTAAAGAACTCCTATGAACTTCCCAAGTAATTCTTCCGTTAGATTTCTGTTAACTCTTATTAATATAGAAGGGAGAGTCCATTATCTGAGGAATAGGTGTGCTTCCCCATAACATGAAGCTATGTTATAGGTACATTGATTATATAACACGTGTAGCTGTCAGGTGATGTATAACATATAGACCTGCATATCCATATTCATAAGACCAACAATATATAGCAAACCACGCTCATTTTCTTTTGTATGCCATTGGTGAGATGCAAAATGCACTAGAGTAGCTTTTTCTCACAATCGCTGCTTTTTGGAAGTGACTCCCAAGAGGATGCTTCCCCGATCTCTACAATCTTAACCTCTTCAAATCTTCCCCACATATTCGCATCAACCGTGCCTCTTACTCTGTAACCCACTATGTTGCTTGGCTCTTGAGCCTTGTACAGAGTGAATTTGATTACAAAAGGGAATTTTATTGTGCCCTAAAAGCAAGTGTTATAAGTGGACAAATTTTCCTGAAGAGAACCATGATTACCCATTTCCTGAATTGAAACTGTACATAAAAAAAGAGGGAGGACATTAAGTTGGTAAAGGAACCATCACCACGAAGAAAAAAAAATGGAGCTATAAAGGAGAAAGTATTGCTAAGAACAACAAAAGAAAGGAATCTGTGGAGAGCCGTGATCGTTTATAACCGGAATGAATCCGTTACGTAGGGGAGAGAGAATCGGGTGTTTAAACTTATGAGCCCGTATGTTGAGTTAAACCAATAATATAGAAAGAAGTATATTTTCATCGTAGTCGAATGGTCCAATTCCCTATAGAGTCGACAGCCCTTTAAAAGATTGATTTTACCATGTGCAGGGCAGGCTGACTGATTTACCAAAACAGCTGGTCGGCTTGCAGACTGGCGCACGAGTCGACGCTCGGGCTTCTTTTTTTTTTGCCTTCTCCTTTTCTTTGTACAAAATAAACTCGTCCCGACGTTACCCCACATTCTTTTCAGCTCCTACTATCATCACCAGATTCTTCCTTTTTGTCAATTTTTTTCTTCTTCCTTCTTCTCTCATAATCATACCTCCTGAGAATGAAAGCTTCTATCTTCGTCCTTCCATTGGGATATCATCTTTTTCAACTTCTTTCCTTTTCCCTCACCCTTTATTTTTCCGACATTCTTTCTTTCTTTCTTTTTTCTTTCTTTCTTTCTTTCTTTCATTCTTCGAATTTTTCTTCTTAATAATTGGAGTAGATAGACTAAACTATCGCCCGGTTCACACTCCACCCACGTCTATTGAACGGGTGAAGAGGCTCATCCGTTGTTTCCTGTTTAGGATGTGGTTTCCGGCTTTTCTCGTTTCCAATCTTTTCACTCTTACCTAGCTCCCTGCGCATCAGTGGCGTTTTCGCCTTGCTTGGGGTGATATGATTAAAAAAAAAAAAAATAAGCGGATGAGCATTGTGGTGTAGTGGATATCGGTTCGGAACGAGAAATTGGGGAGCCGAGTTCGAATTTCTGTTGAATTCATGACATTCACAAATACCCTTGGGAAAAGTATTATTTCGTCTCTTCCTTCCAGTTATGGGTTAAATAACAGGACAGATTGAGTTCTGTATTCTTGGCTGGCAACTACCGCAGAAAGCAATGGCAACCTACTGCGGGATAAGCTTCTGCCCAGTCAGTCATGTCTCTTTCGAGACATGATCGCTCAAGCGTGTATCGCGTACGACACTTAACTGACTGACTGAATATAATAGTTGGAATAATGATTAAGGCTTCTACTGGGTATAAAGTGGAGGATCAGTCTTATATTGTTATGAAGTAATAAACTGATCCCCCACTAATTACTACCTAATAATATAATACAGTTCTTCTCCCTCTAGCTATGAGTCAAATAACAGGACAGATTGGGTTCTATAGCCTTGGCTGGCAAACACTCTACCGCAGAAAGCAATGGCAACCTACTGCGGGATAATCTTCTGCCCAGTCAGTCATGTCTCTTTCGAGACATGATCGCTCAAGCGTGTATCACGTAACACTTAACTGACTGACTTCTTAATAAAAAAATACTTATTCTTACGCTTTTTCTCTCACCCTTTTCATGCTTAACTTACATGTTTTCTTTGATTTGTTGTGCAAGTCCAAGGAGAGGCTTGAGACAGCAGAAATGTGGTTTTACAGAAGGATGCTGAGGATGAATGAACAGAGCACGTGTGCAATAACGAGGTATTGGAAAGGATGCAAACGAGAAGAAAACTCATAGTTAATATCAGGAAGAAACAAATGAGGTTTTTGGGACACGTAACGAGGAAGGAAGACCTACAGAATTTAATACTCACAGGTCGGGTAAAGAGAGAGAGAGAGAGAGAGACAGCCAGGGGAAAGCAGCGTGAGACATACTTGTTAGGTATAAGTAAATGGATGGCGGAGCCGGTCATAGAAGAGATATCAAGAGAAAAAATATTGAGAGCGACAAGAGACAGAGCCAAGTGGAAGTCAATAATCGCCTACGTCCTGAAGGGACACGGCACATTAAACAAATAGAGTAAGAATTCTTCGAATGATCTCTGTAAACCTTCTCCGATGTCATCTTGTTAGTAGCATGACTGTAACCGGTACAGAAAATAAAATTCCAGCATAGTCAATTATATTCCCGTCATCATAATCTTTGTAAATGTAAAGTTCCCTCGCCAGCTTCCGCCTGACGTTGTTCTGACGCAATCTTTGCACGTTCTCTCGTTACCTATAGACCTAAGTTGTTCTAATGTAATCTTTGTAAATATCACGCTCTTTCTTTATTTTCAGCCCTAAGTTGTTCTAATTTTTTAAAATCATATCACCCCGATCAAGGCGGTAACGCCACTGATGTGCAGGGGGTACGTGAGAGTGAAAAGATTGGAAAAGAGAAAGCCGGAAACCACATCCTAAACAGGGGACGTGGGATGAGCCTCTTCACCTGTACAGTAGACGTGAGTGGAGTGTGAACCGGGCGATAGTTTAGTTTATCTACTCCAATTGAAAAAAGAAAAAAAGAAAAGAGTGAAAAGATTGGAAAAGAGAAAGCCGGAAACCACATCCTAAACAGGGAACAAGGGTTGAGCCTCTTCACATGTACAGTAGACGTGGGTGGAGTGTGAACCGTTACGCTCTTTCTTTATTTTCAGCCATAAGTTGTTCTAATGAAATCTTTGTAAATATCACGCTCTTTCTTTATTTTCAGCCCTAAGTGGTTCTCATGTAATCTTTGTAAATGTGATGTTCACACGCTGCCTTCAGACTTCTTCTTCTTCTTCTTCTTCTTCTTCTTCTTCTTCTTCTTCTTCTTCTATGTGCCCTGTCTTTTCAGGACGTAAGTGATCACGGCTTTCCACATCTCCCTATCCTAGGTGGCTCTTAGCACGCTTTCTCCTGTTACACCACGCAACCCAAGTTCCGTTATGTACCTGATCAGGCCCTTCAAATATGTTATCCGCTGCTTTCCTCTGTTTCTTTCCCCCTCTATCTGGCCTGTTAGTATCAGTTTCTCCAAGACCTTCTTCCTCATTGTACGTCCCAGAAACTTTTACTGTCTCTTCCTGATGTTCAGTATTAATTTCCTTTTCGTTTCCATCCTTTCCAAAACCTCATCATTGCTCACATGCTCGATCCATGATATTTTGCAGTATCCTTTTGTAGAACGACATTGCAGTTGCTTCAGGTTTTTCCTTCATTTTTGATGATATTGTCCAGCATTCACTGCCATATTGAAAAACTGACATCACATAGCAATCGAGTACTCTCTTCTTTATTTCTAGCGAAATTGTCCTGTTTCTTAACACTTTATTCAATTTCTGGAATGCTTCTTTCGCCATGCCAATTCGCCTTCGGATCTCTGTGTCGCACTTTCCGTCCTCCGTCAGATCACTTTCCAGGTATTTAAATTTTTGTGTCTGCTTTATTTTAGTATCCCCCCCCCACCTGTATTTGGCATTTTTGGCTGCCCTTTTTGCTGATGACCATACATTCGGTTTTCTTGCAGTCTATTTAGACTCCTTTCTTGTCACTCTCTTCAGCTACTTTCTGTAGGGGGTCTTGCAGTTGTTCTTATGTAATTTCCGTAAATATTATGTTTTCTCTCTATCTTCATCCTTAAATTGTTCTAATGTAATCTTTGTAAATATCAGGTTCTCTCGTTACCTTCAGCGTTAAGATGTTATAATATAATCTTCGTAAATGTCATGTTTCGACATTGCCTTCAGTTTAAATTTATTCTAATGTCAGTCAGTTAAGTGCCATACGTGAAACACGCTTGGACGATCATGTCTCGAAAGAGACATGACTGACTGGACAGAAGATTATCCCGCAGTAGGTTGCCATTGCTTTCTGCGGTAGATTGGTTGCCAGCCAAGGGTATAGAACCCAATCTCTCCTGTTATTTAACCCATAACTGGAAGGAAGAGATGGATTAATACCTTTCCCAAGGGTATTTGCGCGTAAGTGAATACAATGAATTCAACTGGAATTTGAACTCGGCTCCCCAATTTCTCGTTCTGAGCAGATATCCACTGCACCACAACGCACATGTAATCTTCCTGAATAGTGTTTTTACTCTAGCTTCATCCTTAAATTGTTCTAATGTGATCTACGTAAATATCACGTTCCCTACTTACCTCCAAATTTATGCCATTGTAAGTTAATCTTTGTAAGTATCTGTTGTGGAGTTATTTTCGCAGTGGAGGCTAGTATTTGTGCTAAAGTCGGTCCTAATAGGTTCGACGTACAAAACCTTAGGAACTTAATATGTATTACGCAATGTAATCTTGCCAGGTCGCTAACTAATTTCGTATTCGACTAACTGTCGACTACTATCGTCCAACATCGACTGACCCTCGTTCCTCTTACTACTCCTACTTAAATTAGGTGGGAGAGTCTATTCACTATAGAATAGGTGTGTTTTACCATAACAATATCATTTATCATCTTTGCATTCAGTCTTATAGTGTTATAATGTAATCTTCATAAATATCATGTGTCACCATTGCCTTGTGAAATTCTACACAATCAAATATCCTGATCCATAAATGGCGTTGGTTTTGTACAGTTCTAAGTTAAGTTTCGTATCAAATTTCAGCGCCTACGTTGACAATCTGAATTAATATCAAATCCGATCAATGTCCTTTTGCATTGGACTGTCCTAATCTTAGCAAAGCAGATATCAAATCTCATGTTTTCCTTTCGCGTGACGTCTTTTAAATTATTTTTCGTAAATACTAAATTATTTTTCGTAAATATCAAGTTTCATTGACGTTGGCCTGGCGCAGTTCCAGGTTCAGTCAGTTGTGCCATACGTGATACACTATTGGGTGATCATGTCTCGAAAGAGACATGACTGACTGGGCAGAAGATTTTCCCGCAGTAGATTACCATTACTTTCAGCGGTAGACTGATTGCCAACCAAGGCTTAAAAAATCAGTCTCTCCTATTATTCAACCCATAGATTGAGGGAGAATCGATGCTTTATATTATATTAATAAGTAGTAATTAGTGGGGGATTAGTTTATTACTTCATAACAATAGAAAACTTATCTCCAAATTTATGCCCAATAGAATTTTTACTTATGTTTTCAATCAGCCAATTAAGTGCCATACGTGATGTACGCCTGGGCGATCATGTCTCGAAAAAGACATGATTGACTGGGCAGAAGATTTTCCCGCAGTAGGTTGCTATTACTTAGTAGACTGTGGTAGACTGATTGCCAACCAAGAATATAGAACCCAATCTGTCCTGTCCAATTTAACCCATAGTTGGGGAGAGAAGTGATGGATTAATACCTTCCTCAAGGGTATTTGCGCATAAGTAAATGCAACATTTATCACCTGAAGAAGACCGGAGCATACAACTGCGGAAACGTTGTGAATATAGCAATCAGGATGAAGATAATGGCCCTAATAATGTTAATATTTTAAACAGTTATACCTTATCTCAAAGATATAGACAGCACCCGGAAATTTTATAACAGATTACGAAAAAAACTTTTTAAAAATCATTTCACCCCAAGCGAATCAGGACCGCCACTAATGTACAGGGGGATACAATGACGAAAATCCTGGGCACAGTGGGTATTGAAGAAAGGATAAAAGTTGAACGGTATTCAAGAAATACATTTAAATTTCGCACCCGCTGTTCATCTCAATGTTCTTGAGAGACTCCAAAGGAGAATCAGTAATGTGATAGGTCCTGACTTGGCTACGCGACTCCAGCCACTTCCCTACCGACGGGATGTGGCTTCCCTCTGTCTGTTCCATAAATACTTTTATGGCTTCTTCTCCAAAACACTTATGTCACAGGTGCCCCTGCAACAGATATTTATTCGTGCAACCAGACTTGCAACTGGGTCCCATCCATTCACAGTTAGATCAACCAAATGCAGACGACAATTCTACGCCAGCAGCTTATTTTCTTGCACTTTCCGCCTGAGGAACGGCCTATGGTTTTTATTCTTGTTTTCCTGACGGCTACAATCTCCAGGAATTTAAATGCAATGTCAATACCCTTCTCTTAACCACTTGACTGTAGATCTTTCTACACCCCACCTGTATATCCTTTCCTTTCTTTCCACCTTTGCAACTATCGTCACACCTGTATTCCCATCCTTAACTGGTCCGTCGTTCTCTTTACTCTCCTCCTATCTGCACATCAGTGGCGTTACCGCCTTGCTCGGAGTGATACGGTTAAAAAAATGTAATCACTTCACTTCAAACAAGGTAGGAATACCACTAGTACGCAAGGGGTTACAGGGAGTGAAAGTGAGAGAAAATACTGAGTATAGGGAGGATTGTGGAATGGACAAAAGATGAAAGGGGTTCAAGAAGATAGAAGATGCCAACCTTTTAGTGCGCTTAAATTCATGCGGTCGGGTAGCAGGAAACATTCATCAAAGCAGTTAGCTATGAAAATATTTGTAGAAAATATATTAATGTCCTTTGGAGACACATAAATCGCTCTTTTCCTATTCTCAGCTTTCGGTTAAGTACGGCGGCGTAGATGGCGTCTGTTTTCGCAGGTATGATAGTAGACATTGCCCTGAATATTTCAGATCAAAATCTCGCTCGAGGTCAGTGAATAGTTAATCATTAAGATTGATTAGAGTATCTAATTTTGGCTGGCAACCTGTCTAGGAGATGAACATCTTTGAATTCAAAATAGTTATGAAGACAGTAAAAACTTATGCCACTATGTTCAGAAGAAGTCATTGCAATTCAGAGATAAGAAAGAAAAAGGAATCTACAGGAACCCTGGTTGCCTACGACCTTAAAGGAAACGGCAGGTTAAAAACATTTTTAACTTTTCACAAGTGGCAATTGGGAAATTAGCCGTTCTTTATAAGAAAACATTCGGCATTCATTCATCGAAAAGTAATCAATACTGTCCTTTGAAATTTACAAAATCTCTTAAGACTTGTCCAGAAAAATAGGTTGCTCAAGTCCAGTAGCTGTTTGCTCTCTTTCTACTATTCATGGGGGTTTCCTTCCTAACTTTTTGTTTGGTTATTCCAATTCGCTATGTTTCTTCAATCGTTAACGTATTGGCTAATGCTATCTGCAGCCTTCTTCAGTTAGGCAAAGAAATAATTTTAGATATTCTTTCTTTTTCTTTTTGTTTTTTTCTTTCTTACTTTTTCTTTTTTTTCTTATTTTTTCTTTCTGTTTTGCTTTCTTATTTTTTCTTTCTTATCTTTTCTTTCTTTCTTTGTCTTTCTGTTTTTTTCTTATTTTTTTCTTTCTGCTTTTCTTTCTTATTTTTTCTTTCTTATTTTTTTCTTTCTGTTTTTTTCTTTTTTCTTTTTTTCTTTCTTTCTTTTTTTCTGTTTTTTATTTCTTATTTTTTCTTTCTTTCTTTTTTCTTTCTTACTTTTTTTGTTTTTTCTTTCTTATTTTTTCTTTCTTATTTTTTTTCTGTTTTTTTCTTTCTTATTTTTTCTTTCTTTTTCTTTCTGTTTTTTCTTTCTTATTTTTCTTTCTTATTTTTTCCTTTTATCAGTTTTATTTTTCTTTTTCTTTACAGTTTCCGTAATTATTTCTTTTATTTTTCATTCATATTTTATTTCTTCTTTCATTATGTCTCATTTTCTCTTTTTCTTTCCTTTATATTTTCTTTCTCTCTTTCGTTTATAGTTATTCTTTCTTATTTTCTTTCATTTTTCATTTTCATTTCTTTCTTTATCTTTTTTGATTTTTCTTTCATTGTTCATTTTATTGTCTTTCTTTACGATTTTGTTTTTTCTTCTTTTCAGAATTTTATTTAGAAGTTAATATGCAGTGTAGCAGACAAAAAATAAACTACACTATCTTACCGAATCATGACAATGGACAGATATAGATCGAAAAGGAAGCTGTGGATAACTGTTATTAATTATGAGGGATAGATAAGACAAAAGTGAAAGAGAGAGAGAGAGAGAGAGAGAGAGAGAGGACTATATACAATAATGAGAGAAGGAGAAATAAATAGAGATTGAAAAGGAGAGTCTATTCACAGCAATAAGAGAAGAAGAGGTAAAGAGAAAGAGTTAAAGAGAGGAAGAGAGATAAAGAGAGTGGGAGGCTTATTCTTATAAGAGAGAGAGAAGTAAAGAAAAAGTGTAAAAAAGAAAAGAGAAGAAGAGAGAGAGAACTATTCATCGTAATAAGAGAGGGATAGATAAAGAGGAAATGTAAAAGAGAGAGGGATGTCTAGTCACAGTAATATGAGAAAGTAAAAAAGAGAAAGTGTAAAAGCGAGAACAGAGATAGAGAGAAAAAGAGAGAGCAAGAGAAAGGTCTCTTTCAGGTAGTAAGAGAAGGAGAGGTAAGAGAAAGTATAGAAGAGAGAAAAGAAGAGGAGTGAGAGAGATAGACAGAGGTTTATTCACAGTAAAATGAGATAGATAGGTATAGAGAAAGTGCGTGAGAGGGAGAAGTCCATTCACATTAATAAGATAAAAGTGCAAAAGAAAGAAGAGAGAGAGAGTGTGTGTGTGTGTGAGAGAGAGAGAGAGAGAGAGAGAGAGTGTGTGTGTGTGTGTGTGAGAGAGAGAGAGAGAGGAAGAGCGATAGATAGATAAATAGATAGAGAGAGAGATGTCTATTCAAGGGCACTGTATTCTATGGCGTGTCTCATGAGATGGGATCTAATAGCAATGTATAGAAATTGCATTTGACGCTTTATATATAGAGTTCGACAGATATTTTATCTGCAAATACTGAATTCAACAGAGCTTTATTGATTTTTATGCTATTTATTGATGATAAAAGAAGCTAATGTTTTTAAATAACACACGATGTGAATACTATATAGATACAAGAATAAGTAACTTGGCGTATTTGTGCGTGTGCATGTGAGTCAATGTACTAGAAGAATATTTCTCGAGAAGACATGCATCCAGAACCAGGTTAATTAGCAGCGTTTTGCATATATATATGTATGTATGTGTGTGTGTGTGTATCTATGTATGTATATATATCTTCATGTGTCTTATATATATATATATATATATATATATATATATATATATCCACCGACAGATCTGTTTCGCTGTATCACAGCTCATCAGTACGGTTAGACAGCCGATTACTTTTTACCCAGGATTGAAACCCGACCAAACTGGCGTCAGTCGACGATTCTAACTCTGAGCTATGGGCGCTCGGTAGAAGGAGGCAGATTTTTTAGCATGTATATTATCATTATACACGCCCAATAGCTGAGAGTGTTCTAATTCATTGCTGAATGAACAACGATGTATATATATATATATATATATATATATACTGTTAAAAAAAAAAAATATATATATATGCTTTCGGCTTACATGAGCCATCTTCAGAGGTGTTACAGGGACTTTAATATAAAGACATCCACCATCAAAGGTGATTTTATCTTGTGTTGGCATAAAACATTGCTATGCAACGATAACAGTCACCGAATAGCAGACGCAGTTCGTAAATTTGTAATGCGGTTCTATGACGTCACGTGAGTCGAAAGCTTAGAACAAGCATATGAAAAAATAAATTTATTTGTGTGATAAGAAGGGTTGTAAAATTTGCCCGTTGAAATGGCCATCCAAGATATGAAAATTTGAATTTCTATACGTAATAAATATTGGTTCTGTGAATAAATTAATTTGATTACAATGACCCATCTGGCTGGATCAGTGTTGCCCTCTAATATTTATAGGACCCCTTGAGATTTACCACCTAGGTGCTTTTTTTTCGAATTTATGACATTATATATTTTCCATTTTTAAACGAGTTATTTCACTACCCAGGTTTCTACCATGAGTGGTGCCTTCAGGCGATATTTAATAACTTTTAATAATAGGAAAATATTAAATATTAAAACAAGATTTTTAATAATTTCTAATAATTTTAATAAGGATTTTTAATAATTTTTAATAATAGGAAAATATTAAAAAGTTCTACAATATAATTGTATCGAACACGTTTTAATAAAAATGTGTACTGGTCTAACCCTATTATGACCAAAAACTAAGTATTAAGCAATCAATATATATATATATATTTTCTGACGGCTACAACTTCCAGGAATTTAAATGCAAGGTCAGTACTCCTCTCTTAACCACTTGACCCTAGTTCTTTCTTCACCACCCTGTCACTAGTTCTTTCTTCACCACCCTGTATATCCTTTCCTTTCTCTCCACCTCTGCAACTGTTATCGCACCTATATTCCCTCCCTTCTCTTCTTGCTCCTTTCTAACTGGTTCATCCCTCTCTTCATTCTCTTCTATCTAATTTTTACTCTTATGTAGCCCCTTGCACATCAGTGGCGCTACCGCCTTGCCCGGGGTGATATGATTAAATAATATATATATATATATATATTTGTGTGTGTATGTTGTGGGGAGTGATGTATAGCTATCTATGTACAATTATATAAATGTTCAGGTGTTTTACGGTATCGCTCGTTGATTGATCACTCTGGGAAAATGGTAGATTTTAAAAAAACCGTAGCTACTCACCGCTATTTATGCATTGTTCTTCAACAATGAATTGAACACTCTTGGCTACTGGCGTTTGTTTACAATAGTGTATATAACACGCAAAAATCCGATAGATTAGAGATAGAATCTCCGACTTATGGCAAGTCTTTTGGGTTTCAATCTCGGCTGGAAGCAATCGGATGTCTAGCCGTACTGATGAGCTGTGATACAGAGAAACAGGACCGTATGCAGATCTTTGTCTCTCTCCCCCCCCCCCCACACATATATATATATATATATATATATAAAGAAATTCACGTTTGTACATATACATCAGTCTGTCAGTTAAATGTCATAAGTGGTACTTTCGAGACATGACTGACTGGGCATAAGGTTATCCCGCAGTAGGATAGTTGAACCCAACTCGTCTCAATCCGTCCTGCTATTTAACCCATAGCTGAAGTGAGAAATCTTTGTAGCAGATAAGAAATTAATTAAAATTAACCTTTTTCTTCACTTTTACAAAAATTCACAACGATGTGTGAAATCTTGGCTTTCCCAAATAGAAAAAAGATTGACCATCTGCTTAAAAAAAAAAAAAAGTCGAAACCAGATTTTGCAAGTAGATGCTAAAATGATTTTTGATGAATTGCGAGACCAAAAGGACTTCGCGTGTAAGTGGGAAAATTTGAATACTTTAAAAGGCTCTGGTCAGTGTCAATCAGAGAGTCATTGGGAGCCGCGAGACAGACATCTAAAATGTAACTCAACTTCAAGCGACTCTGACATTGTCCTCTTTCTCTTTCTCCTTATCTCTTTCAACAATTACTACTACGAACATTTTGTACAAACTCTTGATGCCTTAACTTTCTAACATTAACTTCTACAACTTATGTTATTCCTCCTTTTAATAAATATTGTGGAGTTATTGTTGAAATAAATAACGAGAAGACTCGGAAACAGCGAAATAAATAATGTATTAACAAAAATACAGATAGTTGTTAAAGCTGAGTCGTATCTCCACTCAGCAGCAGGACAAATCAAGTTACAACCTTACTCTCTGAGTCTCTGGATCTGACTACCCGGAAGACAGAACCTGGTAACCGGACGTGACGTCGGGAATAGTCCATTAGTCAGTAGACTGAAAGTGGTGCCACCCTAACAATAATTTTCTATTTTAGCATTCAAAATGTATATTTTATTATTCAATTCTTCTAAACTAATCTACATATTCCAACCTGCCGACAACCAACCTTTTGATGATGAAAACCTTCTGATGATTATAACTCTGAATAAAACTTGTGAGCTGTAGGGAGTTCGGTTAAGTCTGACACAAGGCTGAATCAAAGAAATATTAACCAGCTCTCGACGCTATATCTTCATTCTCGTACTGAGAGTATTAGTAGTTTTATCGCCTTGAAATGAAAGAAGAAATTAATTAAATTTGTAAGTATTTTAACGAAAACGTCGTATAGACGCTTTTAAAAAGAGTCAGTTAAGTGTCATTAAGTGATACACGCTTGGGTGATCATGTCTCCTTCGATCCATGACAGAGTAGGCAGAAGAGTTTTCCGAAGTTGGTTGCTATTTTTCCCGCGGAAGACTGGTTGCCAACCAAGACGATAGAATTCAATTTGTCCTGCAATTCAATACTTTTATCAATATAAAAGTTATCAGTTAAATGCCATAGTTAAGTTTATCAGTGATACCCGCTTACTTGATCATGTCTCTTTCAATCCATGACCGACTAGGCAGAAGATTTTTCCTCGGTCGGTTGCTATGTCTTTCTGCAGTAGACTGGTTGCCAACCAAGGCTATAGAACCCGCTCTGTCCTGCTATTCAACCCATAGCTAGAGTTAGAAGGGATGGATTCATACCTTTCCCATGAGTATTTACGCATAAGTGAGTGCAAAGAATTCCCATTCTGAGTTGATATCCCTTACCCCACAACGCACAGTCTTTCTTATGGAGGTAAATGCTAGTCATTCCTAGTGATGAAGAAGAAGCGGCAGAAATGTTGCTCTACAGAAGCATGCTGAGGACCGAAACGTATGGGCAACGACGAATATTTTAGCGAATATAGAAACAAAAAGGACACATGGTTAAAATTAGGAAGGGACAGTTGAAATATCAAGAACTCATAATGAGGAAAGAGGGCTTGAAAAATTTGGCACTCACATGACAGAAAAAGTCAACGCATATCCTATTTAACGGGCTTGGGTAAATGGCTGGCAGATCAGGTATTAGGGGAAATACATTTTTACATAAAATTATAACATTTGTAACTATTTTAACGAACACGTCGATAATGTCAGTTAAGTGCTATACGTAATACACGCTTTGGGTGATCATGTCTCGGAAGAGACATGACTGACTGGGCAAAAGATTTTTTCCGCTGTAGGTCACCATTTCTTTCTGCAGTAGACTGTTTCCCAACCAAGTGCATAAAACCCTATCTGTATTGCTATTCAACCCATTTCTGGATGGAGAAGAGATGGATTAATACCTTTCCCAAGAGTATTTGCAGATAAGTGAATACAACGAATTCAACTGGAATTCGAACTCGGATCTCCGATTTACCATTCCGAGCCGATATCTATTACACTACAACGAACAGTCCTCTTTTATGGCGGTAAATGCTGCTCAATTCCAGTGATGAAGAAGAAGCGGTAGATATGTTGCTCTACAGAAGGATGTTTAGAATAACATTGCTCGAGCGTACGAGCAACGACGAATATTTTAAGGAAATTAGTGTTTCAAAGACTACGGAAAAACATTCGACAAAGTACGCCACAAAGAATTATTCAGCCACTGAGACATATTTGAGAAATACGTTAGAGTAATCAAGAATCTCTATTGGTAGTAAACCGCTTGCATACGGACAAGAAACAAGTTCAGCAGATATACAAAGATAGAAAGGGTTGCAAAACAAAAGCTGTGTTTTTTCACCGGACCTATTCAACTTATACAGCGAGACAATACTGAGAGGCCTATAAAACATGCCAGAATTCATCATTGGTGGCCACAATCTGAACAGTATAAGATACAGTGCTGATAGCAGACACGGAAAGGAAGCTACAAGACCTCCTTCAGAAGGTAACTGAAGAAAGCCAAAAGAAACATCTACAAATAAACTACAAGAAAACTGAATGCATTCGTTTAGGAACTAAATGAAAATTGGTGAGAGCCGGACAGATCTCTCGACTCGACATTTCTGACATGAGGTTCGAAAATGATTTTGCTGTAAAAAGAAAGTAAACGAAAGATATAAGGCACAAATGAAGAAAGAAAGAAAGAAACAACGAAAGAAAGAAACGAACAAAAAAATAAATAAACAAACGAACGAACGAACGAAAGAAAGAAAGAAAAAAGAAAGAAAGAAAAAAGAAAAAAGACTGAAAGAAAGAAACGAACAAAAAACAAACAAACGAACGAACGAAAGAAAGAAAGAAAGAAAAAAGAAAAACAGAATGAAAAAAAGAAACGAACAAAAAAGAAAGAAAGAAACAAAGAAAAAAGAATGAAAGAGACGAACAAAAAAGAAACGAACAATCAAACGAACGAAAGAAAGAAAGAAAGAAAAAAAAGAAAGAAACGAACAAACAAAAGAAAGAACCAACCAAACAAATGAACAAATAAAAGAAGAAGGAAAAGAAAAAAGAAAAAAGAAAGAAAGAAAGCAAGGAAAGAAGCAAGTAGAAGTATTTAAAGGTCTCTCATTCGACATTACTGACATGAGGTTCGAAAATGATTTTGCTGTAAAAAGAAAGAAAGAAAAACAAGCAAAAATGAGAGAAATAAACAAAAGAAAGAAAGAAAGAAAGAAAGAACGAACAAAAGAAAGAAAGAAAGAACGAACAAAAGAAAGAAAGAAAGAAAGTGTTGTGGATTCCGGAGGTTGAACCGCCAAGATAATGAACAACAAAAACCGGTATGGAGATAGAAAGTAGGTTATATTGAACGTAATATACAAACTGGAACGCGGGTTAGTCAATTCAGGAATACTATTAGTAGAAATAAATATATACAAATCTTGAAGTGAAATAGTATGTCCGGGTAACTTATTCTAGCTGAGTTGGGCTCAGAGCTAGTCTGGTCTCTGGGTAACTTCAGTATCTTTCGGAACTCTTCGATAACTGTAACGGATCTCTACGATTACTCTCCACTGTAAACTGCAACTACAACTGAGATTCCAGATCTTCCAACAGCTGTTCTCAATATGGCAAGATTATATATACACTCAGTCGAGTCCATAGTCATAATCGAAAGGGGGAGATCCCACAACAGTCAGTAAAAAGAGGAGCTCAGAAAACCAGGTACAGGCGGAGGATACTAAAATCAAGCAGGTGTGAAAATTTGAATACCTGGGAAATGATCTGACAGAAGACGAAAAGAGTGACAATGAGTTCCAAAGGCATGGAGAAGGATGCATTCCAGAAGCTGAGTAGAGTATTGTGAGTTAGAAAAAAATTGCTAGAAACAAATAAGAGAGTACTGGATTGCTATGTTATGTTTCATCTTCAATATTTTTTTTTAATCATTTCACCCCGAGCAAGTCAGAAACGCCACTGATGTGCAGGGGGTTACATAAATGTAAAAAGATTAATTAGAAAAGAGTGAGGAGTACAAACTAGTTAGAAAGGAACAATAGAAAGCTGAGAAAGCAGGTGCGATGACAGATACATAGGTGGAGAGAAAGGGAAGGTTATACAGGGGAGGGGAGAGAGCTAGAGTCCAGTGGTTAGTAGATGAGTATTGAGCTAATGCTGGAAATCTCCACAACGATGAAGGAGAGACTTTAAAGAATCAAAATGTGGTTGTACAGAAGAATGCTGAGGATACTATTGACTAAGTGAAAAGCGATGAGGTTTTGGAGAGGATGGAAATGAAAAGGACACTAATACTTAACATCAGGAAAAGACAGATGAAGTTCCTGAGACATGTTATACGGAAGAAGGGCTTAGAGAATCTGATGCTCACAAGGCAGATAGAGCGAAAGAAAGATAGGGGAAAGTAAGGCGTAACATAGTCGAGGGCTTTGAGCAATTGAATTTTAGAGCAGGGATTGGTTGGGGTAACAAGAGAAAGCGTGATAAGAGTTACTACGAATAGAGAGAAGGCCATGATCGCCTACGACCTGAAGGGACATGGCACATAGAAGGAGAAGAAGAAGAAGAAGACTGAAGGCAGCGTGGGAACATGACATTTACAAAGATTACACTAGAACAACTTAGGGCTGAAAATAAAGAAAGAGCGTGATATTTACAAAGATTACATTAGAACAACTTAGGGCTGAAAATAAAGAAAGATCGTGATATTTACAAAGATTACATTAGAACAACTTAGGGCTGAAAATAAAGAAAGAGCGTGATATTTACAAAGATTACATTAGAACAACTTAGGGCTGAAAATAAAGAAAGAGCGTGATATTTACAAAGATTACATTAGAACAACTTAGGGTTGAAAATAAAGAAAGAGCGTGATATTTACAAAGATTACATTAGAACAACTTAGGGCTGAAAATAAAGAAAGAGCGTGATATTTACAAAGATTACATTAGAACAACTTAGGGCTGAAAATAAAGAAAGAGCGTGATATTTACAAAGATTACATTAGAACAACTTAGGGCTGAAAATAAAGAAAGAGCGTGATATTTACAAAGATTATGAGGAGGTGAATATAACTGACTATGCTGAAAGAATAAGACAAAAAGAACACATGCTTAACATTAGGAAGAGGCAGTTGAAACTTCTGGGGCGAATAATGAGGAAAGAAAGCTTGGAAAATTTGTTACACACATGACAGTCAGTTAAGTGCCATACGTGATACATGCTTGGGCGATCATGCCTCGAAAGAGACATGACTGACTGGGCAGAAGATTATCCCGCAGTAGGTTGCCATTGCTTTCTGCGGTAGACTGGTTGCCTACCAAGGCTATAGAACCCAATCTGTTCTGTTATTTAACCCATAACTGGAAGGAAGAGACGGATTAATACCTTTCCCAAGGTATTTGCGCGTAAGTGAATGCAATGAAGTCAGCTGGAATTCGAACTCGGCTCCCCGATTTCTCGTTCCGAGCCAATATCCAATGCTCCACAACGACAGATTGAACAAAAAAGGGACATGAAAATAACGTATAACGAACTTAGCAAAGTTGATTAAATGGATGAATTAATTACAGGTCCGGTTCTCTTTGCGATCATTTTTTGTTTGTGCATTTTGCTGACAACGCAGTAAGCGTTTTATTTATTTCCTGACCAAAGACCTCAAGTAAAATAATTGTTTATCTCGTGGTGCGATATTTACTAAGAATTCTGCACGGAAAGTGTTAAGATTACGCCAAATCGAGGTGCCGAGACCGGCAAATATCACGAAATTCATGATTCACGCCAAAATGGCATGTTGACCTGTGGAAGGTCAAACCAGGACGATCGGGTCACGTTTCTCAAGAATGAGGAAATATAAAGTAAATATTTTCGTGCCATTTCAAAGGTCAGGGATTCTTTTTTGAAGGCAAGTAAATAGAAAATACTCCAAAAATAAACAAAAGAAGCATCGAAAATATTTTTAAAAGCAGTTTTACCAATTTTGACGTCAGTGCATTTATACAACTCAAGCCAATCATGAGCCATGACTCAACACCAACAAATACAAGAATTGAATTGTGAAAAAAATATTCTCAACCCAATCATTTTATCAAAATCTAAAGAGTATATTGTCGCTGTAGGAAGACACATTCTTCTTCTGTATTTTAAAATGTTCATTTGCACGAGCCTTTCACTTATTTTTGAATTTAAAAAAAATTCTTTTATATCTTTGGCTGAAGTATGTCAAAATGTGCGTTGTGGTGCAGTGGATATCGACTCGAATGAGAAATTGGTTAGCCGAGTTCGAATTCGAGTTGAATTCTTTGCATTTACTTACGCACAAACACGCTTGCGAAATGTATTAATCCGTTTCTTCCCTCCAGTTATGGGTTAAATCATAGGACAGATTGGGTTCTGTAGCCTTGGCTGGCAACCAGTCTACCTCAGAAAGCAATCGCAACCTACTGCGGGATAATCTTCTGCCCAGTTAGTCATGTCTCTTTCCAGACATGATCGCCTAAGCATGTATCACGTATGGAATTCAACTGACTGAAGTATGTCAACAAAAAGTAGCAGAGGTAATTTTTCAATTTCTGATGATTTTTTTAAGCGTAGCTTAGATGTGGGGCAAGACCGAATGTACTAGACACCCAGTGAGCATAGAACTCACTAATCAATCTTAATTATTTTAACTAGTCAAGCTTGTTAACCATTACACCACGTTAAGGTACCCAAAATTTTAAATTATTGAACACCACAAAATTCCCGTTTCTGCAAAAGAAAAAAAAATAAAAGAGATTCATGAATGTATTTCTATACTATATTTAACCCAATACAAGGCCTAAGAGCCGCTCAAAGTAGGGTTTTAACTGAATATGATTGTTATAAGAGAGTAATGCGAGTAAGTAAAAAGTGCATATTATGAGGCTATATCTAGACATTTATTGTTAACCCAAGACTTGAAGAATTAGTGTTCGGAGAGGGATTGTTTGATTAGTTTTTTACGGCTTATTAACCATTTGCCAAAAATATTTTTAGATCGTAAAACCTTTTCGGGGGAACATGATTAAAAACAAAAAAATAATTCTTGGGAAAAATTTGTCTGATTGGAACTTCCTTCTCGTCCAACTAATAAGAAGAGAATAACGAGACCAAAGATGTTTTTGCATTCATTCATTCATTCATTCATATCTATCTATCTATCTATCTATCTATCTATCTATCTATCTATCTATCAGGACTGTACATTATCTATCTATCTATCTATCTATCTATCTATCTATCTATCTATCTATCTATCTATCTCAATCTGTTCATATCTATCTATCTATCTATCTATCTATCTATCTATCTATCTATCTATCATTAGTATTATTCCATTTAACTTACTTTGCTTACTTCTTTTATCATATATTTTTCTTTCTTTCTTTCTTTCTTTCTTTCTTTCTTTCTTTCTTTCTTTCTTAATCTGCCTTATCTGATCCCCTACTAGAAGTATTGGGAACACTAGTGACACACTCTTCAGTGTCTCACTGGGGCCCCTGTTATGACTCATCTGATCCCGTAATTCTGAGTCACGGCACTTTTCTTTAACAGTATTTTAAAGTACATAGTTGTCCTAAAATGTCTATTTCGGTTTTTAAATATAAAACACAGAAAGACCATTTTGGTTTACGATTGTTTTGTTTACAAAACGAAGGAGAAAGTGGGTAGGGCGGGAGGAAAAGTACGACAAAGATAAAAAAGAAAAAGAAAAAATAGAGAAATAAAAAGAGAGAAAAAATTATAAAAAAAGAAGAAAGAAATACAAAGAAGAAAGAAATACAAAGAAAGAAAGAAACAAAGAAAGAAAGAAATAGAACAAATATAAAGAAAAGAAGGAAAAGAAAAAGAACGCAAAGGAAAAACACAAAGGAAGAAGGAAAAGAGTAATTAACAAAATAATCAATCAAATAAAATAAATTCAAAATAATTTGGAATAATTACATTGAATAAATAGCCAAATCCACTGCTAGGAAGGCTGGGTCACTGCGTCGGGTCAGGAGGCTTTTCCCGCCTGAATCCATCTTGCACGTATACAAATCAACCATCCGTCCGTGCATGGAATAATGTAGCCATATCTGGTCAGGTGCCGCTGCTGTTCGTCTCCAGAGGAGAATCTGTAATGTGATATGTCTCGACCTGGCAGCACGACTCTAACCACTTTCTCATCGTCGTGATGTGGCTTCCCTCTGTCTCTTCTATAAATATTTTCATGACTTCTGCTCTGACGAATTTAGGTCACTGGTTCCCCTTCCACAAGAATTTACCCGATAATTCTATTCCAACAGCTTCTTTTCTCGCGTTTCCCGCCCGTTGAACTCCCTTCCATATATTTGCTTTCCTGACGGCTATAACCTTCAGGAGTTTAAATGCAAAGTCAATTCCCATCTCTTATTCACTTAATTCCAGCACTTTCTATATCACCCCGTGTATCTTGTTACTTTTTTCTTTAGAAAAAGAGAAAAGAAAAAGATGAAGATAAAAAGAACGTAAGAAAAAAAACAGAAAAATACAAAAAAAGGTTGACAGCAAGAAAGAAAAAAAGAAAAAAGAAAGAAAGAAAATAGTTTATCTAAACTTATATAATAAATGGAACTTTGTCTGTGTGTGTGTCCGTTAATATAGACTCCAAAACGGCTGAACCGATTTTCTTGAAAATTTACACAGTAATACTATAAGCGTCTGCGAGTGTTCTTAGCTAGGTTTTGTGTCGAGGTACCCCCGATAAATATCGAAAACCGATAATCGAAAAAATCGGGTTATAGAAGGAGTGGTCCGATTTTAATCAAATTTGATACACTCATAGACAAAAACATAAGAAACGATATTCAGAAGTTTCAAGCATTCAGTTCTTACAATAGTGCAGAAAATCGATAATATATATAAATATATATATAAAGCAAGATTTTTGTGTGTGTGTCTGTTTATCTGCCTGTATGTCTGTATTTTTTCAGCCCTTTTATTTTATTTTTTGCTTCGGGTTTGACTCTAAGTAGGTATAATTGTAGTTTTTAGTCTCAGCCATGATACCATTTACTCAGAGGACTTATTTAGCCTTCAAAATTCAGTTTACGACGAAAAAACTTATTTGATATCGATACCAGGAAATCAAAATTTGACTTACATCCATTCATTTTTCTTTCAGTCTACGGTTTTGCTTTAACTGGAAACAACTATTGCTTTTTAGTCTTTCGTGCCAACGTCCAAATAATTTGAGCTCCAGGGCCATGGATTAGTTTTAAAGCTTTCATTACACCCGGGCAACGCCGGGCTATACTGCTAGTCAATACATAGATCGGAGAAAAAAGAAAACAAATAAATATAAATAGTAAACAAAAAAAAAAAAATAAGAAGTTATAAGAACAGAAACTTCGTTTTTCTTTTTTCTTCAGGATTAAACTTCACGAGAAAAGTCATGAAATTTGAGCAGATATGTTTGAAACATATGCAAATCAGATTGGCCAAATCTATGCAAATCAAACAGATTGTAACTCCTTTTCCTCCTCCTCCTCATCATCATCACTCGATTTTTTAGCAAAAGAAATGACTTACATTCCAAACAGATACGCACGTTTCTTACATTGATGTGTGCGTGATTTATTGCAATTTTCCGAGCACTGCTGATCGAACTCATTACCGAGCGGCAATGGTCAACCATTTCTCTACTTTGTGGCCCGCCTGTATGTTCTCTTGCTTCACTAATCATTGAATTTCAGTTGTCAACGTAGGACGCTGACGAGAGCAATGCGCCATTTGATCTCTTGCTGATGGTAGAACTCTTAACGTTAAGCCATCGAGCCATTGGTCTACAAACGTGATAACCATGCTGTTGAGTATAAAAAGACAGGAAGAATTTTAAGTGGTGCATGTCATTCAAATAAGAGAGATTAGACGATGACATTTTGAAAGGTACAGATGTATACAGCAATTCGCAAGAAGCCTAGTAATATTTGTCTATATCCAACGTTCATTTATATATATATATATATATATATATATATATATATATATATATATATTGTGTGTATTTAGGCAGCATTTTTTCATTGATGCATGTTTCATTAAATAATATAGACAAGTTTTGTAGATTTATTTTATCAATTTATCAATATTGTGATTTTCTTTCCTCTTTCAACGATAATGCTATTAAGCTTATCAGACGATATGAAAAAATTTACAGAAAAAATTGACAAAACTTGTCTATATTATTTAAGGAAACATGCATCAATATATATATATATATATATATATATGTGCATTAGTCATCCACATACAAGCCTGTTTCGCTGTTATATATATATATATATATATAGGTAGAGTTGTCAGTCCGTAAACGCTGAGGATTATCCAACAAGATTTCCTTAATATAAATTATTAATAGGTAATAGACGCCTAAAGTCAGGGGAATCGGTTTTTTTCAGAGGTCATGCCATCTAAGACGGTCAAAATAACTTCAAACGGATACTACCCATATTTGGAACTGGACTCTATCTCTCTTCTTTCCTTCCTCCTTCCCTTTACATTTATTGTCATTTATTTAATTGTTTGTAATCTTATGTTATTATTATTATTATTATTATTATTATTATTATTATTATTATTATGTTCCCTCTTCATTTTAAGAAAACGTTCATTCCAGCAGAAATTTTATGCCAGATGGAGAAAATATTGTAAAAGAGTCTGATGATATGAGCTACTTAAGCTCATTGAAATGAACTATAGTTTCTAACTAATATGATGTGTTGTGTTTTCCTTTATAAACTATATATATATATATATATATATTTTAATCATATCACACCGAGCAAGGCGGTAACGCTACTGATGTGCAGGGGGATACATAAAAGTGAAAAAATTGGAAAAAAGAAAGCCGGAAACCACATCCTAAACAGGGAACAAGGGATGAGCCTCTACACCTGTTCAATAGACATGAATGGAGTGTGAACTGGGCGTTAGTTTAGTCTATCTACTCCAATTGAAAAAAAATAAAAATAAAAAGGAAACAGTGAGAAGATTGGAAAAAAGAAAGCCGGAAACCACATCCTAAACTAGGAACAAGGGATGAGCCTCTACACCTGTTCAATAGACATGGGTGGAGTGTGAACCGGGCGATAGTCTAGTCTATCTACTCCAATTGAAAAAAAGAAAAAGAAAAAAGAAAAAGAAAACAGTGAGAAGATTGGAAAAAAGAAAGCCGGAAACCACATCCTAAACAGGGAACAAGGGTATATATATATATATATATATATATATATATATATATATGGTTTCCAGAACAAAATAAAGTTACTAAATGAAAGATCAGAAGTGATGTTCAGACGTAACTACACCTATAAATACATCTCAGGATCATACAAACCTGAATGAATGTGTTTTAAGATCCTTAATTAATTCTTCCATAATTTAAAATTTTTCGATTATTTAAAAATTTCAGTTGCGCGTTCGTAAAAATCCTTATTTGTACGTTTGAAAAACGTTGGAAAATCAGCTATAGATCGCCTGATGATACCGAAACGGTGGAACCTAATTTGCGCAAATAACTCATTTCAAAATGAAAAATATTCAAAACATCTACAATATAAATCTATTAAGCACTTTTTGATACAACTGGGTACTGGTCTATAATTTAATTGTGACGACAAACTAATTATATATATATATTATTCATCCTCATAGAAGCCTGCTTAAGTTGTATCACAGATCAGAGTGTGAATAGACATCCACTTGCTTCCAACCGGGGTCGAAACTCGAAATTGGTATTAGTCGGAGTGCCCTAAGCCATCCACACATGGAATGAGAGAAGGGAAATTTTAGCGTTTTATATATATGCGGTGTATACACACGCCATCCACCGGGAGAACTAAATTCATTACTGAAGAGTAATATTTGCTGCCTAAACACACACACACACACACACACACACACACACACACACACACACATATATATATATATATATATATATAAACATACATATATATATATTTATGTTTGTGTATTTAGGCAGCATATTCTTTTTTTTCATGTCAGATTAAATGAATTGCAAATATTGAGTTTGTTTATTCTTAATAAAATCCGTTAATACTCAGGGATAATCTTTCGCGTATTATAATTGAAAGATGTAAAAAATGCGCTGTAACTTTGACAGATGATTTTATTATCCATTTCTCGATCTTTCAATTTTAATACGCGAAAGATTATCCGTGAGTACGAACGGATTTTATTAAGAAATAAGCAGACACAATGTTTGTAATTTATATATATATATATATATATATATATATATATATATATATATAACGTACAAATACCGTTGGAAAAGGCATGAATTCACCTTTTCTCCCCCCAGCTATGGATCAATTAGTAAGACTATCATTAATCTATTATTATCTCCAAGAAAAATATTCTAACTATTTAAAAAGATTTTCTGGATTGAAATAGCCTGAAAAGGGTTTATAAGCCGTAAAAACTCAATTCAATACGTTGGAGATTATGGCTCTATACTAGAGATATTTTGTTTATAATCTGTTTATTGGCACGCGTCATTGGGAAAGATAGTGAAGTAGTTTCTCCACAGTTTTGAATTCAGAGCAGCCGCTGATTGGCTGCCGTCGAATGCAATAGAGCTATGTGTAAATCAATATTCCACGACTGTAACTTTGTCCATAACTAGAATAAATTTAATAAATCTTAGAATGTCCAACCGTAGTGCAACCTTTAGCAAGCTCGTCTTCTATACGAAATCATTCGTGGCGTGTGGTCTTTTCTCAACCAAAGTTAAAGTTATTTTATAATTATTTCATTGATTTATAAGTAATTTATTTTTTTCTGAACTAACTGTAATGACAAATGCCTTACCAGATTTCGAACTACTACCAGTCGCGATGAACGGATGTCTTCTCGGGGAGGCACCGTACCTCAAGGGAATATTGAGCCTCAAACTCACACCCAACCTCGGGGAATTCTTATATACGATCCATCGCTAATGTGCAGAAGATTTTCCCACAGTAGATTGCCATTACTTTCTGCGGTAGACTGGTAACCAAAGCTATAGAACGTCCGGAGGTATCTGTCAATCACAGCCGGCTTTTAAGCCGGTTGTCACTTTTGTTGATTTTGTCTACGGTCGGATGTATCTGTCAATCACAGCCGGCCTGTCCTATCGCCTTTTAAGCCGGTTATCACTTTTCTTGCCTTTATCTACGGCCGGGTGTATCTGTCAGTTACAGCCGGCCTGGACTGGGCTTTCGGCTTTTAAGCAGATTGTCATTTTTGTTTCTTTATCTACGACCAGATGTATCTTTCGATCACACTCGGCCTGACCCATCGCTTTTTAAGCCGGTTGTGACTTTTGTTGTCTTTACCTACGACCGGGCGTAACTGTCAATCACAGCCGGTCTTGCCTATCACCTTTTAAGCCGGTTGTCACTTTTGTTGTCTTTGTCTACGACCACATGTATCTGTCAATTACATTCGACATTCAAGGTAATATATTCATCATTTCACATAGCCTCATAGAAAAAATCACAAGCCATCAAGTGAACATGGTGGTCATTTCAACAGCACATTGTTATGATGAAAGGCATGCCCTACCCATCGTCTTGGTAGATTCTCATTCAGATAAGTCTGCAAGACAAATGAATTTTTTTACATTTTTAAAATTTAAGATAATTTGGACGCTTTTATTGGACTAAAGATTGATGTCAGTTTTGTGGAGGACGCCGTAGATAAATGAATAAAATTTAATTGTACTTTTTTAAGAATAACGTTGATAAACCAACGGAAATTATTTATGACAACCTAATATATACTCAGTCAGTTAATATATATATACACGGATGTGCGTTTTGGTGCAGTGGTTATCGGCTCGGAACGAAAAATCGGTGAAGCGAGTTTGAATTCCAGTGGAAATCCTGCATTCACTTACGCGCAAATACTCTTGGGAAAGGTATTAATCCGTCTCGTACTCCAGTTATGGGTTAAATAACCGGACAGATTGGGTTCTATAGCCTTAGCTGGCAACCAGACTACCGCAGAAAGTAATGGCAACCTACTGCGAGATAATCTTCTGCCCAGTCATTCATGTCTCTTTCGAGACATGATCGCCCGACTAACTGAATATAACAGTTGAAAACACGATTAAGACTTCTGCTGGGCATAAAGTTGGGGATCACTTTTATGTCGTTATGAAGTAATAAACTGATCATCTTCTCCTCCTCTAACTATGAGTCAAATAACAGGACAGATTGGGTTCTATAGCCTTGGCTGGCAACCAGTCTAGCACAGAAAGTAATGGCAACCAGTCTAGCACAGAAAGTAATGGCAACTTACTGCGGGATAATGTTTTGCCCAGTCAGTCATGTCTCTTTCGAGACATGATCGCCTAAGCGTGTATTACGTATGGCATTTAACTGACTGATTGAATATATACTAGGAAGAAACATATTCGCATGTAAAAAAAACAAACAAAAAAACAAAATGCAGCTCGTGACTACAAGAAACTCATTTTGGAAAAATCTCCCCAAAATAAAACTTTATTATTCTTGTTAGCCTTGTGATTTGTTTTTCATACAGATTGTTAATATTTACTAAGCTTAGCCACTTTTTGGCTGAAGGTCACATAATATTGTTTCTCTTGTCAATATTGTTAATAAAATATTAACATGTTGATATGGGCAATAATATGAGTAGGAAACTTGTATAAGTATTTCTGCTACAACTACAGTACTGTCCCTATTATTATTTAGTGTTTACTTTCTATTGATTATGTAAAAAGTACAAAGAGGCTATTCTTTCGTTTGAAATGTTCGTCACGTTTTTGTCCGTTTGCCATCGTGACGTTCAACTTGAATTTGTTCGAGTCAGAGACAAGGCAAAAATCGAATGCTACAACATTATTATTTGAATCGATAAACCATAAAACTCATGAAATAAGCATTTTTTTTTTTACTGTTAGGTGGTATTATTACTTTAGTTTCTGTAAAAACATTTGTTTCGTGTTTGTTTTTTGACGGTTTATCAACACTTTTGGCGTTATTTAAAAAAACGAAACATATTTTGAATTATAAAAATAATATTTACTAGCAGTATAGCCCGGCGTTGCTCGGGTGTAATGAAAGATTTAAAACTAATCCATGGTCCTGAAGCTCAGACTCTTTGGATGTTGGCACGAAAGACTAAAAAGCAATAGTTGTTTCCAGTTAAACTGAAAAGTTAAACTTGTAGACTGAAAGAAAAATGAATGGATGTAAGTCAAATTTTTGATATCCTGGTATCGATATCAAATAAGTTTTTTTCGTCATAAACTGAATTTTGAAGGCTAAATAAGTCCTCTGAGTAAATGGTATCATGGCTGAGACAAAGAACTACAATTATATCTGCTTAGAGCCAAACCCGAAGAAAAACTTAAATAAAAGGGCTGAGAAAATACAAACATACAGACAGATAAACAGACACACACACACAAGCATCTTGTATTTTATTTATATATATATATTATCGATTTTCTGCACTATTGTAAGAACTGCAACCTTGAAACTTCTGAATATTGTTTCTTATGTCTTTGTCTATGAGTGTATCAAATTTGATTAAAATCAGACCACTCCTTCTATAACCCGATTTTTTCGATTATCGATATTTATCGGGGGTACCTCGGCACAAAACCTAGCTAAGAACACTCACAGACGCTTATAGTACAACTGTATATTTTCAAGATAATCAGTTTAGCCGTTTCAGAGTCTATAGGTAGCGGACAGACACACAGGCACACACACAGGCACACACACACACACAGGCACACACAGACACACACACACACACACACACACACACACACACACACACACACACACACACACACAGATAAAGTTCCATTTATAAATAAGTTTAGATTAGATTTGCAAGATCTTATAACCCACTTTCTAGCTGTTATAAGATAAAGTCTTGCTTAGGCAATCGCCGTGGCATCTGTAGAAATACTTTGAAGTCGCATCGAGGAATCTATATCGAGAACCCAATTATCACTTGGAATATCTAAACTTATTTATAAATGGAACTTTGTCTGTGTGTGTGTGTCTGTGTATGTGTGTCCGTTACCTATAGACTCCGAAACGGCTGAACCGATTTTCTTGAAAATTTACAAACACAGATAAGACAGAACAACAATAATCAGAAAGAGATGTGATGTTGTTAAGTTGTTAGAGTCGCATAGACTACAGTCCGATAACAATCGTCAGTGCCACTCCGAATTGCTTACAACCTCCCTACGTTGGCAGAGGCCAAGGTAAATGCAGGACAAGACCAATCCAGTCATTTAAATGCCATACGTGATACGGAAGGAGAAATCGGGGAGCCAAGTTCGAATTTCAGTTGAATTCATTGCATTCACTTACGCGCAAATACCCTTGGGAAATGCATTAATCCGTCTCTTCCCTCCAGTTATGGGTTAAATAATAGGACAAATTGGGTTCTATAGCCTTGGCTGGCAACCAGTCTACCGCAGAAAGCAATGGCAATCTACTGCGGAATAATCTTTGGCGCAGTCAGTCATCTCTCTTTCGAGACATGATCGCCCAAGCGTGTATCACGTATGGCACTTAACTGACTGACTGAATAAAAAGTTGGAATCATGATTAAAGCTTCTACTGGGCATAAAGTGAGGGATCTGTTTTATATTGTTATGAAGTAATAAACTGATCCCCCATTATTTACTAAATATGATACATCTCTTCCCCCTCCAGCTATGAGTCAAATAACAGGACAGATTGGGTTCTATAGCCTTGGTTGGCAACCAGTCTACCGCAGAAAGCAACGGCAATCTACTGTGGGATAATCTTCTGCCCAGTCAGTCATGTCTCTTTCGAGACATGATCGCCCATGCGTGTATCACGTATGACACTTAACTGACCTAACTGACTGATACACTTTCTACAAAAGTTAGCAAAAGAAAGTGAAAGGAAAGAGTTAAGAATAAACCTCAGTAAAACTGAATGCCTGGCCATCAGCAAAAAGAAGAGACCAATATGCCAACTACAAGTTGGAGAATCTAAAATAAAACAAGTAAAAAAAATTCAAATACTTGGGAAATGTTTTGACAGAGGATGGAAAATGCGATACGGAGATCCAAAGACGCATTTCAGAAGTTAGCCCGAGCACTGAAAGAGAGGAAAATCTCATTAGAAACAAAGAAAACAAAGAAAACAGTGCTGAATTGCTACGTGATATCCATCCTCCTCTATGAAAGTGAATGCTAGACGATCTCATCAAAGATGAAGGGGAGGCTTCAGGCAGCAGAAATGTGGTTTTACAGAAGGATGCCGAGGATACCATGGACAGAGCACGTGTGCAACGATGGAAAGAACGCACATGAAAAGAAAACTGATAACAAATATCAGGAAGAGACAAATGAGGGTCCTGGAACACGTAATGAGGAAGGAATGCCTGGAGAACTTGATACTCACTGGTCGGATAAATGAAAGAAGATGCATCGCGAGACCTACTTGTTCGGTCTCAGCAAATGTTTGACGGAGCGGGGCTTGGGAGAAATACCAAGAGAAAAATTATTGAGAGCAGAGCCAAGTGAAAGTCCATGATCGCCTACGTCCTGAAGGGACAGGGCACATGAAGAAGAAGATGCATAGTTTCTCATAAGAGATTTTATTCTTGAATTTCCCGGATGCCCTCTATAAAATTCATTAAATATACGTTTTATAATATTTTTTTAATCTTATCACTCCGAGTAAGGCGGTAACGCCACTGTTGTGCAGGGGGCTACATAAGAGTAAAAAGATTAAGAGGCTACATAAAAGTAAAAGGATTAGATAGGAGGAGAGTGACAATTCTTTGTGCGAGCATCGATAATTCGTCACATAGTGACATAGTGACGTCACATAGTGACATAGTGACGTCACATAGTGACATAGTGACATTCAAGTATTGGTTGCGTTCTTTGAGCCTTTAATTATTTTTTTATTTCCGAAAATAAACACAATAGTCTTTTTCTTTGATTTTTTCATAGTGACGAGTAATTCACGCACGACTTTTCGTAATATATTTTTATTTTCACTTTTAATCCTGCAATGGCAGTGTCCTCAAACGTTTCAGTATTTTTGGTACCAAGCATGATAGCCCATCAGCATGTTTTAATTTTTCGATGCTTGGTATTACATTTTAATACCGTGATTTAATAATATGTTACCCTAGCGTTGTAATGTCAGTCAGTTAAGCGCCATACGCGAAACACGCTTGGGCGATCATGTCTCGAAAGAGACATGACTGACTGAGCAGAAGATTATCCCGCAGTTGTTTGCCATTGCTTTCTGCGGTAGATTGGTTGCCAGCCAAGGCTACAGAACCCAATCTGTAATGCTATTTAACCCATAACTGGAAGGAAGAGACGGATTAATACCTTTCCCAAGGGTATTTGCGTGTAAGTGAATGTAATGAATTCAACTGGAATTCGAACTCGGCTCCCCGATTTCTCGCTCCGAGCCGATATTCACTGCACCACAACGCACATCCTGGTAATGTATTTGTTGTGATGTCTTCGCTTCAAATGCAGCATTTTCTTTTTTCGAACCATAAACTGATAATAAATATTTGTGGCCTGTTTGTAAACGAAAATTTCTTCAGTGTATAAATCTGAAATTTTTCACTCCAGATATTATTGCTAATGCCTCTTTTTCGAACTGGCTGTAGTTTCTTTCTGTTGGAGTAGCGAACGCGAAGCATGTGCGACTGTGTTCATATTACCGTCGTCATTATTTGTGTAAAATCAATGCTCCTATACCATAATCCCTATCATCTAAAGATAGGACGAAAGAACAGCCTCTAAAAATCGATGGTCAATCCTAACGAAAATCTTGGACTGATGTCATTTGATCAGCGCGGCTTCACTGTCGATTTGCTCGATATCAAGAGTACCAAACGAAGTTTGTCCTGTATAGCCCCGCTCTTCACAGCACAAGTCTGTTGGAAACAAATTAGATTATAGAGGACAGCCTGCAAACGGCTACCTAAGATCTTGACGAAAATCATTAATTCTTTGTTTAGCACCATTAAAGCCTAATAGTTACTTATCCTATCCCACTGTTCTTTTCCTTGAGTAGCAACTGATTACACTCTTGGTGAATTGTTAAGGTATAGACCCCTGTTTTATCCAGTTGTAAATCCGTTCCTGCAAGGGAACAAGGACGGGCGAATGCCTCAAGTACAGTTTATAAGTTTGAACATCTAATCCCGAAGATTTGTCCCGGTCAACTGTTATGGTGTCCTATCCATAGGAATAGACTCTTCCTCCGTCAGTATAATATTACCTACGTGACTTCCGGGGACGCAGCTGTGAGGCAGTCGTGTGACGCAGTCTAGAGGCAGTCAAAACGCACTGTAACTATAGCGTTCTGACTTACACTTCTATTTGCTGACTACTAACATTTTACTTTGTATATATGTTTTCGTTATTCTAATACACTTGTTTAAACTTACCTTTCTGTTTCCGTGTGTTTCTTTCTGGTCCAATAGGCCACAACATCTTGGCGACGAAGATTTCACCACATATCCAACCAACTTCAGCGCTTCTCAGGTTTCTGACTCTGTAATGGGATAATCGGTCTTTGTTCTTTTTACCTATTTGCATGGGTCTTTGTTCATTAGAAAAACAGCCAACAATATTTGACTGGTAGTGGTGAGATTCGAAGAGACTGGTGCCGAAAACCAGTGCCTTAGCCCGCACGGGCACTCTGCTATGGACATGCTACGAGCGTTGACAATTCCATTTAATTGTATGAGCCATTATACATGATAAGACTAGCAAACTAATTATGATTGGTAGAAGTGGGATTCAAACTCAACCTGGGCCGCTGAGACACTCAATCATGTTCATGCTGAAGGCACTTCCTTTTCCATTTGCGTTTATGAATCTCTGCTCTGGCAGAGGGAAGATTTGAACCAATTGCCACCGAAGAGACTGCCACTTTAAGCCATCGACTTAGTCAGCTCAGCCGATTTACTGTGTTTATCCCGCAAGCATATCTCTTTGCATTTACACATAAGAGTCTCTGCTCAGTTAAGTGCCATACGTGATACACGCTTGGGTGATCATGTCTCTTTCGAGACATGATTGACTGGGCAGAATATTATCCAGCAGTAGGTTGCCATTGCTTTCTGCGGTAGACTGGTTGCCAGCCAAGGCTATAGAACCCAGTATATCCTATTATTTAACCCATAACTGGAGGGAAGAGACGGATTAATGCATTTCCCAAGGGTATTTGCGCGTAAGAAAATGCAAGGAATTTAACTGGAATTCGAACTCAGCTCCTCGATTTCTCGTTCCGAGCCGATATCCACTGCACCACGACGGATATCCAAAAAATTAACCAGCAACATATGATTTGTAGAGGAGGGATTCGAAACCACACCTGCGAAGAGACTGGTATTTTAAACCAGTTTTTCAGACCACTCTGCCAATCTGCCATACATATATGTCATCTCTTCCGAATTTTTCTTTAAAATTCTGGTGACTGCATTGTCATTTGTTTCCCACGACAGATGCCACCAAAGTACATGGTCTTTTTTTTAATCGTATCACCCCGAGCAAGGCGGTAATGCCACTGATGTGCAGGGGGCTACATAAGAGTAAAAAATTAATTAGTGAAGAGAAAGACGAACCAGTTAGAAAGGAGCAATAGAAAGCTAAGAATGCAGGTGTGATGACAGTTTCAAAGGTGGAGAGAAAGGAAAGGATATACGGGGTAGGGAAAGAACTAGAGTCAAGTGGTTAATAGATGAGTATTGACATTGCATTTAAATTCCTGGAGGTTGTAGCCGTCAGGAAAGCAAGAGTATGGAAGCGAGTTCCATAGGCGGGAAGTGCGAGATAAAAAGCTGTAGGAGTAGAATTGTCGTCTGCATTTGGTTAATCTAACTGTGAATGGGTGGGACCTGGTTCCCAATCTGGTTGCACGAGTAAACACCTGTTGAGGAGGCACCAGTGACTTAAGTTCGTCCGAGCAGAAGCCATGAAAATATTTATAGAACAGACAAAGGGAGGTCACATCTCGTCGGTGGGGAAGTGGCTGTAGTCGAGCCGCCAAGTCGGTACCTATCACATCACTGATTCTCCTTTGGAGCCTGTCGAGAACACTGAGATGAACAGTAAGGGCGCCTGACCATATATGGCAGCAGTATTCCATGCACAGACGAATAGTTGATTTGTATATATGCAGGATGGATTCAGGCGGGAACATATCATGTTGAAACATCACTTGCCATACAATCACCAAAGTTAAGCAACGTCGACATTGTCAGTACATAAATGAGTGACCGCTTAGGAACAACAGTTTCGTTAAGTTTGTATGTGCAGATGGCGTAATAGATAATGGTCAGAATTTTTAATTGGAGAAAAGAGTTCCAGTTCCAGTTGGATTCGTTATTTTCACTTCCGTGCAAATACAATTTAAAAAATGTATGCATCCCAATTCATGGTGGAACCGGGAAAATCTGCAATTAAGAGATAGTTCCGTTCAGCTTAAATCCCCTAATTTCCCGATCGGATATCTTGCTGCCGGATGTAATTTATCGTCAAACCCAGAACCACGCTGTCAAAATGAAATCATACGTCATGATACAGTAGTGATGCTACATCTGGGCTGGTGCTACCCTGTCTAACTTTGGCAGTGTTCGAAAGCAATAACGCGGCCTTTTAGGTGATGACATATTCTCCACCTTTCAACATTACAAACGCATGACCACATGTCACTCGGCAATGTTTCTTTCGTTTATTTTTTTACTCATATATAAATATAGATTCAGGCGTTGATATAATTATTCATGGGTATAAATTCACAATGCCTGGGACACTCAAACATATATATTTAGAACATATACCCACATGTATGCATTAAGTAGGAATGCTCATTTGAAACATAAGAAATTAGTTAATTAGATGTCTTATTATTGCTTAATTACATAACTGACGTCTCTCTCTCTCTCTCTCTCTCTCTCTCTCTATATATATATATATATATATATATATAAATTAATTAACTGTAAACTCATTAATCAAATCCGAAATTTCTGAAGCCAAAATAAGCACGGGGAAATCTGCCATCACAGATGTTCAGACCCGTAACAACTCGTGAGTGGATGTGTATGCAATCATTTGCATTTCAATCATCGTATGCTTTCACGCACACACACACACACACACACACACACACACACACACACACACACACACACACACACACACAAACATACAAAAAAACGCAGCCACACGCAGAGTGCACACGCGCATGCACACACACAAAAGTCCGAAGCATTGTTATGACAAAACTATTTACTCCTGTAGATTTATAAATTTGTTCGGGGTCAACGGCCATTTGACAACAACGGTGTCGATTCGAATTCATAGTTATGCATGACGATGATGATAGAACTAATGATGATGTTGGGATAGATAAAAGATAATGATGATGATGATGGTTGGAATGATGATGATGATGGCACTGATGATAATGAGACTGATGATAACGATGACAGTTGGAATAATAATGATGATAATGATGATAATGACTGGAATGATGATAATGATGATTTTGATGATGTGACTGATGATGATGATGATGATGATGATGATGAGACTCATGACATTGTTGATAATGATGTGACTGATGATGATGATGGTGATGGTGCTAATGATAATGACGCTGATGATGCTGATGATTTTAAAAATAATGAACCTGATGATGATCATGATGATGATGATAGGACACATGATGATCATGATGATGGTGATGGCACTAGTAACCGTGGAACTCATGATGATGTTGATTTGATGATGATGGGACTGTTGCTGCTGCTGCTGATGCTGATGATGATGATGATAATGATATCGATTTCATAACATCATTTCCTATTTTACCTGGCTCTTTTATTATAGCATTTACATCATTCAAACTATTGTCCTCATCTTTGTTGCCATTTGTACGACGTTTCGGCTGTTGTACGCTCCGACCTTCTTCAGGTGCTAGAAATTTAGAACTGAACTCTTTATTACAATCACTGGGGATATGAACTACATTCATTGCCTAATGACTCTTCTTGAAGTCATGAATTATCTCCCTCTAACACTGTAAGTTACTTGTTCACCACTGATGTAGCCTGGTATTGAACTCACAGACACATGGCCCAGTGGATATATGGCAAGAAAAATGAGAACAATAGTCCGAATAATCCACCGCTTTTCTCCTCACAAATATGGATTATTATTTTAAAAGAACTAATACTTGCAACTTGCAAAGGGTTAAAAAACGCGGTAACAAAACGAATCATTCAGTTTTGTTGTGACTCTGAGAAGAAAGCCATACAAAATTGCACAGGTGATATAAGCTTTACAAGATACATTGCTAACTATATCTCGGCATTTGTATGCAGGTTCCATCGAGAGAAGAGCTTCCTGTTTTGGGGAGGATCCATATGCTACGGTTATAGAGCAATAAACTCTACTACAGCTCAAAACAATCGCCCCTTTTTATAGTTTCGGCCTATAAATATCCGTAAATAACACAACATTAGAAAAGAAAATACAATTACAAATTGTATGAATTATTTATATTTCTTTCTTTATTAAAAAAATATTTTATCCATGTTTATCTAAGGATGTGCGTTTTGGTGTAGTGGATATCGACTCGGAACGACAAATCGGGGAGCCGAGTTCGAATTCCAGTTGAATTTCTTACAAATATCCTTGGAAAGGTTTTAATCCGTCTCTTACTTCAAGTTATGTGTTAAATAATAGGACAGATTGGGTTCTATTGCCTTGGCTGTCAGCCAGTCTACCACAGAAAGCAATGACAACCAACTGCGGGATAATCTTCTGCCCAGTCAGTCATGTCTCTTTCGAGACATGATCGCCCAAGAGTGCATCACGTATGGCACTTAACTGACTGACTGATTCATCATTTTGGTGTTAAAGTATTTCTGTTCGGCAAGTTTCAGTTGCCTTTCTCTGATCTTTGTTACGAACCTAGGGAAGTAGAACTGAAACCGCAACGCTAGAGGGCCTTCAAACAGTACCAACACCTAAAATGGATGTCACTTAAAGAGAAAATGATTACATATTCAAGATGATGACATTCTACGCTACTTTAAACAAAAGGTTGGGTAGGAAACCCCCATCAATAATGGGAAAAAACCATGACAGCTACTGGTCTTGAGAAGAAAAAAATAATGAGACAATCAAGATGTTGACCTTTCACACTACTTAAATAAAAATTAGAAAAGAAAACCCATATCAGTACTGTAAAGAATTATAGCGATTCCTAGACTTGAGAAACCTAGTTTCCTGAAAATCATTTTAAAAGAAAGATTTTATAAATTTCGACAGATTGTAGTGCAAAATTCTGAAACAGTGAATGATCGAATGTTTCTTCAAAAGTAAACGGCTAATATTAGCTTTCCAATTAAATTTGGAGACAGCGTCCTGCTAAAATACATTACGAGCCATTCCCAGAATTCGTGCGCAGATTCTCAGCATAGGTTAAATAAGTTAAAGACAGCTTTTGTATGCACTATGTTTCTTGGGCATATGGGGTTCATGAGTCAAATTCTTGCTTTTTGTTGTTTTAAGTAAATTTGACTCTTCAGCGGGCCAATTTTGTTTTGATATCCATTCACTCAAAAGGTAACTCGCTGTTTTCGTCTACTTCTCTTGCCTACAATCTGCCTTGTGAGTGTCAAATTATCCAATCCCTTCTTCCTCATTATATATCACATAAATTTCTGTTGTCACTTTCTGAATGTTTGAATTAATTTCCTTGACGTTCCTATTTTTCTTAAAACCACGACTGCAACTTAATTATTTTTTATTTGTACAAAAATATGCAAAATACTTCTTTTCCTTTTCTAGGTAAAAAGACAGACAAAAAGATAGATAGATAGATAGATAGATAGATAGATAGATAAACAGACTGAGATAGATAGATAGATAATGAACAGACTGGGATATATATATATATATATATAGATAGATAGATAGATAGATAGATAGATAGATAGATAGATAGAAAATGAACAGACTGAGATAGATAGATAGATAAATAGATATATAGATAGATCGATAGAATAGATAGATTTTCTAAACCTATACTGTTAAATATAAGAGACAATGAATGTCTATTATGTTTAGTAATGAGCCGTTGTAACCGTCGTATTTTGGCTTTAATTTCAGTTGAAAATAAAGACAAAAATTCTCCAACATTTGGATAATTTTTATTAAGTTTGTTCTAAGCTTTCGGCTGACATGAGCCTTCTTCAGAGAGATTATTAAGACGGTAACACATAGATAGATAGATAGATAGATAGATAGATAGATAGATATGAACATGATAGATAGATAGATAGATAGATAGATAGATAGATAGATAGATATGAAGAGATTGAGATAGATAGATAGATAGATAGATAGATATGAACAGAATGAGATAGATAGATAGATAGATAGATAGATAGATAGATAGATAGATAGATAGAAGAGAATGAGATAGATAAATAGATAGATAGATATGAAGAGAATGAGATAGATAGATAGATAGATAGATAGATAGATAGATAGATAGATAGAGAGAAGAATGAGATAGATAGATAGATAGATAGATAGATAGATGAAGAGAATGAGATAGATAGATAGATAGATAGATAGATAGATAGATAGATATGAAGAGAATGAGATAGATAGATAGATAGATAGATAGATAGATATGAACAGAATGAGATAGATAGATAGATAGATAGATAGATAGATATGAAGAGAATGAGATAGATAAATAGATAGATAGATAGATAGATATGAAGAGAATGAGATAGATAGATAGATAGATAGATAGATAGATATGAAGAGAATGAGATAGATAGATAGATAGATAGATAGATATGAAGAGAATGAGATAGATAGATAGATAGATAGATAGATAGATATGAAGAGAATGAGATAGATAGATAGATAGATAGATAGATAGATAGATATGAAGAGAATGAGATAGATAGATAGATAGATAGATAGATATGAAGAGAATGAGATAGATAGATAGATAGATAGATAGATAGATATGAAGAGAATGAGATAGATAGATAGATAGATAGATAGATAGATAGATAGATAGATAGATAGATAATGAAGGAATTGAGTTCGAGAGAATACATGAATAGGCAGACGGAAGAAGAATGTATACATCTCTGCATTCCTTCATTCCCTTAATCCTTGTTTTCGAAGAGATCCAGCTTCCCTCTCCCCTAGCCACTTCCCCCGGGTCACATTGACTTAATTAGCTAATCAAATTGAAGACGTGTTTCCTTACAATACCGGAATATCTTGCCCCCAGTTAAAAAAAATAGCTGTTCAAAAATATATTAGGCATACATATGTTGGGGGTGCTGAAAACTATCGGACTGATCCGTTTCTCCTTAAATCTGACCAAGTAATCAACTTTTAGATTTTTGAAAACCTCTTTTTCTCTCCGGTTTCCTGCATTTCATCGCTTCTCCGTTATCTCCATCCATAAATACATTCACGCGTACTCAATCTTAAACCGAAACATAGGATGTAATTTAAACATAGTATTGTTAAGCATCAGCGAAGGCTTTAAAGCTGAAATTGAAAGGGCAATAGATGCCTGTTGAGCCCTGGAAAGATTTTACCCTGGCCTTCAATTAGTCGTTCTGTTTTTATGCGAGAATATATATATAACAATTGGTTTCTGCAGCAGACTTTAAAAATGCAGGACGATTCATCGAAGCCTGTAAAATCATTTAACACCTTGTATGCCAGTGAATATTCTCGATGAGTACATGTGTGTGTAGAAGCAAGAAGCAGACATTTTAAACTTTTTTGTTGAGGTATATTATTGTTGTCTTACTGAGACAGGATCTGTGAGAGCACAAACTATGGATTGTACACCTGACCATGACAAACACATTTTACAGGCTGTTAGAGACAATCCCGTTATGGTCCTGGCATGTTGTATATCCCATAGTACCTCACGTAGGATACTTCAAGGACAGCTTCTATATCAGTATCATTGTCAACCTTTGCAGGGTATTTTTCCTCTGATCACTCACCACAAGGGCACTGATCACTCACCACAAGGGCTGATAGTTTATTGTACAAACTGATGATTATTTGTTCGTCTCTTCAGTCTTGTTTACAGATGAGGTAACATTTCGAAGAGATGGAATAACAAATTTACACAACCAACATTTATAAGTAGATTGGAAGCCCCATGGTACAATACAGGCTTAAACTGCCAATCCATTGTTTGCCGCTTCAGTCTTGTTTACAGATGAGGTAACATTTCGAAGAGATGGAATAACAAACTTACACAACCAACATTTGAGGGCAGTTTGGAATCCGCATCAATTCACAATTAATGTGTGGGCTGGGATTTTAGGTAACTGTCTGGTGGGACTATATGTTTTCCCACTATATCTTACATGAGCTGTCTACAGAAAATTTATTTCGAACACACTTTTAAATCTGCTAGAGGATGTATTTCTGCTAATACAAAGATGCATGAACTTCATGCTTGATGGGGTTTCAGTACATTTTAGTCACATTGTTTGCGATGCTCTGGCTGACATCAACCATGAAGGATGTATAGGCAAAGAAGGACCGGTTTCATGACCTGTTCGTTCCCCCAGCCTCTATTCTTTGGAATTTTATCTGTGGGTTTGCCTGAGAAATTGATTTATGAAGCAGGCATTAATAATGCTGAGACGCTTCACTAACGTTTCATAGGGGCCTACAAAACCATTCGACATAGTGTGGGAGTATTTGAACGGTTCTGCCAGTCAATGATCCAGCGGGTGAAAGAATGTGTAGAAGCAAGTGGAGAAAATTTTTTTACATTTTTATCAATTGGTGTGTTGAGGTACAACAAAACCTTTTTGTTTATAATAACATATTTTTCTTGTTTTGGTGTCCGAAACGGGTTCCGAAAGTTTATAAAAGTATTTTTGATATCCCCTCTCTCTCTCTAACTCACTCTCTCTCTCTGTATATATATATATATATATATATATATATATATATATATAGAGAGAGAGAGAGAGAGAGAGGATGTATCAAAAATACATTATATTGTTGAACTTTTGAGTATTTTTCATTTGCAAACGAGTCTCTAGGTCTCTACCATTTTTTAAGAACGGGATTTTTCGAACACGCAATTTTCAATGTTCGAATAAATTATAACATTTTCATCCATGGTTGTATGACCCTAATAAGTATTTATGGTATGGTTACACTTAGTCATAATTTCTGTTCATTCATTCAGTAATTCATTTTTGTTTGGGAATAACATAATAGCTAACTTTTGTTATTTACTTTCTTTCTCTCTGTCTTTGTCTCTGTCTGCCTGCCTGTCTGTCTGTCTGTCTGTCTGTCTGTCTCTCTCTCTCTCTCTCTCTCTCTATATATATATATATATATATATATATATATATGAGGTATATGCGATGTGTGCCAGCATATTTTCAATGCGAGAAACTGAATGCACTTTTGATAAACAGTTTTGGTGTCTTCGCTAACATACGCATGCGCATTTGAAACGGTACAGTGTTTTGACTGTCTTGGAAAGTGTTATGGTAAAACACATTTATTCCTCAGATAATGGACTCTCCCTCCTATATTAATAAGAGTTCAGGAAGTTAACGGAAGAAGTACTTGAGAAGTTCTTAGAAGTACTTAGAAATTTCATGGGAGTTCTTTAGACTTCTATTGGAGTTCAGTAGAACTACTAGGCAGTTAATATTAGTCAGCAGTTAGCCAAATACTAAGGAGTCAGCTTTCAGTGGAAGATTACCAAGTTTCTAATATTACGTTAAGTCGATTAGCAACCGACATAGCACGATTATAAAACTACTCCACAACAGAAAGTAAAAGACTCGCCCTCACTTCAGAAATGAAGAAAGATGATTGCACTTAAAATAAAAAAAAAAAAACTCCCGAAGAACAGAATGAATCATTTCATTTATTTATATTTTTATTGAAAAAAAGATAAATTAAAAACTTGTCTTGCGTTAATTCATTCCCAGTTCTCGGTGCCTGTATTTACTTTCACGAAATGTGCATTCATTATACGTAAGAGAAAAATGTACTCAAGTATATATTGCGTTAATCACTGTCGACGGTGACAGGGTGGGTTACAGGGTGGGTTACAGTTTCATGTTGAGATTGTGAGAACAATGTTCGCGCATGAGTCCTCTTTGGTATCAACTATCGTGAAAAGTCAGAAACCACGGTAAATCACGACTTTCGAATGACCATTAGCCCAAAGTGACTTGAAAAACTTTACTTCCAATATATATCGCTCATTCAATAATAAATTAGAGCACTAAGGCTAGTGGGCGTGTATAATGATAATATACGCGCTAAAAAGTCTGCCTTCTTCTACCGAGCGCCCATAGCCCAGAGGTAGAATCGCCAACTGACACCAATTCGGTCGGGTTTCAATCCTGGGTTAAAAGCAATCGGAGTCTAACCGTACTGATGAGCTGTGATACAGCGAAACAAATCTGTCTGCAGATGACTATATATATATATATATATATACAGGCATTTATATGAAAGAGTAAGAATGTCATTAGTTTATTAAGGCTTTTAAATTAGAGAACGTCCAATTAATATTCAACAGATGGTTCCCAAATTTAAAAACCTTGCTAAAGTAATGACATACCTGGTCGTATATATAAACACCAGCATTAGTCATTAGACTCGACTACAGAAGATTTCATGGTAGACAAAGTTCATGTTTGATGGGGCTTCAGTACATTTTAGTCACATTGTTTGCGATGCCCTGGCTGAGATCAAACATGAAAGATGTATAGGCAAAGAAGGGCCGGTTCCATGACCTGCACGTTCCCTCAGTCTCTATTCTTTGGAATTTTATCTGTGTGTCTGCCTGAGAAATTGATTTATGAAACAGTCATTAATAATGCCGAGACGCTTCACCAACGTTTCATAGGGGCCTGCAAAACCATTTGACATCGTGTAGGTGTATTTGAAAGGTTCTGCCAGTCAATGATCCAGCGGGTGCAAGAGAAAATTCTTTACATTTTTATAAATTGGTGTGTTGAGGTAAAACGATAGCCTTTTGGACATATGTTTATAATAACATATTTTTCTTGTTTTGGTGTCAGAAACAGGTTCCTAAAGTTTATAAAAGTATTTTTGATACTCCCTCTCTCTCTCTCTCTCTCTCTCTCTCTATATATATATATATATATATATATATATATATATATATATATATTGACATAGCACGATTATAACCTTCGTGCGAAAACTACTCCACAACAGAAAGTAAAAGACTCGCCCTCACTTCAGAAATGAAGGAAGATGACTGCACTTAAAATAAAAATAAAAAACTCCCGAAAGACAGAATGAATCATTTCATTTATTTATATTTTTATTGAAAAAAAGATAAAGAAAAAACTTATCTTGCGTTAATTCATTCCCAGTTCTCGGTGCCTGTATTTGCTTTCACGAAATGTGCATTCATTGTACGTAAGAGAAAAAAATGTACTCAAACATATATTGCACTAGCAGTATAGCCCGGCGTTACTCGGGTGTAATGAAAGCTTTAAAACTAATCCATGGTTCTGGAGCTCAGACTCTTTGGACGTTGGCACGAAAGACTAAAAAGCAATAGTCGTTTCCAGTTAAAGCGAAACCGTAGACTGAAAGAAAAATGAATGGATGTAAGTCAAATTTTAATTTCCTGGTATCGATATCAAATTTTCTACACAATTGTAAAACCTGCAACCTTGAAACTTCTGAATATCGTTTCTTATGTCTTTGTCTATGAGTGTATCAAATTTTATTAAAATCGAACCACTCCTTCTATAACCCACTTTTTTCGATTATCGATTTTCGATATTTATCAGTGGTACCTCGACACAAAACCTAGCTAAAAACACTCGCAGCCGCTTATAGTACAACTGTGTAAATTTTCAAGAAAATTGGTTAACCGTTTCGGAGTCTATAGGTAACACACACACACACACACACACACACACACACACACACACACACACACACACACACACACACACACAAAGTTCCATTTATAAATAAGTTTAGATTAATCACTGTCGACGTTGAAAGGGTGAGTTACAGTTTAATGTTGAGATTTTGAGAACAATGTACACGCATGAGCCCTCTTTGGTATCAACCACCGTGAAAAGTCACGACCTTTCAAATAACCATTAGCCAAAAGTAACTTGAACAAATTTACTTCGAATATATATATATATATATTAAATAACTTTAATCCAAAAAAGAAAAAGTAGGAAGGTAAATCACAAAGACCCGATCCTAATTAATATTAATATTTTAATATTAAAAAATGATACAGGTGGAGAGCTCAATGTAATTGAAATGTGGTAGTTGCCGATGAGATGTGAAATCTCTCCTAGGGATTTCATGTTGAAATGATCATTCAACAGTTTTGAACATCGACATTTATTGTATATATATATATATATATATATATATATATATATATATATATATATATATATCCAGGCATTTATATGCAAGAATAAGAATGTCATTAGTTTATTAAGTCTTTTAAATTAGAGAACGTCCAATTAATATTCAACAGATGGTTCCCAAATTTAAAAGCCTTGCTAAACTAATGACATACCTGGTAGTATATATAAACACCAGCATTAGTCATTAGACTCGACTACAGAAGATTTCATGGTAGACAAAGCTTTATTTAAGCTTTTTAAGTATATATTTTCCTGGTTTCTTTTTATAGAACAATTTATATCTGCTCGGATTTGTATCCTAATATAAAAAAATGCAGCCGAAGACAATATTAAGTAATTATATGCAAATTTACGTAACTGGCATTAACCGGCAAATTTGAATTTTATTTATTTTAACACTATTCTTTCATCAATATTTGTATTTGAGTGGATAGTCTAGTTTTATGATTTAAACAGTACATTTTTATAAATTACCACAGTTTTTTAATCGTTTCAACGCCAGCAAGGCGGTACCTCTACTGATGAGCAGGGGGCTATATAAGAGTGAAAATTTAGGCAGGAGGAGAGTGAAGAGAAAGACGGACCAGTTACAGGGGGTGTCAGAGAAAGGGCAAGTGAAGGATGGGAACACAGACGTGAAGACAGTTGCAAAGGTAGAGAGAAAGGAAAATAAAAAGATATACAGTGTGATGTAGAAAGAACTGGAGTCAAGTGGATAATAGATGGGTATTGACATTGCATTTGAATTACTGGAGGTTGTAGCCGCCAGGAAAGCATGAATATGGAAGAGAGTTCCACAGGCGGGAAGCGGGAGAAAAGAAGCAGGTGGTGTAGAATTGACGGCTGCATTTGGTTGTTCTAACTGTGAAAGGG